>CM024753.1:23386828-23865749 GCA_014218235.1 Colocasia esculenta | reverse complement strand
GAGATGAGGAAAAGCTGCCTTCCAAGCACTGATAAATGCCTAAACAATATATATAATATATAGCACGATCGACAAGTTTTTTTTTAAGAAAAACAATACATAGCACGATCGACAAGATTAAAATCAACTTATAGTACATCATATCCTGCAGTATAATATAAGGAAAAATAATATAATCTTCCCTTGTAATAATTTCACGGATATATATATATATATATATATATATATATATAATAATATTAACCCGAAAGGGTTACTGGGTATCATCTGATGATCCATCACCCTTCGCGCCAAAATCCCTCACATTAACCACTTCCCTCGAACTCCATAAAACATCTCTCTCCTGTAGCTCATCTGCAGAGGACCCCAACACCAGAGAACCTATCCTCCAGTGATCTCCCATAACTGCAGCTGCAGAAAGAGAGAGGAGCACGAAGGGAAGGATTTGCAGGAGCCTTTGCAGACCCATGTAGATCATCTCTGCCAAAACCTTTCGTCCAAGGAGATGATCAGATCTAGGAGGCCCAGCAGTAGTTAAACCTGCAGCTATATATCTGGGTGTTATCTTGGTGAGAGTTAGATATCTTGAAAGCTATGCGTCGACGAAAGATGAAGGTGGTGACATATGTGTATTAATATACGCCCATGGGAAGGAGCTAGGTAGCTACTAGCTAGCTAGGAAGCTCACAACTTAATTGAAGGGAAGCAAAGGCCTTCTCCAATGCCCTCACGTTTCCGAGGTATGGATGGGAGGATATAGTAGAGATTGAGACGAAAGGGGCACCTCTTGCCGGTGAAGACGGTGGCCCGTACCTCCGACACTTTTCCATCTTGTTCTCGCAACAGCAACTGGTCATTAATTGCTTGCAATCTGCATAGATGCGTATAGATCTCTGTCCTTAAATGTATTGTTGGATAGAAGTATATATATATATATATAATATATATATAATATAATATATATATATATATATCCGTTTGGTTTTGTGGGTTCAGGGATGGTGGTCGTGAACTCTAAAGTCAGGATTTGGCAGCTCCTACTTTCCGTATACCCGTTATCATTAACCCCTTGATCGAAAAAATCTCAGATCTACCACACCTCGAAGATTACATGTAAATCAGATAAACTCCCCCAGAAATCGAACTCGAGACCTCCTACTTTAAGCAAGAGTTCTAACGATCGACCCAACCGGGGTCCTCTTGGATATAAGTATATAGTACCCCAGAGCCAAACTAATCGTCTAAATACGTAAAATAATAGATGCATATGTATGTATGTATATATAAATCCTGAAAATTTATAAGATTATTGTGTGAAAAAAAGTCCTACTTAAAGAAAGTAGATGAGAGAGAGAGATTATACTTGCAATATGTCAGTACCCTGATAAAAAATAATAATGGGTTTTTTACATATAAATTGCTCTTATCATAATTTGCGTAAATCTTATTAAAAAGTTAGCAGTAAAATCTAAAACGTTGACGTCTTCCACATTACTATATATCCGTCATGCTAATCAGAGATTAGAGTAACTTCTAAAGAGAAATGACAAGGCAATTCCTTAGGATGTGATGAACTAAAGAGGAGACAAAACTCTGTGTGAAATATATATATATATATATATATATTATAGAATTAAAATTTTATAATTATATTTTAAGAATACTATGCATTTAAAATTTATTATAAAATAATTTTAAGATAAATTAATTAAAAGTATCTATCAAATATTTGACTTATTTTCTAATCTCTAATAGAACTATAACTCATTACTGTAAGTGTTATTTCTGTTACAGTATATGTTAAGTCATATTATAGTAAAGACTTCTTATGTTACAGTCAAGTCAACAAAGACAATTAATTATTTATTTTAATTTTAAGAAAAAACTCTAAAGAATATTATATCCTATGTCACCACCTACACAACGGAAGGAGGTATATATCTATTAAAGCTGCAGCTGTCTTTTGTCTGACCTTTCCAACACTTGCACACGTTAAAAGTAGAAAACTTCTAACTATATAAACCCATATATGGAAAGTTTATAGGGATGATCAACTGTTGAAGTGGATGTTTGATGGGCTCATATATAATAAGAACATATATATCCTCTTTGCAAGTGGGTCTAGCATGATACATGCAATTATATGGATAAAATGATCATATATCAGAAACCACAACGATCGAAACCGATCTCGAACGTGTGGAGGCATGCATGAATAGGCTCCTGTATTCAAATTAAGTACATTACCTTGTGGTTGAGATGTTGATTGGTGGACACTTTTGTTGCGTGTTGTTAATTAATTTGCATGAATTTGGTGGTTTCTAACATCTGGAGGACGACGAGACCCTCGCACATAAGAGCTACTAACGTTGCAAATTAAACTTAATTGTTAAGAGCATTTATAGTGTAGATGATCGATGGGGATCTTAATTGTCACGATCTATATAATTAGTGTTCGATCGATATTAGAGAATCGGCGGGCCGGAATCTGTCTGATATTTCGGCGACTTTGTTCAAAAATAAATTTTTGTAGTGTTCCAAATTTTGAACCTAAGATCTATAGGTAAAAAGTGATATACTAACTCACTATGCTGCAAATTTTGTTGGATAGATATTAGTTCAGATGTTATTTAATTAAGTTGGTTATCAAATAAATTTTTAATAAATATCTTATATATATTAAATAATTTTAAATTTCAAATTTAGAAAATAGATGAAAAATAAAATTTAGACTTTAGACTTAAGTATTATCAAATGTCCCTAAATCAGTGGGGGTCAATATTAAGTCTAAAAAAATTGGGTTTAAACTTTAAAATAAATGATTTTTTTTTTAATTTAGTGAGATCACACCCAATACTAGGAGTATTTCCAAATCCACTCGCTCTTCATAGCATGAGAGAGGGCATGGCGAGTTAGTACGCAGCATACCGCTGTGATCATACACCATGATTCGGCTCATGTTAGTGGGAGTCTGGCAGTGGCGGATCCTCAAACTTAATTCAGTGGGGTCACTGAGTGTAGGGGGGTCACCTTAAAAGTCAGTGGAGTCACCTTATATAAGATTACATAAAAATTTGACTTACATAAACAAAAAAAAAGGAACTCTTTAAGACCCTCTTCCAAGTCAGTGGGGTCACGTACGTGACCCCACTGACTGTTGAGAGGATCCGCCACTGGAGTCTGGCACGACCAACCCTAATTTATAGTGATGCACCCTGAAGAGGGTACTTCCACAATTATATATAGCAAACGAAGGTTATAGCTACAGTTAGAACTAGGCCCATCCAAAGATCGATGCGGGACATGATGCTTTCGACATCGACTGTTGCAACCCATATGGAGTACTGGCAAGAACAAAAGGCCTGCTTCTAGACCTCTTCTGCTCTCTACGCCATGTTCCTCCAAACATATGGATTGGCAAAGGAATGCCGACGTACGTACGGCAAGGGCACTCTTGCAGCATGGTGACGGCGGCCCTGCACGACTGCATGCACACGCTCCCTCTCCCTCTCTCTCGTAGAGAGAAATTATAAGTTCGCCATTTGGTCTCTGCAATATCCTGTGCACCGTAGGGTCTGACCATTTGATGAATGCTAAAAGTTGATGCATCCAGCCCTCGTTACCAGTGGCGGAGCCACCTCATGACTCTACTGGATCGAAAAGTTTCATTATGAGTAAAATTTTGCTATTAATAATTCCACTGGATGAAAAAATACGTTTAAGATGTACCCACTGAATTAAAATTCTAGATCCGTCACTGCTCATTACTCAAAATGTTTAATCTGCATCCAACTGGGTGAATGCATGTTGGGTGCGTCAAAGTCCTGCTGAAGTTGGTGAATTAAACGTGTGCATGGAGTAGAGGTTCATCTACGTATAACGCATAGTATGTGTCATGATCGATCCTCGTCTGTGGAGGCTCACATCCACCTTGGATTCAAGATATTCTTCTTGGATTAGAAATAAAGGTAAAAAAAAAATTTCTACGATTGCATAAGTGTAATATGAATAGATAACATTCATGTGACATCTAATATAGCGCCACATAGATAATTACCACTGCATAAATAGGTAACAATAGGAGGTGGCGGTGGGTGGCGGCCGACGGTGGCGATCGCCGGCAATGGGATCTAAAATCATCATTTTGGAGCAAAAAATTACATTTTGAAGTCCAAGGTCTATATTTGGGGGTCTAAATTATTATTAAATTTTATTCAATATTTTTAAATCCTAAGAATAGCATTTTAGAGTTCAAATTTATATTTTGAAGTCAAAGTTAGTATTTTTAGACCTCAAATGTCTATATTTCAGAGCTTAAAAATTAAAAATCTAGTCAATATTTTTAAACCCTAAGGGTAGTCTTTTAGAGCCAAGGTTTTACATTTTGAAGCCTAAGATTTATATTTTGAAGTCTATAATTTATATTTTGGATCCCAACATCGATCACCGTCGGTTGCTGTCGATCACTGACCATTGCTACCTGTCACCACTGTTCACCTACTATTTGCTACCACCATATGACATCTAAAATGGGGCCACTTTACTGCCAACTTATTGCTATAATAAATGCAATAAACTTTTCTCATAAAGGTGGCATCCATGAGCAAGCCTTTTAACTAGCTCTGCATACGACACCCCGTACAATAATGATACAAACATATTAGTTGCTTGTGCTCACAAGAAAGTACCACAACTGCCCACAATAGTGGCACGGCCAATCCGTTGGATGCAAAATTTGTCGACCGATTTTTTTTGATCGGTCGACTTATTCATCTAGTGAGCACTCTAGATACCCAACAGGTTAAAGTCTAAAATCGATCGATCGTTTTCACTTGATCTGTCGACTGATTTCTATCATAGAGATATTCAAATCCTATGATCCATCAGAGATGAAAATCGGTCGACCGACGTGGAATTTTCGATCGATCAATCCCATAGTACTGATCGTACCAAACCATGCCAAGGCGAACTCGGCTCGATCGAGTCGCCCGACACAACAAATCTTGGCTGATCTGCGAACAAGAGTATATTTGTTGTAGTTTGTGGTTAGCGTCTACTATCTTTTTGTATATGTGTAGAGGTATATATAGTTTAGTCTCATATTAAATATAGTAAAAATAGTATATTTATAAGTAAGACCCATTTCTCAAATCTTAAGAAGATTTTTTTTTCCTAGAAAAATAACAAGATCTCATTTGGAGATAATATCTCTTAAGAGACACACTGAAATTTCATGCTTCATCATTAACGGCGTATGTGAGAAATGAATAAGACGCTATATATGTCCTGTCTAAATATCTTGTTATAAAAAATCCACACACTCTTATTCTCACTAAAGGGCATAGTTTAATCTCATATTGAATATAGTGAAAGTAAATATAAATTTAATAGCATTCATTTCGCTTCTCCCAAGACTCGACCCTTTGCTTAGGAAAAATACAAAACCTTAAACAGTGACAATACCTCTATGAAATTTCACACTTCATCAATATCCTAGTTTGATAGCAACTTGCACTCGATCCGAATACATATTCTAGTAATTAACATCTATTATCTCATGATCTCATGCCTATAATAAGTATTTGGGGCATAGACGGATCTAGAAAAATTTTCAGTGGGATCACTCTTTTTAGGAAAATTTTCAACCAAACTAATTTAATAAAAAATTTTAGACTCATCAATAGGGTTTTAAAATTTCAGTGGAGTCACGTGACCCCACTGATTCTTCTCTAGGTCCATCTATGATTTGGGAGAGTTGGGTTATATCTATCTATCTATCTATCTATCTATCTTTAGACGATTGTTATGATATGACGGGCACTGTCGCCGTATCATACGGTGCCAAGGGCCACCTCGCAATTATATATATATATATATATATTATATATATATTTTTTTTTTCATGTATCAGTATACTGGAGCACTTTATATATATATATATATATTATATATTATATATATATATATATATATATATATATATATAGTTGCTTTATTCACAATTCTGAAGAGGATTAGGCGTTATGTAGTCGAAAAAGGGCCTACATATATACCAGCACCTTATCCTGATACCAAAGTGATGCTGTCTTGGCCTTTCTGCATATGCTTCTTCTTTCTTCTTAAATCCCCTTACCCATCTTTTATCTGGTTGGTCGCGAGTACCATGGAAGCTAGAGTTGCCTTATTAAGATGCTCTCTCTCCAGCTCTTACTTGCAACCCGGTAGAGAGATCTAGAGCAGTGTTAGGCTTAACTTCCCAGGCTCCCAGCATGGGCAGAGTAAAAATATTCCAGAACTCCTCTCTTAATTTGCTGGTTAGGTCTGTGCTGGCAGCCATGACACCATGCATGGCCTTCAACTTTAATTCCGGAGATGAGTGAATTGTTTGAAAAATAATTTTATTAATTAAGAGTCTAATAATATCTTTTTCTTTTCTTTTTTTTTCTTTCTCTTTCAACTTGTCAAATAATTTACGTCACTTTTATTACAAGATACATAGGATAATAATAAATATTTCTCTCTCCAATTTGGGTATTTTGTGTTGGAAAAATTATTATTGTATTTTCTAAGTACATATATTTCTAGCCTCTCATTGGCTAATATATGTTGGCGGCTTATTTTAATTAATGACCCACCTAATAAAAAGTCGAAAGTGCTGTAAAAAAAAATACACATTTTAAAATTACAACAATTATTTTTCTTCATACTGTTGTGCCATTAATATATCTCGAGTCGCACAGGGAACCTTGTTGTAGACGATAGGGCTGCCAATGGATATCCGATTCCGACTTTCCGATCCGTTTCCGACCTTTCCGTATCCGTTTTCCGTTTTCGATTATTTCCGATTTTTCGTTTCCGTTTCCGATAAGATATATTTGTATTTTATTTACAAAATATATACTCTTAAAATCTTATTTCTTAATATTAAAAAACTTTAGACTAAGTTTTTAGCTTCTCTTTAATTTGTAAATAGAATATAATTAACTTATCTCTCTCGTAGTATGTATTATACATATTATTATCAAAGACATCTCTTTTACCATTGCTTATAATACTATATACATCTACCATTTGATCGTACAAAATGTTTCCGATTAGTTTCCGTTTCCGACCCGTTTCCGATTTTCTTATAGGAAATGGATGCGGAAAGTACCATTTCCGATTCCGACTCCGACCCGTTGGCAGCCCTAGTAGACGATCAAGTAGTATTTTGTCCCCTGCTTCCCTGCTTCCCTGCTTCTCTGCTCCCCTGCTTCCCTGCTTCTGCGGGGCTTGGCTTGTGGGGGACTCTCCCTTGCGGGGGGAGTTTCCATGCCCTCCCCGAGCCCCTCCCTTCCTGTCTTAGGTGGGATGGGCAGCTGGAGCTTCCAGGAGGTGGGAAGGGCCTTGAAGTTGATCCGGAACCGGGTAGCGGTTGGTGGCTGAGGGAGAGGTGCTGAAGTCTGTTAAGGAATCTAGAAGCGAAGTTCCTTCAGTCAGACAATGGAAAGATGTGGTTAGAGGTCCTTGCGAGAAAGGCGAGGAGGAATACTTCCAGGACCAAGACAAGCAAGCGGGAAAGCTCATTCATCAAGAGGTCATCTTCAGTGAAAGCTCGCTAAAGGCTAACAGGGAAGCCTGGAGAAATGCAGTGTGGGGCTGGTCTTGGGGGGGGGGGGGGGGAGGCTTTCCGTTGAGGGGGGCTTGCTTTCTTCGGTTTGAGCAGAATTTGGGCTAGGTGGGATCCCTCCTTCACCGTCCTAGCTTCTGGAGTGGTGGTGGCAAAGCTGAAGAAGAGCAGTCTGTTGATGAAGCGTTAGGGGAAGGCCCCTGGTCTTGCAAGGCTTCCCGGTTGCAGTCCAAGATTGGACTCCCAGATTAAACCTGGCAGAGTTGAAGGTGGACTCCATGGCGGTCTGGGTAAGACTCCCAAAGCTCCCGATGGAATTTTGGGACAGAAAATGCCTTTACTCCATGCTTCGGCGGCAGGGAGGCCGATCAAAGTGGATAGTCTAACCCTCAAGGGAGACAAGAGACTGTTTGCCAGGGTGTGTGTGGAAATAAAGCTGGACCAAGAGCTGCCGGAGGAGTTTGGATAGTGGATGATCAAGGGAAATTCTGGCAGAATTTTCTATTTGAGCACATCCCTGGGAAGAGAGACCGCTGTTTCACCTGTAATTTAGAAGGTCACCGGAGTTCAGGATGTCCGACCAAGCTGGGGTGGCGCCGACGAAGGGCTCCAGTGGAGAATTCCTTTGGCCCTGAGGTCCGAGGAGCCACAGGGGGAAAATCGGCAGCAAATCCAGGTGGAGAAGAGGGTTGGAATCAAGTAGCGAGGAAAAGGAAAGATGGGGGTCAACAAGGCCACTCCGTAGGTACGACAGTTTCCAGTAACAGCGAGCTGTCTCGTCCGCCGGGTTTTGAGGTGCCACTGAACCCGGATGTGGCAGAGGTCACGAGCGAGGCAAATTTCAAAGTGGGAGGCTCTCTTGGAGACGGTCTCAGGCGGGAAAAGCTGGCGTGTGGAAGGGAGACATGTGACATCCTGGGTGGGCCGTTCTCCAGGTCTTCTGGCGACGGCGGGCCAGAAGGAACTGGGCCGCCGGAGCAGGGGAATGGACAAAGCCTTTTTCAGGTCAAGGAGGGGGCCAGCGACTCCCTGAGGAAAGCCCTAGCCCCGAGGAAGAGCGATTGGTGGGCGGTTGCTAAGGGGAGGGGAAAGCAGGCAGAAGGAGTCGAAGAAGGAGAAGTGGTGGACAAGAACAACCCAGTTCTGTTCTCTGCGACTCCTTCCTCCTCCCCCTTGCCTAGAGCTTCGTTGAACCACAGAAGAAGTGGGTCCAGGTCCAGTCGTCTGCCTTTGGAAGCCCGTAGTGGAAGCCCGGCTGTTCGAGCCTCCAAGGCCGATGGCGCAGAGGAAGATCCTTGGAAAGAAGAGACAGGAACAGGAGGCTGCACCAGGCTAGATGCCGCCTCTCTTCGGATGTCTTCAAGAGCCCGGAGGCAGGTAACTCCTTTTCCACCCCTTTCCAATGAAGATTCTATTCCACAATTGTAGAGGGGTGGGGAGGGCCAGTTACTGTAGATTGTTGAAAAAGGTGGTGAATAATCAGAGGCGTCTGTCATCTTCTTGGTGGAAACTCATGAGTCTGAGGAGGTTGTCCAGGATCCACTAATGGTGGATAAATTGGGTGGAGGCTGGGAGTTCTGCAGATTTAAGCCAAATAACAAAGCTAGGGGTATGCTGTTATGCTGGGAATCGGGGACTAGGCTTGTAGACATCATCAACTACTCTCCCCAGGCTGTCTTCTTGGTGTTTAATGATCTAGAATCTGGTGAGGACTGGGTTATGGCAGGAGTCTATGCCAGCACAAACTGGAGGGAAAGAAGACTCCTCTGGGAAGAGCTGATCACAGCGGGATGCTTACACAAATCTGGTCATTGTTGGTGACTTCAACTGTATCACTAAAGCAGAAGAGAAAAGGGGTGGCAGAAAATTCTCTGAGTCACAAGGAATCAAAGACTTCAAACTTTGGATAGATGAAGCAAACTTATCTGATTTGGGCTACAAAGGGGTACCTTTCACTTGTTAACATGCAAGAAGGAAACAGGAGATTTCAGAAAGGCTAGACAGGCTTTGGCAACTACTACTTGGAGAGGAAATTTTCCAAATGCTACAATTTCCCACCTATCTAGAATAGGATCAGATCATGTTCCAATCTTGCTAGATACCAATGGAGACCGGGGGAAAAGAGGTCCCATCCCGTTCAAGTTCGAGGATTTCTGGCTGCAAAGAAGAGACTGCTTGGAGGTTATTAAAGGAGCTTGGAGCAGAGAAACAAGAGGCACAGGTCTGACAATGCTTTCTGAGAAATTTAGAAGAACTAAGAATTCCCTGAAAAGGTGGAACAAAGAGGTGGTGGGAAACCTTCAAATCCAAATCAGCAGGGACCATGAGGAGGTGCAGCTGCTACAACTCTACAAGTGAAGAATCCAGGAAACAAAGAAATTGAAGATAAGTTGGGAGTTGTGGAAGGGAGGCTGAACGAACTTCTCCTTCTTGAAGAGGTCTTATGGAAGCAAAAAGCTAGAGTTCAATGGTTGAAAGAAGGAGACAGGAACACTAGATTCTTCCATCTTTCTACTATCATTAGAAGAAGGAGGAACAGAATTGAGCTATTACTTAACAAATGGCAGAAAATTACAGATCAAGAGGAAATCTGCAGAGAATTAAGTGATCACTTCCAGTTAGATGGACATCCCAAAGGGATAGCCTATCTTGTTTAGATAATTCCCTCCCTTTCAAAAGACTATGTTCTGAGCAATCCGCTTTGTTAGAAAGGAAGTTACAATGCAAGAAGTCGAAGAAGTAATCAGTCAGTTGCCAGGGGGAAGGCGCCGGGGCCGGATGGGATGTCAGGAAATTTCTTTAAAAAGGCTTGGCAGGTAATTAGATATGATGTCTTCTTTGCAATCCACTGTTTTCTGGCAACGGGGAATCTGCCCAGAAGTTTCAATGCCACTTTCATTGCTCTTGTGCCGAAGACTGAGAATCCGAGGAGAGCTCAGGATTTCAGGCCTATCAGCCTCTACAATGATTTCTATAAAATTATTGCGAGAATCCTTGTTAACAGGCTTAGGAAAGTCATCTCCCTCTTGGTCTCCGTTGAGCAGACTGCCTTCATTCCAGGCAGAACCATTGTGGACAACATATTGGTTGCTCAAGAGCTAGAGCACTCCATGAATAGAAAAAGAAGACCTAGGGACTTAGTGCTCATAAAATTGGATATGGAACAAGCTTATGATAGGGTCGAATGGAGCTGCATTGACCAAGTGTTGGAAAGAATGGGTTTTGGGATAAAATGGAGGCATTGGATCCAAGCCTGCCTCAACTCCACTTCCATGGCAATCCTAGTTAATGGCTCCCCGGGCAACTGGTTCAAACCTTCAAGAGGACTTAGACAGGGGGATCCTTTGTCGCCCTACCTCTTTGTGCTGATGTCAGAAATCCTGTCGGCTGGCCTGCACCAAGCAAATGAACAAGGTCGTTTGATGGGGTTCAAAGAAAAGCACTACAGCTCTTCTATCCACCACATGTTGTACGCAGATGATGTTCTTCTGGTGGCCAAAGGAGAGGTACCAGAAATTGAAGAATTCAAAGAGGTGTTAGACAAATATTGCAGTCAAACAGGGCAGGCCATAAACCTTGCAAAATTCAAGTTGGAGATAGGAGGGGTGGTGAACAGAATGGCAGTAAAAGGCATAGAAAAAAGTCTACTCTTGAAGAATTATAATCTATTGGAAGGTACCTGGGAATTCAGATCTCTCATATAAGGCCAGCAGAGAAAGCAATGGAAGATGTGTGCAGAATTATGGAAAATAAACTAAAAGGATGGAAAGGGAAAACACTCTCCATGGCGGCTAGAGTCACTCTAGTGAAGCATGCCCTCTCGGCCATTCCCACTTATTGGGCAGCAGTCACAAACTTCAAAAAAGGTCAGGTGGAAAGAATTGAGAGACTGTGTAGAAAGTTCATCTGGCAAGGAAACAAAGACTCGAAAGGCTTGTATCTAGTGGGTTGGGAAAATTTAAAATTGCCTTCAGAGTGTGGAGGACTTGGATTCACAGATTTGAAAGACTTGAACTCATCCTTGATGCTCAAGCTTGTAGACAGATTAAACAATGGTCAAAGAAGTACCTGGACAGAAATGGTCAAAGATAAATACTTGAGGAAAAGGAATATGGATAACCCTTACTCCTCCATTCCAATGTCAGACACCTGGAAAAGAATCATCACTGAATTCAGGAAGCACCAACATGATTTCGGATGGTTACCAGGAAATGGGAAAGAAATAAGAATTTTACAAGATGGTTGGATTAAGGGAAGAGGTATCAACAATTGGCCGGTAGAATTCAACATAAATGCTGTTAATGAGGACTCAAGATTAGAAATGTTTCTGGATGAGGAAGGGTGGATAGTGAACAAGCTAAAAGAGGTGTTCCCCATGGCCCTGGTAATGGAAATTCTCAAAATCCCTGTCTCTACTGAAAGCTCTAAGGACAGGAGGATATGGTTACCAGGTAAGTATGGAAAGTTCTCAACAAAAAAAAGCCTATGATCACATTAGAAGAAGCAAGCTGGACATGGGCAGTGAGCTGCAATCGACCTGGAAAGAAATTTGGAACTGGCCAACTGAACCAAGAATCAAAATCCAAATTTGGAAGATGGCGTGGGGGAGACTTCCAACTGGGGTTTATTTAAACAAGTGCAACATCCAGGTGGAGCCGAGGTGTCAAATCTGTGCATTGGAGATGGAGGATCTTGAACATGTATTCATTAATGTGTTGGGGTAAACCAGGTCTGGTTGGAAGCAGCTCAATATCTCAAGTGGGATGGCATTCCTTCAGGGTTGGAGGACTTGTGGGACAGATGCTTGAATTTTAGGGAAAGGAGTTTCACAGGTCCGCAAAAGAAAATAGTGGTAGCCTATTTACTGGAGGCAATCTGGAGGAGGAGAAATAAACATGTGTTTGAGAGAAAAGATGCTCCAGGCGATCTTAACTTCAAATCCATCCTTCAAGTAGCTACTTCTTTTGCTGAAGCCAACATGCCTGACAACATAAAGGTTAAGCACTGCTCTTTCAGAAATGTCAGAAAAAGGAACTATGCCTCCTTGTCCCAGGAAGTGCTGGAACCTAAGCAAACAAGGTTTCAGAACTGGTGGGAGAAGCCAGAGAATGGTTGGTTAAAAGGAAATTTTGATGGTGCTAGAAAAGAAGACCAAGAATGGGTGCATTCTGGTGCGGGGTTTATCCTCAGAAATGACATGGGCACATCTGTTTCTGCAGGAGCTACCTACCTCAAGCAATCTACTATCCTTAAAGCCGAAATCCTTGCTGCTAAACACCTACTTCTTAGTGCAGAGAAGTTCAGAAACCAGTGTTATGAAGGGCTAATTATAGAGGGAGACAATGCAGTTGTTATTGAAGCCATTAAGGATCCAGACAAAGCTCCTTTGGAGATAAGAGAGCTTGCGAAAGAGATAAGTTTCAAAATCAACTCCTGGCATCTCCACAAAGTGTGACTGATACCTAGAAAGGCTAACAAGGTTGCGGATTGGCTGGCTAAGCAAGCAAGATTGCTAAGTTTGATATCAACTGGACGTCTACATTACCTGAAGATTTGAGCAACATCTGCAGGAGTGAAGCTTCAAGGGACTCCTACTCTGTATGGGAACCTCCTTATTGTTTGTGTTGCACACCCTTCTTAGGTGTGGAGAGGTGTGAAAACTCGGTTTCTTTTTGCTTGTCTTTTTCTTTCTGGAGCCGTGTTGAGCTCCTCCCTTCTACCAAAAAAAGTAGTATTTTGTCAGTCTCTCACACGCATATTTCCCGTCAATATTAGATGCTGTAAAACGTTAAGTAACAATTATATTTTAATGACCCATCACCGACAAGAACCATATATAGTCTCTCTTTCACAAGTTTAAATTCATCCATATATTTTTTTATTAATATCTAAGAGAAATACTTATTATCCGTGTATGTTATATATAGACCAATCTAACTAGCTACATTTGTTACCTACCAAGAGATAACGAGCATTTCTCATATTTTGTTGCAACATATATATATATATATATATATATATATATATCTATATATATATATATGTATATATATGTATATACATAAACACCAATTACATAAAAATTGTCACATATATATATCTAATTATTTCTCATAAACACCAATTACATAAAAATTGTCACATCGCACTTGTTATATACCTAAATATGATTATTACTTTTAATCATCGAGAGTCTGTCTAACTGGGTCCGTTTGGTTACTTGTAAAACATATTCATAGGGAAAACTTTTTCCAAAGATTAGCTTTACATGGAAATAAAATCACAATTATCTATTGGTTGTTAGGTAAATATAAAGTTGTATGGAGGGGTATGAGATTTTATGATCCACACATAAGGGAGAGTCATATACTTCTTGTGTACTAACACTATTCATCAATTTTTTTATTTTATTTTATTTTTATTTTAATATTTTTTAAAAAATTAAAAAATTAGATAACTAATGAAAAACATGTAACTTTGACAAAGATAATTTAAAATACGAGAAATAAAAAAAACACAATTTGAATGAATAGTATTTTATAGATATTTTAATAAAAAAATATAATTAAATTAACTAATAAAAAATAATAAAATTGACAAAAACTACTTAAATGAGTGGAAAAAAATAAAAATGTAACTTACATGAATAATGTCAACAGACATCATCACTGTGTAGATGTACCCAGAAAATGGCATCCGCCTAAAAACGGCGGATGCCAAAATCCGGGTTTTTGGGGATGATCTTTTACAGATTTTAGTCTTACAGGATCCCAAAGAACTTAAAAATAAAGTTTTCCTTGGAAACTTTTTTCAAATGAAGTTTTACGTCCAAACAAACGGCATTTGGTAACATTTTAAGGGATTTCACTTTTTTGAAATCTCAAATCTCTTAAAAATCTACCTTACACTAATTTTTAAAATCCAAAATCTAACACATCATCATTACATTTTTTCTTTCTATCTCTCTCCTCTATCTTAAAATCTACTTTTACACAATCCAAAACCTATTTTACTTGTTTGATAATAGAGGGAGAAAAAGTAGATTCTCAATTATTAAATATTGAAATCTACACTTAAAAAATGTTATCAAATAATGCCTAAGAGCCAGAGATGCTGAGGTTGTCGTCAGGGTATAATTGACTATCTTTAAAAAAGAAAAGGGAAAAAAGAGAGAAGAAAACAGTGTCTTGGCAGAGAGAGTTAAGATTGTCAATAAGTCAGGTTGACAAGGGCAAGCCCAAAACGACATGTCAAATCTAAGGCATGGCCCAAACATGGATGGGCCGGACTTGTGGCCCAACTCAGTTCAAACGTTGACGGGGCCCATCTTTTGGCCCGCTTCCTCTGCAGATTACGAAAGCTCTTATTGGTCAAGCGTCTATGTAAACACGTGTCGCATTACCATATATATCAGTGAGATGAACAACCTCTCTGGCAAAACGGGTAAAAAAAATGAGATTTTTTTTTGCATGTATGCCTTTGTTAAAAGTATAATTGGTCCATAATCTACCACATCTTTGTTAAATATATATTATTTAGACACTTTTATTCTAGAAAATTAAACTGCAACCACCAGAGTCGTCACGCTTATGAACACTTCCAATATTGATAAAATTTTTATCAAATTTTATAATAAAAATTTGAATCGCGACGGCATGACCAGTCGTGTTTTGTAAAGAATCAATCTTTTAATGAGAATCGATCTTATAAATAATGAAAGATTAAAAACGCGACGACTTGAGTGGACGCGTTTATATTTAGCAATAAACACTTTCTAAAAACTATTTTAGGAAATTTCTGAAAATCGAATATAGAAACTCTTAATTGCGACGACCTGACAAGACGCGCTTATTATAACGCCAATCGGAATAAGACTGGGAATCGATATGAAAACCGCGTTGACTTGAGCTATCGCGAATCTCACCAATCGATATTCATGTCTTCAATCAATACCAGCTTCAATCGGAATAAACACCAATCGGAACAGAGAAACGCGATGGCTTGCGTCGTTGCGAATCATTGTTCAACAATCAATGTAAGCTCAATCGATTGTTTTCACCAATCAGTGTATGAAAACGCGACGGATTGATTCGACGTGAATATCACCAATCGATTGACCTTAGCAATCGATGTTTAAGCTCAATCGACTCATTAAAACGCGACCATTTGACAGCTCGCGAATCAACTTGTTTAAAGAGGACCCCCAAAAGACCTAGAAATATTTCTAAAAATTCTATAAAAATTCAAAAAATTAGGAAAATTACTCAGATGGTTAACTAGAGAGAGCCACTTTGAGGTATTGCATTATAATATAAAATTTACTCATAATGCTATTAAATTTAGCGTGTCTTCACGTAGGTGCACCTAGAGGAAGGTTTCCTAACATGTCTCCATCACTAATAGGAAGAGAATATAAAAAAGATGGTAAGAATTCTCAAAATTCGTAGCATTGGTTTCCTAATTCCAATAAGACTATTAAACGCACATCTCTCTATAAATTGAGTCCCTCTCTTCCATGGGATGACCCTAGGGTTGCTTGGGACATCTTTGAAGGCTCTTGGAGGCTGAGAACCTGAGAAAGAAGGTTGTATAACGTGGACTTCTTCCTCTTCTCCAACTCGTTCTCTACTATGACCAGAAGATAAGCAGAGTCTTGATAGCTTTCAAAGGTTAGTAAAACCACAACTAAACCTTGCATACCATATACCATTAGAAAGCCCTCTTAGTCTAGTTTCTTTTAAGAGTATTTTGCCCAATTTTATATTGTAGTTTATGAGGATTAGGTGGAGTTTTGCACGACTATCAACCTAGGGTTTCTGGGGAAACATTTGAAGTTTCCACTTCAAAGATTGCTCTTCTCTTGGCCAAATCTTAATTAACTGCATCTGTGCATACTTCATCATGTTTAGATCATGAGCAAAAAATTATTTTCCAATTTATCTCTTGTTATAACATATTATTTGATTTTTGAAATCACTTAATGTTGGTACAGTCAAAGTTTTCCATGATCTAAAATCTTGGAAATTTTACTGTAACACCCCCTTTGAAATACTTTCAAACAAGACCAATCTCGCTCAATTTCGTGGTCTGTGTCGAGAGCTAAGACTGTAAAACCCTTATTGTGTTAGGTTTCCATTGACTGTCTCATAGTGGTAAGTTACCCTTGTAAACGAACCAAGATTTCTAATTCCCCCTATCTATAGATAATATACAAGTCTAGGCAACATCAGAACTGAAATCCCCAATTTTCATGTCCTATAATAGAGTATTAAATCCTACAAGGCCTCTGTGTCAACCCAATTTGAATAGGAGTCAAAAATATGTCAAAAAGGCAACCCAGTACACAGAACCTGATTACGATGGGTCGACCTATCTCCACAAGAAGGCGGCAGGGACCTGATTGCCATCTTATTTTAGAAGGCGAAGGGTCGCCTTCATAATAGGACCATCATTGTGTCGCCTTCTGCTTCTTGAAGGCGACAGTGAATGTGTCGCCTTCTTATTGTGTTGGTCAGATCAGAGTATTTAGTATTCTGTGATATGGTTCTATCTTGGAGATGATAGTCACGCTCATAAAATCTGTGTAATGCACTTAACAACCCATAGAAAAATATTTAATGATTGGAACGTGATTCTAATTACCATCAATAACTTCATCTTCCCGATTCATTTGAATCATCAACTTGTCGAAAATCATAACTTTCTATATATGTAGATTACGAAATCTAGACATGCATCCTAGTTACTATGTTTTAAACAATTATAGATGATTTGAAAATTCTATGTACATGATTGTACCTGCCATACACGACACGCACTTGTGTAGAATAGGAACACTCCTCCATGACTGACTGACTCTCTGTTGGGTACTCCTATCGGACTAGGACATCTTCACGAGAGACCTCTATAAGTCTTCTCTGACCATAGATTCTCACGTGACCGACGAGCTGGTTATACTGTTAAAACCTTGTACCCATTGTCTGGAAGCATTTCGGACCTTATGACGTGTTTCACTTAGCATGTGCATGTGTCAGATCTGATTGTAAACATGTCGTACCTTTAGAATGCAATGGTAAACGTACTTCCCAAAAAGCATATGTTTTACCAAAACCTGCCAATGACCCAATCTGATTGGGCAGACAAGTGTCTTGCCCTTGATAGTGTCACACTAATTGCATGTGTCAATTTCTTGTCATCTTCTCTGTATCATCTATGTCATCTTCTCTATTTCTTGAATAATCTCAAAGTCATCATATAATAAGCTGTTATTGGAAATCATATGGCCGTAAACTGAAAGGAATTACCAGAAATTACATGGAACTACCTATTCATAACCAACACATGTGCATATAGGGTCATGTCTAGTCCTAGGAGAAACACCTGAAGTACTGATAACTGCAAAAAAGTATGGATCTCTTGAGGTGTATGGCATGATACCCAACTGACATGCAAGATTGGTCTGGTTAAATTCTAATTGTTATTAAATGATTACTTGAATGATCAATTGGCATGACTGAATCATTACATGTGAAAATGGTCATTCTTACTACAACTGTCATTGTCCACTGGAACCTAGTGAAGTTCTACTCGTACCGTTCATTGTATGTTATTGAGTATTGCAACTCTTGACTTGTTCTCTCATAAATGATTGATCTTCTTCATCTGTAATAGCATGGGAAACATATCTTGTCACCTATACATGTCACCCTGCATTACTTGTTGAATCGCTTACTTGTCAAATACATGTCATAACTCTGAAATTGATCCATATTGATACCATGAGCATCTTGTTTTATGAGTATTACATGTTGCATGATAAACGTTAATTTACTTAAAGCATGTCCACTCTATGAGATATAAATCTTACTAGGCGTTAACTCATGTTGTTGTTTAACCATTTTTAAGCGATCACGAAATGGAAATTAAAATTGAAGGGGACGAGCTCGAGTGAAGAGAGTATCCAAGAGTCAGTCTTAAATGTGCTTGGGCATCAATGGAATTTGCAAAGGAGTATGTAAAATATAATTTACTTTGATGGAGTCAGATGTACTTTTTACTTTTCAATAATGAACCCTATGTTTTGGCTCTAAATATTAGAGGTTGTAATTTCGCATTGAAAATTTAATGAAATAAAGAGTTGTTGTTTCGATTAGTACATTAATTATTGTCTCATCTCTCTATTTTATTTAGTTCCACTCTAATTTACTCAACTGCGTGACTCGCATGTAATACTCACGTATCCGATTTATTCCGCTATAAATCGGGGGCGTGACAGATTCGAAGATTTCTACTCTAATGCCTAAATTCCTCTCTAGGAGCATGATTGCCGGCATACGATTTGATTGAGTATGACACCCTTCGGTCAAATTGGCATAATTTTTCGCTTGATTATCAGAACCGCTTATAAGATCATAACTCGAAATCGACACTCTGAGACACTCAATGCCTCTTACTGGATCTGGAAATAAGACATCCTTCATGCCTCTCTCTAAAATTACAATTCTAGTATATGTTCTCCATGTTTCTATCAATAAAATGTGCGTAATATTCTGCTTGACTATACGAATCACTTGAGAAGCTACAATTTAGAGTTGACTTAACATGATGGTTAAAAATTTGTGGTCATCTCAGAGTGAGAATTTCTCACGGGGTCATAAATATAAGTATACGACCATCAGTGATATATTCACCCATTTTAGTTTATTCTCACCCCTTCAGTAAAAATGGTCAAAATTTTTTGCTTGGTGATCAAAATCATTTTTAAAACCACAATTCATAATTGATGCTCCGAGACGATCGACATGAGGCTAGTTTCACGAAATTCTATTTCGAGGGATAAATTCCTCTTCGGATCGTGAATATAAATACACGATTCGATCGATTATCATAGCCCTTTCAGTAAAATGCGAATATTTCTTCGTCCGACGATCGGTCTTTCGAGACCCTAATTCAAAATCAGCACTTCAAGTCGATCGTTACTAAGTTGGATTCGGAGATTTATACTCTGATGCCTAAATCCTCTTTAGGAGCGTGATTGCAGGCATACGATCTAATTGAGTATGACACCCCTTCGATCAAATGAACATGACTTTTCGCTCGATTTGTGAAATCACTTATAAGACAACGATTCAGAATCGATGCTTCGCGATGCTTGACGACTCTCACTACATCTGGCAAAAAGACGTCATTTTTTACTTCAAAAATCTTCATGTCTCTCTCTAAAATTACAATTTTAATAGACATTCTCTATGTTTCTAATATAAAAATATTATATGAATCATTTGAGAAGCGACAATTAAGAGTTGGTCTATCATGATGGTCAAAAAATTATGGTCATCTCAGCCCGAGAATTCCTCTTGAGATTATAAATATAAATATACGACCATCGTCGATATATTCACCTCTTCTGATTTATTATCAACCCTTTAATAAAAACGACTAGAAATTTTCGTTTGGGGATTAAAATCATTTATAAGATCACAATTTGAAATTGACACTATGAGACAGTTGACATGAGGCTAATTTCACAAAATTCATTCTAAGGGCCAAACTCCTCTCTAGAGCATGAATGTATACGATTCAATCGATTATCACACCCCTTTAGTAAAACAAAATATTTCTTCACCTGACGATTGGAACCATTTTCGAGACCCCACTTCGAAATCGGCACTTCGAGTTGATCGTCACTAGGTCAGATTCGAAGATTTCTATTCCAGTTCCCAAATTCCTCTCTGAAGGCGTGATTGCAAGTATACGATCTGATCCAATATGACATCTCTTCGATCAAACGAATATAACTTTCCACTCGGTTATTAGAATTACTTATAAAATAATAATTCAGAATCGACACTCTGAATTAATGCTTGATGCCTCTTATTGCTTTTGACAATAAGACGTCATTTTTAAGTAAAAAATCATGTATATCTCTCTTTAAAATTATAATTTTAGAAGACATTCTCCATATTTCTAACAGAAAAACATGCTTAATATTTTTTTTCGATTATATAAATCACTCGATAAGTCATAATTCATAGTCAGTCTATCATGACAATCGAAACTTTTTTATCATCTTAGCAAAAGAATGTTTCCCAAGATCGTAAATATAATTACACGACCATCAGAGATATATTCACGTATTCTGATTTATTCTCACCCCTTTAGCAAAAATAGTTATAACTCTTTACTTGGTGATAAAAATTATTTATAAGACCACAATTCTAAATCAACACTCCGATACGGTCTACATGAGACTAGTTTCACAAAATTTTGTTCCAAGGCTCAAATTTATCCCCATAGTATGAATATAAATACATGATTCGATCGATTATCACACTCTTTTAATAAAACGCAAATAACTTTTCTTCTGGCGATCTGAACCATTTCTGAGACCTCAATTCGAAATCGACACTTCAAGTCGATCGTCACTATGTTAGATTCAGAGATTTCTACTTCAATACCTAAATTCCTCTCCGAAGACGTGATTGCAAGCACACGATCTGATCAAGTATGACACTCATTCGGTCAAATGGACATAAATTTTTGCGTGGTTAGAATCGACATTCTGAAACGCTTGATGCCTCTTAGTGCCTCTCACAATAAGATATCATTTCTGACTAAAAAATCTTTCATTTCTCTCTCTAAATTACAATTCCAGTTAATGTTCTCCATATTTCTAACAGAAAAATATGCATAACATTTTTCTCGATTATAAAAAGTCACTTGAGAAACTACAATTCAAAATCGGTATATCAGGACGGTCGAAAAATTATGGTCATGTAGACACGAAAATGCTTCTTGAGGTCGTAAACATAAGTACACAACTATTGGTGATATATTCACCCCTTTTGATTTATTTTCACCCTTCAGTAAAAACAGTCAAAACTTTTTACTCGAGGATCGAAATCATTTATAAAATTACAATTCAGAATTGACACTCTGAGACAGTCGACATGAAGTTAGTTTCACAAAATTCTATTTTGATCCCCAAATCTCCCTGAAACATGAGTATAAGTATACAATTCGATCAATTATTACACCCCTTCAATAAATTGCGAATATTTTTTCGTTCAACGATCAAAACTACTTCTAAGACCCCAATTTAAAAAATCGATACTTTGAGTTGGTCATCACTGAGTCGAATTCAGAGATTTCTATCAGATGTTTCCTCTTTCTCATTCTCCATATGTTGTGTATTTTGAGTTTGAATCATAAATTATCAGAGAAAATCATGTTTTCTGCTTCTGCATCATAGACGTGGTAAGTACAGTGACCGCAGCTTGTAGTCAAGCCTTCGAGGGTTATACCTCGACTTGAAACGAGGTACCCTCTTAGACCACGGTAGCATTGCCCCTATCGTGTCGTCATGGTACAATCCATCTTTATTCCGAAAAAAAAAATTTCCAAAAGACAAGAGATATTATAAAAATTAACTTGAACAACATATATGAAATGGGAACATCATGAAGTTGACATGGATATGATACGTGTGAAGACAAATCTTCATGTGGTAAGATTCATACTGCATATAGTTAAAAACTGAACTTTTATGGTATATAGCATGCAAGCAGCAAATGGAACCATTCAACAAGGCCAATACACATCTCAAAATTAGATAATATTTGGTCTGTTTTGGCATGTCAACCGGAAAATAGAGGACAATGTTGTTCAAGAAACATGGAATACGACCAGATCTGCGCCACACGAACCCAAAAATCACCTGCTTTCAACTTGACCAGCAGCCCTGACTTCTGGCAGGAGATCAATTCTCAAGCTACATTGCTGTGGCACATCCTCCTGCATTAGCAGAGCTCTGGCCACACAGCATAAGAAAAGAAATGTTGAGAACAAGTCACCAGTTAAACAGCTAACTGGATCCCTGTTGGGCAGTGTAAAAGAATCTTTGGTGGTCTAGGAATGAGATTTTTCAATCAATTGGACACTTCAAATATAAAGGATCATACAGATGATTACAGTAAGTGTCAATTGAAGAACATTTTGCATTTCAGACCCAGGCTGTTTACTGCTTTCTCATCCATATTTTCTTGGGATACTTCAATGTAGATTAGGTTAGAACTATGGTACACATATACAATATATATATGAGAAAGCCTTTCTGCAATTGTGAAAGTGCAGAAATGCCTAGTCATCCTGCACTTCTCCCCTCCCATTGGTGGGAATGAAGCTGCCACATAGATCTCTCTCCTCTTTTCCACCAATTGGAGGGGAGAAGTGCAGGATGACTAGGCATTTCTGCACTTTCACAAGTGCAGAAAGCCTTTCTTATATACACATCTTTCCCTCCTGGGGGCCTCTGCTTACTCCTTGAACCAACTTTTCCATGACAGTGAACAACAGCCCTGGCTTTAAAAAGAAAATAAATGCCTCAACAAGCTTCAGTACTGCACTCAAGTGAAATGGAAAGATGACAGTAACCAATGGGGCAAACACAGTTGGTCAAGAGAAATCTTCTTCAAGTGTAAGAACCTGGAGTACAACCTAGTATAACACAGAATTGTCTTTGATATCTTCAACAGATTAAAATTTATGAAGGGAAAGAAGAGGAGAAACAAATGTGTGCCCTAGGCACATTGCCAGAAGGGAATCACTCACTAAAAGTAAAGTATTTTTGTCAGCACTCCACATAATGGAAGACATGATGTAAAAAAAAAAAAAAAAATCCATCCAGGCATATACATAACACCTACTCATTCTTCCAAGCATGCAAAATCAGAGAGAAACCAAGACCTTGTGACTGTTTATCTCTGAATATCTGTGTGCAAGACCTAGGCATCAGCTTCTCAGCTGAGAGAGATGACTGGAACATGAACACTGCATTCCCAGTGGGAGCACCAAAGAGCCAGTTATGTACATCCCAGAACACCTCCACAGGGACCCCATCCACCACGATTGTTTGATTTCCGCGAAACTTCCAAGCAAGGTGCTTGATCTGCATGACTCGCTTCTTATCTATGCGGATTTCAAGCAAGGGGTCCTTGAGCCCCACCGCCTCGCACTCGATAGCAATGTCGTGGACCTGCCCGTTGTCGCGAAGCCGGGCGCTGGTGCAGTAAACCTTCTTCCCAAATACGTGCTCCTTCTTGGCAACGAAGACGGCACCGAAGGGGGACGGGGTGGCGTGTGTCTTCCTATATGCCTCCTTGCTCAGATCGCCAAGAAGGAGGACCATCTCGAGGTCGAAGACCACAGCAAGGTAAAAGCCCTCCAATGGCTCAGGCCCAGATCCAAACTTGGCTGCAGAGAGGTCCCAGTAGATGTCAAATTTGCCTTTGTCGGCCTCCAAGGTCTTGGAGCCCTTCCTCTTGGAGAACAGCCACGGCTTGATGTCCACCTTGCAGAGGCATTTGCTGGCCGCGTCGTCGATGCCGATGCTGAAGCCTTGGCCCATCAGGTTCCTGCTCCAGGTGATGGTGATCAGGCAGGGCCGGCCGGAGAGCTGGGTCTGGTAGACGCAGGCCACCAGATTCTGGGCGTTCTTGCCGGCGCTGGAGGAGTCCGCCACCTGGACCCCATTCTCACCGAAACAAGAAGGAAAATCCCTCATGCCGGCAATTCCTCGAACAATTGGAGCGCTTCTCAGACACGAATCAAACTTCTTCGCTCTTGGATGGTTCAAGAACTCCCAGACCGTGTGAAAACTACCAATTCTCCGGGAGAAAAATCGTGTCTTTATCCGCCCAAGTGACCCAGACACAAAAGGGAGAAGGAGAGCACGCCTCACCTCCTTCGGCCAGAAGAGCAGCAACACCCCCGTCAAAAAATCCCAAAACAGGCAGAGACTGGATGGGAGGGCCTCTGGAACTAGGTGTCCGTAGGAGAAGAGGACCTCGAACCTTCCCTCCACCCTCCTTCCTCCAATCAAAATCTCCCCTTCTCTGCCTCTCTGGTGCGATGTGACCAGAACAAATTCCTAGGAAGGACTTGGGGATGGTGGATGGTGGAGGGCAAGGCAATCCCGGAAGCCAGAGACACGGTGGGGGGACGTGAGCAGTAAAGGAGGAAAGAACAAGACAGAGGGAGGTGGGTCTGCGGGAGCAGACAAAAACGTGGGCTTGCTCCACTGTTGGAAGGGGAGAGAAAGTGATAGGAGCAACCACAGGAACCTGAATCACCCAGCTGTGGTTACCCACCGCCCAAATCCACGATTACAGGGAGAAATCAGCATGTCCCTAGATCGAAGCAGCATCAGCAGAAGGAGAAGGAGAAGAGAAGAGCAGGGAGGAGGTGGGCGTTTCCAAGACGTGGGTGTCACTAGGAACAGGAAGGCTTCCTACATCAACGCGGTGCTGTATTGGGAAAGGAAGAGAAGATCTCTCTCTCTCTCTCTCTCTCTCTCTCTAGATTCTACCCTGTTTTCATGCTCCCATTGCCCGCTAACCTTTCCCCACTCTTCACCTTCTCTCTACCCACGTTTCACTCAGTCACCGATCTCTCTCTCTCTATAACATCTCTACAGTCCACCCCTTCTCTCTCTACACTTCACTCTCCCATATCTCTGTAAACTCCACCCTCTCTCTCTACCTACCTCTCACCTTCTCATCCCCCTCTACCTGCATCTCTCCCTACATTCCACCCACTCTCCTTCTCTTTCTCTCCACATTTCACTCTCTCATCACTGGCTAGTCCCTCTATACCTTACACACCCTTTCTCTCTACTGTTCTCGCTCTATATTCCACTCCCTCTCTCTCTCTCTACAGCTTTCACTCACAACTACGTAGGAAGAGGAATAAGAAGAGAAAAGCTTCAACTTTTTCTTTTCTTCCCCTGGGTATACCTGGTATGAAGGTGCACATGCATTAGAACAAGGGGGGGAGGGCATCAATGCCAGCTACGACCCTCAAAAGCGCCAATAGATTCTGCTGTTGGCTTCTGACATTAAGCTTCCCAACATTCTATTTCCACCCACAACACCCACATCTTTGAGAGAGAGAGAGAGAGAGAAGGAGGGGTTGTGTGTGTGTGTCTCTTTGACTGGAAGAACATGTATAATTGGTTTTTGGATATATCTGTCAGCCTTCTTGCTCTTGCTAATACATTTCTTTTATTTGTACACCCCCATTACAAGAACAAGAAAAAGGAAAAACTTGGTTTTAATATTTCTGTTCCTCAATTTGGGTACCCATTGTTTTAAACAACAAAAATGGATTCCTTATCACTTTTCTGTGTCATCCATTCCTTTCTCTCTTAACTCTCTATATATCTTGAGAGGGATAACTCAGTGACTATGTGATTAAAATAAATGGGGATAGGGCTAAGTTAATTTGGGGATATATTATCTTATTCTTAATCCTCCTCTTGTTTGATATTTTTAAGATTAGAAAATAGGGATAAGTTATCCCACCAAAAAGATGAGATAAATTATCCCCAATTTAACTTCATTTTTTAAGATATCTCTAAAATATTTAAATCATATTTATCTTCATTTTTTTTGAAGCACCAAACATGGGATAAAATTAACTTATCTCTTATCTCCTATATTTAATCCCATACCAAACAGCTTATAAAGAGCTAATCAGCACATGTAGGGATGGAAATGGATTGGGTTAAGTTTGGGTAGGTCAATACCATATTCTATCTGCCAACATTTTATAAATATCATTCCCGAATAATCCCTTATTATTGCGCAAATATAATTACAAATATATCTATTACGGGTACGAATATATATCCACATATATCTATTTTCATCTTGAAAAAGATGAATTACGAGAGTGATATAACAACACTTCGTCCTTTCTTCATTTTTTCTTCGGAGTGCTGATTTTTCAGATGATTTTGCTGCATATAATTATAAAGAAATAATCATAAATTAGAACAACAACATAAGTATACTAATTTGTAAAAGTTAAAAATCATAAGTTAGAATAACAATATAAATTATTATTTTATTATTATTAAAAATGGGTTGGAATTGGGTATAAATTTGGGTACATTAAATTCATATCCGATCCGAATATTAAATAGATATTTTAAAAATATTTAAATCCGTACCCATACCGATTATACATATATTATCCGACCCATCATAGATCGAGTGACGCAAGTAATCAGATTTATAAATTTTTTTAACATCCCAAAAAGAAAGGAAGCATATATGCATGGGGTATTTCATAAGAATGGTCATTACAGTAGGTAGATAAATTGTCAAATTGAACTATATAATTTACCATGATCAAGAAGCAACAATGTCTGGTCTGATTAATTTTTGTTCCTGTTCCAAGAGCACTTCACACTCCAACAACAACATGGATCAAAATAATATATATATATATATATATATTTAAAGGCCAAGAAAGGCCAAATTTTATTGAGAAGAATGAGGAGGGGGGGGGGAGGGGAGTGGGTGTAGCCCTAGTTTGGATCTGAGCTTCTTAACTACACCCACGAGGGTGGACATTAAATGAGAGAGAAAGAGTCCAGCTTCTTCCCCTCTTTAACCCACAAAGTTACTGCCTTCCAATGCACACAAGCCTCTCATGCTCTCATGTGTGGGGTTTGAGAATAGAGGTGTGTGGGGGGGAGGAACTTGTAGTTGTAGATAGGGGTACAATTCTCCCTTTCCAAGGAGAGAGAGAGAGAGAGAGAGAGAGAGAGAGAGAGAGAGAGAGAGAGAGAGAGAGAGAGAGAAACATGGCTATATTTATTTTCATATTATTTATCTAAGAACCCTATGGACCATGTGGCATCTTGATCACGAGAATAATTTATTATATACACGTGGCATTAGATTTTATTATCATGTGAGGATAAATATCATATAAGCATCAATCTTCTTAGTTTTTAAGCAATATTTCTCCTTCATTATATGTATGACTTAAAATTAAGACCATGAAAAAGTAGTTATTATAATATTCCATGCTATGATGAATTTATGTACCGCTTGATTGAAGGGGATGGGTGATTCAAATTTGAAGTGGTAATCCAATTCCTAATATATCCGACAATTTTGGGGTAATCATGGGTGCTATATCTAGCCCATTAAGTAATATTTTACAATCCTTTTTTTTCTGGTGAATCTTGTTTTGAGTCCTCTGTGAAACCCTAATTTAGTTCTAAGCAAGAAGAAGAAACATTCCATAATTGATGAAAAAATGCTACCACTTTTTTTTGTCATGATGATGAGAATGTAAGTAGTGTGTATGTGTGTGTATAATGTATGCATGATACTCTTTGGTGATGTCATTCTCTTGTCTGTTGGCATTGCTTGAGAGTAAAAAAACAGGTTCAGATTTAATTTTAACAAGACTTTAGGAACTGAGATTGGCTCCACTAGCTTAAGCTGATACTATCAAATCTCTTTAGTACATGGGTTAGACTTTAACCTAATACAGACAAATCAATAAACTCCAATGGATTCTCCACATCAAAAAGCACTCAAGGAAATAAAGAAATGGGTTTGAAAAATGAGATGCAAATGCTTATTTTATAAAAGGGGTGGGAGTTTATGTTGCTCTGAATCCAAGGAATGAGTTGGTGATGGTTGTAGTGGTTGGTGGACAACTTGGTTGGCATGCAGCTTCTCCTCCTATGTAGTTTTTTTTTTCTATAGTTGCCCAATTAAATACTTAGGTCTCTTAGCATTGTGCATGATTCTCCCATTTAGGGATTCATCAAAGAGGAATAATCTGACTTGAAGTTGAGGACTTCACGTGTCCATGTCTTTGGCAGGCTTGGCATGTGATGGTTCCTTGTGCTAGGAGATCTTTTGCAACATCAAACCCTAGGAAAAGGGTTACACTGGCAATATTACCCTAAGGAAAACAAATCCTAGGGTTTTATTGCCTCAAAACCATCCTTGCAAAAAAATTTAACTTTTAGAAAAAATATCATATGTCACCAGATGGTCTTTTATGATACTTTTTGTGCAAGGATGGTTTTGAGGCAATGAAAAAAAAAACCCCTAAAAGGTACAATTGGATGTCTACTAATGAGAGAGATGGATGGTGTGCGTTCATATTTGTCCTTAATGCTTAGAGGGACCATATTTATACAAAAGACCTACCAAGGCAAGTACACAATAAATAGATGGCACTTCACCTCCCTCTCACACATGGGTAGTCTTCTCCACTCCTCCTAAGGGAAGGACCAGAAAGTGCCGGAGAAGGACACTATAGATAAGACTTTGGCATTGGGATCAAACCCTCACATCTCTCTCTCTTGAAAGAAAGGTAGACACGGCAATGAGATCATCCACAAGAGAAATATTGGTTACTCGGGTGTTCGGATAACTATGCCGACGTGGTATGCACGTGCGACCGATCTGATTGGTCGGTCGCGCGTGGGCCGACCAATCAAATCGGCCGCGTCTGATTGGTCGGTCGCGCGTGGGCCGACCAATCAAATCGGCCGCGCGTGCATACCACGTCGGCTAGCTACCCGGGCATCTGAGTAGCTAGCACTTCTCCATCCACAATATGACCTCAATTTTTTTGTTAGACAATTGGAGTATATAGATAATGAGCTATTAAGTATTGAATAATATTTGTTGCATACCAATCGTTATGTCATCTTTGAACTCAATTCTTTTTCGCTCGTCCAATTAAGATTTGATAGAATGGAGAGTATAAAGTGACGTGGATTTTGAGTCTCGTGTTTGTGTGCCCATATACAAGGTGTGCAATAAATATTATCTTCATCAATATTTAAGAAATGTCTCCATTGATAATAACTCATTGAGACAAGTTTAATTTGAAAGGAGTTATTCTTTGATGAGTTGGTAGTTTAATATTTTGAAGAAAAAAGACATTGCTTATATGGGTTATAAAGCCGCTTGCTCACACGACAAGGAACTTTCACATCTATAGCATTGGTTGGGATCATTAGTAGGAGGATCCCACGACTAACTCAAACCCGGTTTTCTATGGCTTGTGAGAGTAGGAGCACTAACATAGTCGTGAAATCAAACCACTACATCAAGAACATAACATCTATGTCAAGATCTCATCACCCCACAAAGTCATCTCATGGGGGTTGGTCATCGCTCCCATATGAAATTATCACACCAACTCAATTGCCAATTGCCCATCCAGCTGCCAATGATCACGACATCATCATAAGTGATATAGTCGGTCTTGACCCAATCTTTTTGGAGAGAGGGAGACCATGTCGGTCTTAAGATGATCTCGGATTAGGAACTGAGGAATGGAGAATAAACATTTTGCTCAGCTTAGCTTTATCTCAACTTGCAAATAAGTTGGTCCCGGAGATATAAATTTTATGGACGACCTTTCGACGATCAAATCAATAAAAGTAGAATCTAAATAGGAAAAGAATAATTTAACAGAGGGTAGAGAAAAAATGGTGATAATATCTAAGTGTGAACCTAACCATCCCGCTTTATCTGTGACTATTAACTTCCTTTGAAAGCCTCCCTTGGGTGGAGGAATTTTTCAACTTCTAATATGGGACTACTCCACCTATGGGAAGACTGAGGTTGGAGTGCCACCTCCACTGAGCCCTTTGATGAGCCTTATTGGGTCAGGCCTTAGTGGATAGTCCAAGACCTTATCAATAAGCACCTAACCTTCGTAGTAGAGGCCGAAAATGGTCATGTGATTTTTGTCATCTGAAGCTTTTAGATATGTTGATGATGAGAACATCACGTCTACAAACAATAGAAAACAATCATGGGGCCCCAAGAGTGATCCCCAGAGAGAATTCGCAGACGCTCAAGTCAAAGAATTAACAAAAACAAGGGTAGCCAAATGGAGAGAATGAGGCTAAGGGCGGGTAATCTTCTGTGGTGGGAGTCCCAAACTTAATTGCTTAAACCCTTTTGTCTACGTCGAGGGTTTCCAATACCTGCTATATCCCTCTCCAGGCCATGTTGATTGGTCGTTGAGAGTAGTTGAAGATGTGTGCAAAGTAAGAGTAGCCTCGGGTGAGGTTAACAATGTGTCTAGCCCATCCCATTGGGTGTGGGAGAAGTCTTGTCATTTTTGCCAAAATTTGAGAGTAAAAGGGAGCGTCGAGTAGGCAACATTATCATACCCTAGCATAATAAATATGTATCGGATAGTCGATAAAATCTTACCATGGTGTAAGAAGAGCGTGCCTACTTGCTGACGTGGTCATGCTCTTGATGTCATATACATGGTCCGGCCTTATTGCAACTCAAGAGGCCAATGACTCAGCTCCACGAATAATGGATAGTCCCAAGATGAGGACCCACGCAAGAGCCTTTGATTTAAGTACTAGGGGGGCCTATGATCTAGGTGGATTAGGTTCTAGTGCGACAGACCTATGTAAGTATGCCCTTCCCCCTACATCAGCCTATTACAAGGGTGTGGGACATTAAGTGGTTGTTTGGTATTAAAATAAATCGAAGATAAATTAAAGATAATCTTAAAATTTTAAAGATATTTTCACTTTATTCCCGATCTACATATCTCAATGTCAAACATGATCTAGGAAACTATAATCCCTGTTCTTTTGTCCTAATATAGATATGATGAATGAACTAATTAGTAGATTTTATCCCTCCACACATACCTTTCCGTTTACTTTGCTCTCACTATTTCACTATTCCATTGATGTGGATAATTATTCCCCATTGGGTTAATTGGGGGACACTTTGAAATGTTGTGGTGGGTGCCAAAGCATGTCGATGCATGCATGAAACGTCACTAGCATGCATCCAGCTAGAAAAGAAGGATAGGGTTAACACAACAGCAATATGGTGGGTCACTCACTACACTGTGTTGTTGGAGTCATATGAATGTGTGTGCCACGCCAAAGTTGAGAAATATCTCATTCCTAATTAAGTGCACAAAGCATATATATATATATCATAAATACTATGCGAAACCCATTTATTATTATTATTTATTTGTCATGGGAGAATGGATTTTTGTACTGTATTTATAATTATCTCATAGTGCTTTTATATTCTCACCCCCATTTCCCTATAAAATCTATGTATCTCATTTATCTAATCATGTATTTCTCTCACTTAATACCAAATAACTTAATACCAAATAGGACAAATAACTAACAAACGAGACAAATATTTGTAATGTTTATGAGATAAATAATCAGCTGATAAGTGAGACAAACAGATTATATGTGAAAATAAGAAAAGAATTAAAAAAAAAAGTACTTAAAAATTGGGGGCTCATGCACCTCCCAAAATTACCCTATCCTTTCTTGGACGGATAGCACTAACGTCTATCCTAAAAATATTTTAAGACAAGTTATATGAACCCTAAATCATGCATGTGTCTCCAATATCCAAACTCTCTCAGGTGGATGATCCCATTGTTATGCTTCACCATTGAGACTAATCACTTGTCCAAGGCCATCAGTTTGTTTGCCTTCTTCCTATGGATCTACGTACCCAGCTTTAATGGTAGCCTCACATGCTGGGATAGCACTTAAACAGGAACATGTGCTAAGCCCATATCTGTAGCTCTTTGAAAACAAATGTTTGGAAAAATCCCCAAATACATATTTGATGCACAGTCCCCAATTCTACATAAATTGCAGTTATGATGTGATCGACATTAATTTACACGATTCCCATCGATCTCATTTAAGCAAAGCATCATATTCCCTATGAGCATTATATTAATTAATTGGTCTCTTTAGCAACTAATTTTACCTATGTCATGGAGTCATGGTGTACAATTTCTCTCAAATTATTTTACAAACTCTTTTTTTTTCGACAATAAAATATGTTGCCTTTCATTTATAGATAAAATTAGTACAATCAAAAATACAACACGAGAAAAGACATGGTGGCAAGCCATCCGACTGATCCGAGAAGCATGCATCTGCAAATAATTAAGTTATCATGCTTGCAGACGAAGCCTAAGAAATATTGGACAATACAACAAAGCCAACCTTGATTTCCCAATGGGTAAATCATAGAAAACCATCGATCCGTATGTCGCACAAGAACAGTACTAGAGGAGAAAATCGATTTTCACCGGTGACTATATCCACCGTAAAATAGGACACCCACGGCCAACTAGGATGCCGGAGAAGAACTCGACATGAGAGGCCGAGAAAGGAGAGGCGAAGGGGCGCGAAACAAAGCGCCAAGAAACCTAAACCGCTACAAGCTCCGAGTGTCGCGCATATCTGTCGGAGGCGATAGTTGGCGAGCGCCAACAATGGATTGATAGGGGGAAGCAAACCCTAGAGCATCTAAATTGTCGAGGGGGAAGATCGACAAAACCGGTTGAAGAGGAGCACTGCTGCAGCTGCCAGTACTCCATGTAAGATGATATATTTGAGTAAAAAACCAAGAAATAAACAAAAAAAACATGGGTCTAACGCCTCTTTAATTGAGCTTTTCTTGTCAAGCCTCTAAGCTCTATTATCCTAAGTGAACCAATCATAAACAGATTTATAAGATGAATGAACATATATATGTTGCATATATAGAATGGTATGTAAATGTTTCTTCAAAATAACTTTTAATTTTCCCATTCTATTGCAATCTCCATCAAACTGCATGCAAATGGATCTTGCAGCAAATATTGGTGTGTCTGCAATCTATTTACGTCGAAACATATATATATATATATATATACCTCAACATCAAGACACAAATGCTTCCCCATTCTTCATCACCTTTCGGCTGATCTGTCTTGTCCAAGCATATATCTACTTACATGTCTTGGACAGCACATACTTATATGATATTAAGAGAGATTTACTGCACGTCTTAAGATCGATGTATAGACGAATAATATCTGTCTCAAATACATATGAGTTGGACCCACTAAGATTTACATCGATGCTCATATATCTGAAAGCGGGCGAATATGATGCTAAATGCATAAAGGAAGAAGTTGCCCTGAAGTTCGCCTACCAAGGATATGGGAGAACCAGCATTAATTCATACGTCATTCCCCTATTCTTTTATGCTCCATTCATCTCCAGAATCGAAGTGCAAGCTAGTCTCTCTCTTGGGACAGTGTCAAGAAGAATCTGATGCATACTGAAATAGGAAAACTTGTGAATTCAAAGCTTAGAATCTTTTTTTTGGTAGATGGGTGGAGCACTAAACGACTCCAAGAACAGGTAGACCCATTACAATAACCATAGTTTTCCTCCTCTGCTCCCCTAACTAGGCCACATGGCCAAAAATTCAGAGGTTAAGGTGGTTTCACTTGTGAGAAGTAGGCCCTTGATTCTTCTTCCTTGCAGATGTAGGACAACTCTTCAGGTAGAGCCTCCGTCCAGGTGATATCAAATTTTGCAATCCTCGCTTGTTTCGCCAGCCAATCCGCTACCTTGTTTGCCCTTCTATCAATCAGCTTTACTATGTGTAGTTCCCATGCGTTCAGTTTTAAATTTATTTCTTTTGCAATGTCTCTAATCTCCACAGGTGCTTTTTCTGGTTCAACAATCGCTTTGACCACTTCTGCATTGTCTCCTTCTATAATTAGCCCTTCAAAATTCTGATCTTTGAACTTAACAGCACTATCAATTAGATGTTTTGCAGCTAGGATCTCCGCTTTGAGGATTGTAGACTGATTTAGATAAGATGCTCCTGCAAATAGAGTTTTGCCCATGTCATTTCTAATTATAAACCCAGCTCCAGAGTGCACCATTTCTTGCCCTTCCTTTCTAGCTCCATCAAAATTGCCCTTTAACCAACTACTTTCTGGATTTTCCCACCAATTTCTGTTACAGTTTTGCAGGGGAACCATATGACCATGACCCAGGCGGCCATGTAATTCCTTACTGACACCTTTCAATGTGTAGTTCTTAGCCTTCTTTTTGCCTGACAAGTTGGCTTCAGCAAAATTAAAAGCTGATTCTAAGATGGGTTTGAAATTTAATTCATATGGATCCTCTTTTCTTTCAAAGACTTGCTTGTTTCTTCTCCTCCATATTGCTTCCAAAACATAGGCAATCACAGTCTTCTTATCTGGTCTTGAATAATTTGTTTTCCTGCTTGTTATGCATCTGCACCAGAGATCTCCCAAATCTGTCGGAATATCATCCCACAATAGATACTGAGCTACATCTCTCCAAATGTGATTTACCCCGATACATTTAATGAAAGCATGGTCAAGGTCCTCCAACTCCTCAGTATATATTTGGCATGCCGGCTCCACTTGGATGTTGCATTTGTTTAGATATACTCCTGTTTGCAGTCTCTCCCATGCCATTTTCCACATTAGAATCTTTATTCTTGGTTCGGTTGGACAATTCCAGATCTCTTTCCATGCTTCTTGAGACCCACGAACCAACTCCTTCTTGCTACTTCTAATGCGTTCATAAGCATTTTTTGTGGTGAATTTTCCATACTTACCTGGTAACCAAATCCTCTTGTCTTCAGAACTTTCGCTAGTGATAGGGAATTTTAAGATTTCCATTACTAAGGTCATGGGGAACACTTCCTTTAGTTTATTCACTATCCAGCCTTTTTCGTTTAGGAACATCTGCAAATTTGAATTCTCATCAAAAGCATTTATGTTGAATTCTACTGGCCATCTGTTCAGACCTCTCCCCTTGAACCAACCATCTTGCAGTATTCTGATATCCTTTCCATTTCCAGGTATCCAGCCAAATTGCTCTTGGTGCTTTTTGAATTCACGGATGATTCTCTTCCAGGTATCTGACATGGGTATAGAAGTATAATGCCTTTCCATTTTCCTTTTCCTCAAGTACTTGTCTTTGACCATTTCTGTCCAGATACTTCTCTGCCCAGTATTTACTCTGTCCACTAGTTTTAGCATCAAGGATGAGTTCATATCCTTCAAGTCTGTAATTCCCAACCCTCCCCATTCTAAAGGCATTTTTATATTTTCCCACCCCACAAGGTATAACCCTTGGAGTCTTTGTTACCTTGCCAGATGAAATTTCTACACAATCTTTCAATTCTGTCAACCTGATGCTTTTTGAAGTTTGTAACCACTGCCCAAAAAGTTGGAATGGCCGAGAGAACATGTTTCACCAGTGTCACTCTTGCAGCCATTGAGAGGCTTTTCCCTTTCCACCCTTTAAGCTTATTTTCCATGATTCTACAAACATCTTCCACTGCTTTTTCTGTTGGCCTTATGTGATTAATCTGAATTCCCAGGTACCTGCCAATTGATTTATCATTCTTCATGTTCATACTTTTTTCTATGGCTCTTGTAGTCCTTTTGTTCACTGCCCCTCCTATCTCCAACTTGGATTTAGTTAAATTGACTGCTTGTCCCGTCTGACTGCAATAGCTGTCGATTACTGCTTTGAAGTTTTCAATTTCAGGAACCAAGCATTTGGCAACCAGAAGCACATCATCTGCATACAGTAAGTGGTGAATGGCAGAGCTGTTGTGCTTCTCTTTGTACCCCATCAATAATCCTTTGTCATTTGCTTTGTGTAGACTAGCTGATAGGATTTCAGACATGAGTACAAATAGGTATGGGGATAAGGGATCCCCCTGTCTAATCCCTCTGGTTGGTTTAAACCACTTGCCCGGGGTGCCATTGACCAGGATTGCCATGGTAGTGGTGTTAAGACAGTTTTGGATCCAGTTTCTCCACTTTATTCCAAATCCCATTAATTCGAATACTTGGTCAATACAAATCCACTCCACCCTGTCATAAGCTTGTTCCATGTCCATTTTAATGAGGACTAAGTCCCTTGGTCTTCTTTTTCTTTTCAGAGAATGTTCCAGTTCTTGAGCTACCAAAATGTTGTCCACAATAGATCTACTAGGGATGAAGGCTGTCTGTTCAATTGAAACTAAGCTGGTAATGACCTTTCTAAGCCTGTTCACCAGGATTCTAGCAATGATTTTGTAGAAATCATTGCAAAGACTAATAGGCCTGAAATCCTTAGCACTTTTTGGCATTTTTACTTTTTGGAACTAATGCAATAAATGTTGCATTGAAAGATCTTGGTAGCCTCCCCAAAGCAAGGAAACAATGAATTGCAAAGAATATGTCATACCTGATTTCCTCCCAAGTTTTTTTGAAAAAATTTCCTGATAATCCATCCGGCCCTGGTGCTTTTCCCCCTGGTAAAAATCTGATGACTTCTTCCACTTCTTGCATTGTAACTTTCTTTTCCAGAAAAGCTTAGAATCTACTTAGCACATCAATCGAAGCACTGTGGATGATGTCTGCATGCATATATATATATATATATATATAATATATATATATATATATATATATATATATATATATATCTTCCTTTCTAGAGTAGCAGAAACCAATTATATATCATATAAGACTGATGTATATATGTCAATAGTTTGGTACTGTTCTCTTGTGTATTATTCGTCTATGGACGCCCAAGCAGTACTACTCCCTGCAGATGGCAGATCGTAGGGGGGTTTATATTTCATGCGGTAGGATCTCCAAATTAATTAGCAAAAACAATCACTTGTCTAGATAGAAGAACTCACAAAATTATGGGGAAAAAATTTATCTCACTGAGTTGAAATACTCAAAAGATTTCATAAGATATGCAGATATATATCTTGACGAAAACAACTCGTTATGGATTAATATAGGTCCTGTGAGATGTCATATGGGAACCCATTCATACATATTGTGATCTGATCACTTTGCTTTTGCTTGTGTCCCTCTCTTTGTGTACTCTTCTGTCCCATGTGAAAAGCCCGTCGGAGTTAGGTCTTGTTCCCACCAGCAAATCCGTAATGTTGGACAAAAAGTTGCGGGGAGGGAATATTAGTTTTGGATAATCTTACATTAATTGCCTATTATGGGACTATTTCGTGGGCTTAATTAGTATTATACCACTTGATAAAAAAAATTTTGACGAAAAAAATTCCATGTTATCGACCCCAATTAATGAGATACGACTCTGACGATGATGATGATGAATTAATATTACTTGTTATCAATTTACACGAGCGGATCGCTGCACCCCAACAATCTATACTATTATAATAAAACTCAGTCTTAGAAGTACAGTATCAAAATTTTTCTTTTCCCGCCCAAACTGAGATATGTGATACCGCCTAAAACTATCCCCCTTCTTCTTTCTCTCTATTTTTGTATTTCTTTCTCTCTTTAGGTGCTGCCACCGCAAGCAGCAAACTCAGCGGGATTTAAAATTCAAATCCTCTCCCTTTCTCCATTTGACCCGTCCTTGATAAAAAATAGTATTTTTTATCCAATCCGCCACCCCCCATCTAAAATATAAGTACTCGCCTCCATTATAATATGCATCTCTCATAGTTGATCTATTTAATGTTCCGCATGAAAATTAAATTTTCTTTTCTTCTATATAATACTCCTCTATTACTAATAATAACAATTATATCAAATCTAATTTATAATTTATAAATTTATTATAATTAAATATATATTTAAAAAAAAAACCGTGCAATACACGGGTAGAGATCTAGTTCTATATATATAAAGATTTTAACTACTGAGTCACTCCTCCTATATATTTAACTTATTTCACGTCATCTTACATATATAATATAATTAACAACTCGTTTGTACATAGATAATTATGACGATTAGCGGATAAATATATAGACAAACGTCTTTTTCTCCTCCTTACTAAGTTTGAGGTAGAGGAGTGAGTCCAATGTCTCCGTGATGTTGCCAGCCCAACCAATGAACACCCAAAACCCAGCATATATAGACTAGCTACTTCCGTGTTGACGTCCCCCACTAAACCTGATCCTCTGAATCTCTCATCAAACGCCGACCCACACTTCGATTCTACGACAGCTAACTAATTAATTAATAAACCTTGGATCAGATGAATCAGAGGATAAGAGAAGGGAAGTATCCACCTGTGGCCGGCTAGCTAGCATTGAACACTACCGGAAAGCGATGGGCACCAAGCACATAATTAGATGATGCACGTGAAAGGTCAATAATTAAATGAGATAGTTTTGTTTGGTTAGGGGAGGGGAATGTGTGTGTGTGTGTGTGTGTCAATGTGTGTGTGAAATCTCCCACCTCCATTTGAAGACAGAAGGCAACTTGGAAGTTGGAATAAACAAAAGGGAGAATGGGACACTGGTATCGAAATCCAAGAAGGCCAGCTAGCCAGCAGAGCAGCCATGGTGCAATAATGCAGGAACATGCAGGGAGTGGAGCAGTGTTGAGACAGGGAAGAAGGAAAGGAGGAGGGGTTGGGATTTTCTTGCATCCTGAAATGGGGATGCAACCCTGGTCATGGATGTGGTGCCAGTGTCCCATGGCAAGACTTCTTTGGATGGCAGATCTAAAATTTTTATTCAGTGGATATATTATTAAATGTATTTTTTTGATTTAGTGGAGTCATTAATGATAAAATTTTACATCACTAATGAAAATTTTTCGATCTAGTGGAGTCATAAAATCTCACTGGCATCTCTCTCTCTCTCTCTCTCTCCTCTCTCCTCTCTCTCCTCTCTCCTCTCCTCTCTCTCTCTCTCCTCTCTCTCTCTCTCTCTCTCTCTCTCTCTCTCCTCTCCTCCTCTCTCTCTCTCTCTCTCTCTCTGTGTGTGTGTGGTGTTGTGTGGTGTGTGTGTGTGTGTTGTGTGTGGTGTGTGTGTGTGTGTGTGTGTGTGTGTGTGTGTGTGGTGTGTGTGTGTGTGTGTGTGTGTGTGTGTGGTGTGTGTGTGTGTGTGTGTGTGGTGTGTGTGTGTGTTGTGTGTGTGTGTGTGTGTGTGTGTGTGTGTGTGTGTGTGTGTGTGTGTTGTGTGTGTGTGTGTGTGTGTGTGTGTGTGTGTGTGTGTGTGTGTGTGTGTGTGTGTGTGTGTGTGTGAGAGAGAGAGAGAGAGAGAGAGAGGTACACCACACACACATTCATATCTTTTTTTTGACAAGATACACATTCATATCAAGTTATGAAGAACCCAGGAGGAGCAATTGTTTGGAAAGACTTCCTGGAATTCTCTCTCTCTCTCTCTCTCTCCTCTCTCTTTCTCTCTGATACACCACACACACACACACATTTATATCTTTTTTTTGACAAGACACACATTCATATCAAGTTATGAAGAACCCAGGAGGAGCAGTTGTTTGGGAAGACTTCCTGGAATTTGATGTACATCACCTGATAAAGAATTAGTACATGCCATATATACACAGAAAATTTCCCAGCTAGAATCTGGTATAAAGAGTACATGCCATGTACAACAATACCTCTGATGTCATGTCCAGTTAAGTAGCCATAAAATACACAATTTATTGGTGAAACTAGGGGTGTTCATGGTTTGGTTTGGTTTGGTTTAGAGGGAATTTTTAAAAATCAAACCAAACCATCACCAGAGCCAACCCGAATCAAACCAACCGTAATTTTTTCAAACCAAACCAAACCGAACCGATATAATTCGGTTTGGTTCGGTTTGGTTTGGTTTCACCCGAAAATAAGTGGACCTTTCACAAACAAGACTTTAACCTACTATTTCTTTTGGATGTAAGGCTTTAATCACATATTCACATGTTGACTCAATTTAACCATCAACCTATATAATGAGGAAATATTATCTATAAGTGAAAATTTGATGACCATATTACTTTACACAATGTGTATATTTACATATATACATATATATATATATACATGTATGTATATATTAAACAAATCTGAATACTTGATACATATGTATAAATTAAAATTATATTATTAAAATTCGGTTTTATCGGTTTGGTTCGGTTTACAAGATCTGTAAACCGAACCAAACCGAATTTACAATTTCGGTTTGGTTTGAAACCAAACCAAAAATTTTTCACTTTCAAACCGAACCAAACCGAACCAAATTAATCGGTTCGGTTTGGTTTTTCGGTTTGAACCGAATAGTGAACACCCCTAGGTGAAACAAGTAGCACTTCGTGATGGCACAGAGATCGCATGGGAGATTGTTTTATATAGACAAAGCATGTAGTTTTTTTTTTTTAAGAGTTCGTATGATTCTTTAGGTAGTATAAGCAAAATGCCTTTTTTTGTCTTCTCTGTTTGCAGAAAAGAGCAGTGCAGATGATGAGATCTTAGAACATCTAGTTCCAATTATTTAGGTACCAATAGTTTTACCATAGTCATACGTTATGAGGCACCGGCGGGCTTGTTAATTTATGCTGCAATAATATGAGGTTCTTTTGTTTTAATAATAATTACAATCTTGTTCTACTTGGAACAAGATGAATTAAAAATGCCATCCTATTACAAAAAGAATAAGAAATTCAATCTTTTTAGTTCAAATTAATTGTGTACTCTATATCACCAAAGTGAATAACTAGGAAAAATTTAGATATCTCATCCAATTCTCGACTTAACCTGCAGGCTACCAAGGACTAGATCTTTAATCCTCGTTTTGTCCTGTATTAATGCTGATATTTCTGAATGAAAGTTGTGCTTTGACATCGATATCTCAAAAACAAAAACCCAAAAAAAAAAAAAAAAAAAACACTGCAGACTACCAAGAAGAGCACTTCCTTTCTTCCACTTCTACTATGTTAGAAAAATGCTAATAGTACGTTTGGACGCTATTGGCCCACGTATAGGCCAGCAAGCGCCACTCAGCAAAGAACATTGATACTCTTACATCATTCTCTATAAAAATTATTTATTATTATTAATTTAGTATTCGTCATTGATGAGAAAGGGGACAAATAATTTCAACTTGTAAAAGTTATTTATCTGATTAGTTATTTGTCACTTTTAAATTGTCAATCAGATAAATAAGTTTTACATTAAAAGTGTTGGTCTGCCAAAAAAAGAGAGAGAGAGAGAGAGAGAGAGAGAAAATAGTGGGCATAGTGCGCTTAGGACTATTCAACAATCCGGTTCGGTTCGAGTTGACTCGTTTTTTGCCAACTCGAACCGAACCGATTTAAGGTGGCAAACCGAAGCAAATCAAACTGAAATTATTTCAGTTCGATTATGTTCAAACAGATATTTTTTAATTAAATATAATTTAAATTTATTAATATTTATTCATTAAAAATAAGATATAAATTAAAAATATGTATATCTATATATAAATTTACTCATATAATTATTTTTAATACACATAATACATATATTATATAATATTATTATTATATTAAATTTTAATTTATTCAGTTTAAACAGTTCAATTCGATTTCATAATCTCCGAAACCGAACTTCGGTTCAAATCGAACCAAACAGACTAATTCGGTTTGGTCTGTTCGGTTCTTCGGTTTGAACTGAAGTGTGAACACTCTTAAGTGCGCTGGCCACTGGCGTTCAAGACGAATAATTTTGTTACCCATCCTTATAGACGGTAAATTTGTTTTGTTTTTGTTTTTTTTCCTAAGTATACATAGAAACCTACACTTAAGTTTCAAGGGGAAAGTCCACTGTAATCATCCAACAAGTAAAGGCTTGAATGATGGCCGAGCTATGATTATCAACCTGCATGAGGACTAGGTTGGTCAAGAAATTTCAGAGACCCACACATAGGCACCAAAGTAAAGTATGTTGAACTTGATGTTAAAATGTTGATGTCAGATGAAAATCACAACCTGGCTCCAGTAGGTTTAATTAGACAAACGGTGATGTTACTCTTAGTACTCCCTTAATTGGGAGCACTTTAATAACCAGATAAGAGTGTTTATAATCTGAGTTTTATTGGCGTGGATAAGATAAAATTTGCTTTAGTAAGTTGAACAGGCAGCCGGGGGGCGGGCATGGGAGAATTGGTAACTCATCTCATATCTAAAGGATAGGTGGTGGGTTCGATTCTTTCCATTCCTGTGGGAGGGGGATTATCTGGTGCCTCCCATAATATACTCCCCCCACCCGGGGTTTATCATGTAGCGAAAAAAGTGTAATACGTGTAAAATACCACGGCTATGATAAGGCTCGAATCCTTGATCTCCTGGTGTTGAACACTGAGCTCTAAGCCACTACGTTGAGTTCCTCGTTATCAAAAAAAAAAAAAAGTTGAACAGGCAGCCCCTGAGAAGTCCCCTTCTTTAGTCGGGATAAATTTTTGATAATTTATTTCAATAATATTCCTATGGTTGACTATTCCACTAGAATGAAAAGTTTGTAACTATAGCTAGTGGGGGGGGGGGGGGGAAGAAGAAGCGAAAACTCTTAGATTTTTCTATCTGATCTTATCCTAGTTCACCTTATATTATTTGTTTTTCGAATACTCTTGTCATATCCGTATCATTAGAAGTTCCAATATATATCATCATAAAGAAAACTCTTTTACCATAAAAAATGTAGAGGAGTAGTTGAGAGATGAGGATGTGATCGTCTAACCCTCCACGGGAGATGTAAAATAGTTGCATATATATATACTAATGAGTTGCTTAATAGTTAGCCTTGCGTGTACATCAAGATGAGATCGCAAGTTCAAATGTCAGAGACAATAGATTTTAAAAAATAGCAACCACTTAAGAGAAATATTTTGTGTCCGATTACAATACAAATAAAATATGCTCCGCTACCAACTTACGCCTACTTATGTCTACGTGTGCGAACGGCCGAGAGCGTTGTCATTAGACACAAAATATGTCTCACTTATCTACTCCCCACTTTTTTTTATGAAAGTTAAGAGTACCTCAAGATCATAAAAAGACCTACACCTGCTTGTGTTTATGAGTGCGAAATAGGCTACCAACGGGTCGGAGTCGGATTCAGAAACGACACTTTCCGCATCCATTTCCTATAAGAAAATCAGAAACGGGTCGAAAACAGAAAGTAATCGAAAACATCTGGTACGATCAAATGGTAGATGTATGTAGCATTAGGAGTAGTGGTAAAAAAGATATCTTTGATATAATAGGTATAATAATGCTACAAGAGAGACAACTTAATTAGATTCTATTTACAAAATAAGGAGAAGCTAAAAACTTAATCTCAATTTTTTAATATTAAGAAATAAGATTTTAAGATTATATATTTTGTAAATAAAATAAAATTTATATATTATCGAAAACGGAAACGGAAAAACGAAAAATAATCGAAAACGAAAAAAACGGATACAAAAAAATTGAAAACAAGTCGAAAAATCGAAAAGCGGATATCTATTGGCAGCCCTAGTGCGAAACGACCGAGCGCCCCAATCGAACACAAAAGCATTTATCACCATTTAATCTGCTACACAGTACTTTCCTTGGATAAAAAGCTAATGTGCCCAGACCATAAAGAATCTACAAATTTTAAGGTCACCAGAGGGCTCATGTGATGCTAAGTCAGGGGCCTACCCTTATGGCATCTGTTTTTGTGCTACACTTCGTCTCCACTTGGAAACATACAGCTGGGAGAACAACGACATGTCGTCCAGGATATATATACATACCTCTAGTGCCCCAAGACTTTATGTGGGCTAGGCTGGCTTATTTGTCCCTGGGATTTATTCATCAAAAATAAATTCTACGGCATTACAATTAGATTCGAAAACGAAAGCAAATGCAATATATGCCATAGAAGTAGAACTGGGAGAAGACATCCCAATCAGAAAAGCTTACTCCATTTGAGAAATGCATTTTTTTTATTAGAGATGTTAATGGGCCGGGCCTTGTTAGGTCTGGACCGGGTCTTGCTAGGCCCGGCCCAGGCCCGGTTTTCTAAAAGTCGGCTTGGGTTTGGCCTAGGCCCAGGGGTAGGCCCGATATGGGTGGTCCGGTCCGGGCTTAGGAAAGCTCGGTTAAACCCGGCCCGGCCCGGCCCGAAAAATATTAAAAAAATAATATTTTTATTTATATAATATATAAATTTAATATATCTACTAATTTTCATACGCTTCTTACTTTTTATTGAACAGGCATAATATGTCTTTAGTGTATTAGTCAATGAGAAGATTAAAGTGCATGAAAAAATACAATCTCAAATACAGTAATTTTTTTTTCCATTCCAATATATATGTTAACAATGATGAAAGGTGATCTTATTTGTTCACGAGAGAAACTGGTGACTGCAGTGTAATTAGCAGTGAAGCATCTCTCACGTCGAGAGTAGCATTTGATGTGTACTTAAAATTTATAGCGAAGGATGAGGTGATGGGTACAAAAGATGTTGGATATTAATTAGCGTGACTGATTTATATGAAGATGGTAAGTGTAGAGGTATTTTTTAGTCCCACATTAAAAAATAATGAGAACAAGTGTGTATTTAATTATCAGCAAGAGTCTCACATCTTCTCTCAAGATATTCTTTTTAAAAAAGATAAAACTATAAACATGGGGACAATACCTCTTGGGAGGCACACTTAAATCATGTCTCTTCATTGGCGCCGTCTGTGGGAACGAACGAGAGGTCATGCGCCCTACCCGAACGTCTCATCTTCATGAGACCCGTACACTCTTATCCTCACTGGGGGAGCTGTGTAGAGGTATTCTTTAGTCCCACATTGAAAGATAGTGAGAACAAGTGTGTGCTTAGAGTCTCACCTCTTCTCTCAAGAGAGTCTTTTTAAAAGACAAAATCTCAAACATAGAGACAATACTTCTTGGGAGGCACACTTAAATCACGTCTTTTCAGTAAGATATGTAACAAAATATACTAAACAAGTGAGACTTAATCATCATATATCGTCTCTTTTTTCTATCATCCTCATGTGAACTCAGCTCATAAGTATATACGTTTGTCATCTCATGATCACTTACTATACAATTAAATGTACAATAAACATTACTCTCTCTCACTACTAGGAGATCTTGGGGGACTCCAAAACCTTACCAATCTTGGGAAGGCAGATTCTATCAATCAAAGGCCGAGAAAGATGCTTGCAGGTGAACCTGTACTCCTGTCCAAGGATGGATGACTGGTTAATCCAACTTATTTGTCTAGTCTATCAGTCAAAAGCAAACACTTGTGAAAAGGGCAGCAAAGCAAAAGCCTTGAGCAGCTTCCCAACCAAGCTCTTTAAAAAGGCTCTGCCAAATCCCAACAACTGGTGGCCACGCAGAGTATTCAAAAAAGAGAAATGCTTATTGCTGGTTAGCATGATAGAAATTAATATGCTGTGGGAATCACTCTGCGGAATGTCATTAGACACATGTGTATTCTTTTTCTTTTTTTATGCAGATTTTATATTTTCAATATAAAAAATTATTTATCCTTCTTCGTTAATTTATTATTTATCACGGTTAAAAATGACAAATAATTTTATGAAAAATAATTTAAGAGTATTTAATAATCCTGTTTGGGGGTGATATAAGAGTGTAGTTATTTATCTCTTTTCATTTATTATTTATCACTTCCTGTACTACCCCTTGTTGGTCCCGAGGGACGGAGGAGGCTAGGTTAGCCGAAAGATGGTTATCGGTTCAAGGACGCAAGGTGACCTTGCTTTTTCAGGGTAAGAAGGGGTAGAGAAAATGCCTCGAGCCAATGTCCGAGTACCAGGCGCTACGGCGCTGAAGTAACCCATGCCATACTCCCAGGAAAAGCTCGAACGACCTTCAACCGGCCTAAAAGGGAAGGATCTTTCCTTTACCTATGGGGGTAGGAAAATCATGATCGAGATAGCGGACGCAAAACTATGGAACTTGGGTATGAGTTTTTTGTCAAAATTGAATGGCCTTACCACTTTTAACAAGTTAAAGATGATAAATAATATTATGAAAATAATATATGAGCATTTAATCCTCTTGTTTGAGATGGTATAAGGGCACAGCTATTTATCCCATTTTAATAGTTATTTATCGTCCTTAACTAACTATTCAACATCCATTTAAAGATGACAAAAAAAAACTTTATGAAAATAATGTAAATATTTAAAAATCTATTGAGATGGTGAAAGAACATGTAAGGTGTCTTTAATAATTATGCTGAATGGGATCCGAATAACTACAAACTGTGCAGCTAACAGGGCGGCCACACACCTTAGAAGCCCATTTATTCATGGAGAAAAAGGCAGGCTCGCAGTTGGGTTCACGACCATCTTGAAGACAGCATTGATGGCTGTCTAATAATTAGGCCTCACGTTGGCAACTGTAAATATAGGACTGCTCATAATTCGGTTCAAATTCAGTTCGGTTCGGTTCAGTTTGGACCCTTACATAGTTTAGTTCGATTTCACTTCCTGAAACTGAATATATATATAATATGTACATTAATAACTCAAACAAAGTGTAAAGCAATTGGTTAGCGCTGGGTGGCATCACGCCTGGGATGTCTTGAGTTTGAAACCAGCCTCCGTTAAATAGAATTTTTTTTGTCAAAAAAATGACAGATCTGAGATTTGATGTAAAAACATGCCACAACTAGGATTCGAACACCCCACCTATCACCTAAAGGGCCAACGCCTTAGCCATCAAGACAAGCGGTTTTGTAATAAAAGGTATTACACTTCAGTTTAAACTGAACCGAATCGGTTCGGTTCAGTTCAAGTTGACCTTAGGATTTAGTTCGATTCAGTTTGACCCAAAAAATAAATCAACCCGGACCGAACCGACCCGTGTTCATCCCTAACTGTAAAATAAGTATTTCTATGCAAATAATTTTGCAGGTGTTTGGTTGTCAAAAGTTAAAAGTTCTCTCATATATAGGGTTGTCAAGAGACCGGACCTGAGACGGTCTTAAGTGAACTCGATCTTGACCCGACTTATTAATATAAAAATCTAAGTTTAGTCTAGGTTCAAACTATGTCCGGTCGGATCATGTCCGATATTTTTCCAAAAATATAAAGTCCAACTAAAATTTGACCCGACTCAAACATTTAAATAAAAATTAAATTAATAAAAAATAATATGTTTAGTAATATACAATTTATAATCTCATTCAATTAAGTAGAATTTTAATGTTAATTATTTAATTTATTTGAAAAGAGATTTTTTATTTTTAATTAAGTAAAATAACATAATTTCAACAAAATAAAATTTAATATTTGAAAAGAGATAATTGAAAAAAAGAACAGGTCGAGTTGGCCTATGGGCCAAACTCAAAACCCAAGTCCAACTCGAGCACTTAATCCGATTAAATTTTCAGGCCCGACTAAAAATTTGCGGGGCAAAAAGAGTCTAACAACGTGACCCAAAATCGGACCAGACCCGCAGGCCTGTCGGCCCCGCCCAACCTATTAACCCCACTCATGAATATCAAGATCTCTCTTGGTCATCACTATAATTGATTTTTATAATATTTTGTTCAAAATACTTTCCAATGTTTATTGATTCCTTATAGAATCTAAATCACGAGGCTATCCTCTCAAGTAATCCAAATAGCTTGACACTATATATATATATACACACACAGACACTAACAATCACATCAATTATTAGACGAAAGTAACTGTATATCAATAGTTAAATAATTCTTAGAGACGAGCATAATCATATGGTTCACATCGAAGAGATGTGGGGTGGGTGGGAGTAATCTTCTGTCCAAAAGAAATCCTACAAAGAATACATAAGCAAGTTCAATCCTGATAGAAGTACTTTTTGAACCCAAGTTCTTTTCATTAAGTAAAATTTACGTAATAAGGACAGTGCACCATCTTGATCAAGTCCAGCAGCTGCCACTCGAGGCCACTTCTCTATGTGGCCCAACACGATTCAGCTCACAGTTTGAATTGCAGGGAGTGAAGATAGGGCATGAGAGTTAAAAGACTCTTGTCAGTTGTCACCCCATTCCCATGACCAGTCTGTGGAACAACCAGACTTCTTCCAAACATCATCATCCCCTTCTACATTCTGCGGGGGGGGGGGGGGGGGGCAAGGAAGTCCTCGCGTGGCCCCATGCAAATTCTCTGCAACTGGTAGGTTTTTAAATATGCCTACTTGTTGTGTGTATCATGTTGTAAAGTTTTGCCTAGACATCTTATAAAAGAATCTCTAACTAGCTTATCTGGCACAAAAAAGATGACTAGGTTGTTAACCAATGCTATGTATGAACAATGGTCATGATGGGCAAATGTGGGTCCATAAAAAGATTTGACATCTCCTAAACCCTGGATTCAAAACTATGGCAACCTAGGTGTACAGAGGAGAGTCTCTTAACTGCTAAGCTACTCTTCAGGTAGGAGCACAGAAGACATTGCTTTATGCTAGAAAACAGCAAGATATGTCTCTATATCTATTAGGCATTCTAAACCACAAGCATGGAAGACCAACACTGACTGAATATGGCCAACTGGCAAGAGCCCACCCCCGTGGAGGAGTCCACTCAGTTTGGCATCCTATGGAGACATTTCTTATGTTTTAATGTAGAAATTGCTTCAACATACACTCCTGTTAGTATTACATCACAAGGGCTTTAATTTGGTGGGTCCACACCGATGATAAGGCCAAGCATCAGCAATATCTCTCTTCCCTCACAATAATAGTTAAGTTCGTATTGCCACAGCAAGTCCACAAACCCCCACAACCTGTTGGAGACCGAGCAAATGTGGGACACAATAATCTAGTCAGTCTTGACTAAATCCTAAGGTTTAACCACCACTTTGGTAATGGGTTGGAGTTAAGATAACTTCAACCCATGTACAAAGTTACACATGTGTAACCCACATTTTACTTTGGTAACAATAGAGTTAACTTTTAGACTATAGTGAATTAACTCACCTTTTCTCAAATACATTTTGGTAGTTAAAAGTGAGTTAACTAACCTTGGGAAAAGAAAAAGTAACATTTAATGCTTGTGATGTGAGAGGAAAAAGATGGTTAACTCACTTGAGTTAACTCTATTCCACCTCTAGAGATGGGTTAGAAAATGGTGGGTTAACTCACTTTTAATCCACCTTCAGCCCAACCCACTAGAGTTAACTTTAAAACACTACCAAAATATTTTTTGAGTTAACTAAGAGTTAACTAGAGTTAACTCACATCCAAAACGGCGCAAATGTTGGCCAAGTGTATAAAAAGAGCTTCAACTACTGAGTTACTATTTGAGTACAAGCACAGAAGACGAAGTTTTATGCTGGACAAACACCAACATGCCTCTGTATCTACCGGGCTTCCTAAAGCACCAGAATAAAAGATCAAAACGAATTGAATATGGCCAACTGGAAAGAGCCCACCACAGTGGAGTCCATTCAGCCCGGCTAGGGGATTGCTTCCATGTGCACTCCTCCATTTCGTATAGCATCCCAATGTTTTTCAGAGCTCAGACCTAGATTATCGAGATGGACCACCACCTCGATCGTAATGGAGTCTATTAGGGCTTTTACTTTGGTGGCATCAGCAAGATTTTTATCCCCCCTCACAACAAGAGTTCATTCATCTCAAATTCTCAGTTGACTTTATCCGAACGGGTACTTCTGAGTAGTATTTGCCGCAGCAAGTCCTCCAAACCGATACAATAATCTAATCAGTCTTAGCTAGGACAAAAGGGGGCGAAATTTGTAATATAACGATACACCATACCCTACGTATGCCTAATCATGTATCGTGTATTCATGTGTTGGGCCATCCCAAAGGCCCAGCTGACATAACCCAGTGGGCCAATGAAAATGGCCTGTGAATGAATTCGACCTGGCCAGGTCAGGCGTACAACTGCCCTGACCTGATAACCACCCTCAGCCAAGCATGCGCGCCACTTTGGTAATGGGTTGGAGTTAAGATAACTCCAACCCATGTACAAAGTTACACATGTGTAACCCACTTTTTACTTTGGTAATAATAGAATTAATTTTTAGACTATAGTGAGTTAACTCACCTTTTCTCAAATGTATTTTGATAGCTAAAAGTGAGTTAACTAATCTTGGGAAAAGAAAAAATAGCATTTAATGCTTGTGATGTGAGAGGAAAAAAATGGTTAATTCACTTGAATTAACTCTATTCCACCTCTAGAGGTGGGTTAGAAATGGTGGGTTAACTCACTTTTAATCCACCTTTAGCCCAACCCACTAGAATTAACTTTAAAACACTACCAAAATATTTTTTTAGTTAACTCAGAGTTAACTAGAGTTAACTCTGAGTTAACTCAGATCCAAAGCGGTGCGCATAGTCCGCAGTTACTCAGATGGTCCAGGAGTTAAGAAGACATGAAGATGAGATAATCTTGATTAAGTGAATAAAAATAAAGTATATAGGACTTACATTTAATGAGAGGTGTCTTGTTCATGTATCTTGCCACTCTAGATAGACCAATCATATGGAGGTTCAGTAAGCCAACAAAGACTTACCGCACAACTAGGTGTGCAACAATTATTATTTTTTATCTTCACAACAATTTCTAGCAAAGATGAGATCCACGATGCATCACTAGTTGAGCATCTGTGAACCAGTTCCCTTCATGTTCTCTATCCCCAGTTTCAACTGGGATAAAGAAGGCACAGGATTTTTGGCAGTACTAACATGATAAACACCCTCAGCCACAGAGTCCACGTTGACCCAGATCAAAAGAATGGTTCAATGGCTTCTTCTAAACCCCTCATACTACTTAAGACCACATCCCTTAAAATCCATTAGGATGTTCTCCTAGATTGGCAAGTGGCAACTCCAATCAATCACATCGTCCAATGAGTTCCCCTACTTGTGCTAAAGTAGGCTGAAATGGGCAATAACATATACAATGATAGCTAACCCGCCTAGTTTGGCAATGAGTTGGGGTCAGAGAAACTCCAACCCATGACTAAAGTTATGCAGGGTTAACTCACTTTTCAGTTTATTTTCTTGTGTGTTAACTCAGTTTAACTATAGTGAGTTAACCCATTTTTTCTTTGATTGCTTTGGCAAGATAAAGTGAGTTAACCCACTATTAATCCACTTTCATATCAAAAAGTGACTTGAAAAGAGAAAATAGTAATTAATGTTGTGTTGGAAAAAGAGAAAGTAGCAATTAATATTCTGTACCGCCTGAGCAAAAAGGTAGTTAACTCAATAGGTTAACTCAAATCCACCTCCAAAGGTGGGTTGGAAAATTGTGAGTTAACTCACATCTGACCCACTTTTACTCTAACCCACTTGAGTTAACTTTTTTTTGTTACCAAACTGCATTTTGAGTTAACTATGAGTTAACTTTGAGTTAACTTTATGTTAACTTTATGTTAACTCGTTACCAAACTGAGGCTAAACATGGCAATGGTAGATGGGCTCTAACTCTGGCGGAGAGTTTGGAGATTTTAGGACAGTTTGATAATGATACCTGGCCATGATGGGGTTTGCCTGCCTAGGGGTCCTCCATCTGTTCTTGCACACAGATCTTTCTGCACCAAATGAGATTCTCTAGGGGACACCATTGATCTGCTTCATCATGTCTCTCCTCCAATGCCGACTTAATAGGATGTCTACCCTACTTATTACCAAGACCAAATGAATTAGCATACCGTATATTCAAATAACATAAATGTACAGACTTCACAAGCCTCTCTTACCATTTGTCCTCGTACGGATAAAGAAAGGGTGTATTATGGACACTGCACTTCCTGTTTAGGTCCCAATAAGATGTCTGTCTGCAACCGTAAACATCTCATGCTTTAAACAGAAGCATCCACAAGGAAGAGCAACAAGACCAAAAGCATCAGTGTACAAGGTGCAACACGATTTTTTGTATAGACACCTTGATGCAGGATAATTATGTATAGATGAAAATCATATAAACTCCTCAAATCAACACTCTACAGTTTCCTATTTTCTTTAGCCTTCCAGAAATTGTTTCTGGGGACTTGAAAACGAGAATAACATCACCACCATCTAAAAGACAACACACGAGCCTTTCTCATAAACGTCAATCATGCCACTAGCCTCAGTCTCTGAGTTGGTTCAGAAAAATGACAAAATGTGAAACCCATTCGGCAGCCAGATTGTAAAGATTCTATCAAAAATTGTACGGTAGAGAAAGTGAATGGAGGAAACATGTGTACGAGGGAGAAAAAAACTTGCAGTGTGGGTCTTACTATTGCCTTCTCGCATAGCGGACACTGCATCATTGCTGTCTTTGTGCTCCTGTTGCTTCTGTTCTTCCTCCCTTAGACACTTTGACAGACCTAACACTAGATGAAATGACCCCATCCAACTGTATAAAGTAAAGCAGAGAAAAAAACCATAGCATGGTGAAGAACGATAACAGAGCCATCGTAAGCTCATCAAATTGTTCACGAAGCTCGGAGCTGTCAAGGTAAATGCTACTAGTAAAAGTTCATTATGGTTTTGAATGCTCAGGTTGATGCTGCCTGATAATAGCAGAATTATGATCAGTGATTTATTGGCATCTCCTTTACAATTTACACTGAGGGTTCTGCCATTTGGTATGTCAGTGTCTACTGGCTGCCTGTATGAGTCGGTTTGTCCCCATTCAATCCAACTATGCAGAAGATAGTGGAAAACATGGGGTAGGCCGACCAAGGGCCATATGAAGGATCCAAATTTAAAGAAATGAGCGTGATGTATGTTTCCTTCAACCTAACATTGTGGCCTCTTATATGGTGGAGAGGAGATGGAGCACCATTTTCAACTTGAGATCCTAAACAATGGAGGGTTAAACATCAGTTCGAACAAGAAGTCTCCTAAAGATGAAGACATCGATGAGAAGCCGATAGTCTAGCTTGATTATGACGCCAATAAGTTAGCATCATGTATGTTCAAAAGAGATTCACAGGGTGAAAAAAGCAAGATCTCAGCTTGGGTGGGATAACATGAAAGATGGCTTGCTCGCATGCACCACATCCGCAATTCAAGTGGCCAAAACTAAGAGAATTCAGGTGGAGAGGAAAGGGCCATGCGGTTTGCAAGAATGCATGGGCAAAGTTGAGATGCTCAAAGACCACTTAAGAGACCAGAAGAACCACTTGAGAGACTAGCATATTGTTCTGGAAGAAAAATGCTGCCCATGCCATATAGATACAAACCCATAAACTAGAAGCAGGGGATCCCTTCAAACACATCACAGAGACTACAAACTAGCTGCACGTAATAGTTCTCGAGTACCCCTCCTTTGAAAACATATATCCATACGGAAATCGAAACCCAAAAACCCATAACAGCATGATAATGAGGATTTAGGAACTCGGTTGATGTCCCTCTGCACGAGGGGAAGACGAGAGGTAGATTATGGCAATTTCAGCAAAAGAACCCTTGCAAAGTGGGAAGGTGAGAGCATTGACCCCATCTAATGCCCAAGATTCTTCCCCAACAAATCACCATCTTTAATGCTACTTCTCCAGATGTGGTTAACAAAGGTAAAGCAAACAGAATGATTGATAACAAAGTCACTCGAGAAGAGAATGGAATTCCAGACAATGAATCCATGTACATGCAAAAACCTACAACCAAAAAATAAAGTGCATGGAAGAACCTGTGTGTATCACCAAAGTCCACCTTTCTTTCCCCTTCAAATGCATGGATGAATGACAAGATTAGTCTTGGGAAGGAAAGCAGTAAGCCATTCAATGATCTGGCAGGTTTCTGAAACATTAGATGCCTCTCCGGCTAGAAATCGGTGAGGATGAGATCAAATGGTTAAGGATCAGACTAGGTTCAAAGTATCAGGATGGGATAGGCAACGGGATCTGTCAGCCTTGCAGTACTAGGATAGGCCAATCCCAGCCAACCCAAGGTTGACTTGGAATAGCCCTGCTACTAGCCCAGAGAAAAATCCAAAGAATAATAAGAGGAAGCAATGTATGTTCAGCTTGAACGAGAGTGAGAAAATGAGATGGGATCGTGGGACATGCTGAGAGATATGGAGTTGAGAATGGCCAAACAAGGACTATCCATAGCCTTTGCAGGTACCTCCTAGCCATTTTGCAATGTCTAACAGGCTTCATTGGGAACTGACTCAGCTGATTCTGCCTAATCTCCAGGGGTCAATCGCTAGGTTGATCTAGCTGACCTGTCAAGTGATCGAGGAGTTTTCAGGGCCAAAATCCATGCAGATTAATCCAGTCCAAATTCTTGATTCCTTGGGAAGTACAAGAACTGCACCATAATGATCCATCCTGGAACAGACGTTATCAACATCCTGACTTCTGGTTTCAAGCCCCACTGACAATTCTCACAAAATAGAGACGAAATAAACCACAATACCTTTCCCATGAAAAGGCAGATGAGATAAATAGCTGGGCAGGAGACATCCAGTCACTCAGAGTATGCGGGTGGGAATCACAACATATACAGGCGTAAGGGTATTAAAGATATAATAGGGATAAATAATGCCACTGCATGATGAAGAAATTAGAATAAGAAAAATAAAGGAAAATAAGTATAAAACACTATAGTATAGGAAAGATTGCAAACCAAAGGGTTGGTTCTAATTCTTATGCATTTTAAGAAAGATGGGGAAGCTTGGACTTAAAGAGGGAAAGGGAATTGCAAAAGAAAAGGGTAGGCTTTACACAATTGTTCTACCATAATATAGTGTGAAATGATGGATTTGCTGCATATGAAGAGGATTAGGATCTTTCCCCCACATGTCTGTTTCAAACAGTACCAAGGACATTTGTCATAGATAAGAAAAGCTTCAGTTAATACATTAAGTTCATATTGACAAAAGAATTATGCTCCCTACTCAAAAAAAATCCAGAATAATTGATTCCTTTAGCAGTGGATTAAAGGCTTAAAGCTCCTTTAGTTCTGATTCAATCTTTCAGGCTCCTATTAGCTACTTTAGATCAATTGGGGTTAAAATCGATGTTCAAAACAAAAAGGTTGTATATAAAAAAATTCAAACTACCTTGTCGAAAGAGATTGGAAAATCATCATCTGAAACAAGGAAAAGAAAATCATATAAAAGTTTTCCAAAAAGGACAGCCAACTAAGAGATGGCGCAACAACACTAAGAGATGATATACTATAACAACAAGAGAACTTTGACCCCACCAAGGTATGCATACAATAATATACACCCATAACTACCAATCCCAAATGGCCACCCCCAGAAAAACCAAGAGATGAAGATCAGAAATGCATAGCATCCCCTATGATTTTGTAGACCTCCCATTGTAAACCCAAAAGATAGTCTATATTTCAAAATTTCAAATTGATATCATCTCCAATAGTTTACATAGATTACCAATACCATTCACCCTGACAACACCGTCCATTCTAACGGTATTCACTGTGAATACAGGAAATCAGGAACTGGAACTCTTGAAATCTACCTGAATAAACATGTTATTCATTCCAACAAATGCCTAAAACAGTGCAAGACGAGATAAACTGTAATTAACGCACGGTAAATTCCATGGAAAACCTAGAGATACAAACGTTTTTCGTACTCATCTAGGAACATGCAACATAGAATATCAAAATTACAACAGTACATACAGCTGTTCTTTGTATGCATTAAAGGATTCATTTTATACCAAAATCAACACTATTACACAGCTGACCTTATGATCATCAGCAATACGTGAGCATAATATGCACGCAAATGAGCACATCCTCGTCTTCATGCATCACCCGCATCTGAAGGCTTTGCTGCAAAAGGATCATGCGTAGGACTAACATCCTGTCCTATATGTCGTTGCACCAGACGCTGCAGGTCTGCCATGACCTTCTGCTCCCGCTTTGCCTTCTCTTCATAATTAAACATCGCAAGAGCCCTCTTGTCCTCAGCACTGTAGACTTGGTTTTCTTTCCTGATACGGATAGCATTCATCCTCTGATGCCTGCTACCACTCATCACGTAGCCCAAGTCCTCAAATTTCGAGATTTCTTCAGCAGATAAACCCACTTCTCCTCTTCGGGGGATACGCTTCCCCTGCTGCACATACTGAGCAATAGCATCTCCCTCACCAGGCCTGAGAGCCCCACCATACCGTATGTGCCCTTCCGCCCGAGGAAGCGGCGCGGGGCCAACAAAGGGCTCGTTTTCCAACATCTGCTTCTTCTGGGACTCGATCATTTCCATGAATTGGAGTGCTTCCGGATCGATCTCTGGCTTCTTCACATCGTCCTGCCGCACATCCCCAGCGGAATCGGAAGCTTCAGAGTCAGAGCGCTTCCTCTTCTTGCTGTGTTTTGAACTTTTCCGCCTCTTTGGCTCAGCAGAGGTATCCGAAGAATGGCCAGGATCAGACTCTTCACTCTCATCCGGGCTAGAGCTCCTGCTCCTCCGCCGCCGCCTGCTGTCCCTGTTTGAGCTCTTCTTCGACTTTCGCCCTTTGTCCGACGACTTTCGTTTCCGCCTTCTTTTCTCTTCCTCATCACTATCGGAGCCGTAGGAACTCTCAGACTCTCCGCTGAATCCCTCGTCTGATCCTTCACTGTCGCTTCTGCTTCTGCGCTTCTCTCTACGAGACGAAGATTTGGTCCCTCTACTGCTCTTCCCCCGCCGCCTCTTGCTCCTCCTCTCTCTGCTCCTTTTTGGAGAACCATCGCTCTCCGAATCAGAACCAGATTCAGAGTCCGAATCCCCGGAGGGGTTACCTTCCAAGCCATCTGATCTAGTACCGCCAGCGCTACCGCCCTTCTTCTCCCCCTCCTTCTTTGTCTCCGGTTCTTCCTCCCCCTCCGACAACGGGTCGGACGGCTCCCACTCGCCCGGGGGAGGGCTGGGAGTCACGCGCCAGATGCAGTTCTTCAGCTTCCTCCGCAGCTTCTGGCGCTTGAGCCGGCGGTACTCGTGGAACTCCAGCCCCTTCAGCTCCTCGCCATCGGAGTCATCAGAACCCGACCCCCGGCCACCGCCGCCACCGCGGGCCTCTCTGTCCAAATATCCCGCCCGGCGCCTGTATCCGTCGCCCTGGCGATCCCCGCCGCCGCGGCCGCGGAAGGAGGTGGGGACGAGGGTTTCGCGGTCGGGGCTCCTGGACCGGCGGCGGTCGAAGGTGGAGTAACCATTAGATTGGTGTATGGGCTCGTCGAGGGGACTCCTTGACCGGCGGCGATCGAAGCCATTGGAGTGGTTCCTGGGCTCGTCGAGGGGACTCCTGGACCTGCGACGATCGAAGCCATTGGAACGGCGCCTGCGCTCCTCGAAGGGGCTCCTGGATCGGCGGCGATCGAAGCCGTTGGAAGGGTTTCTGCGCTCGTCGAAGGGGCTCCGGGCGCGGCTAGGGTTAGAGTACCTCCGGTAGCGGGGCCTCGACCTGTCCAAGCCGTAGGGTCCGTCGTCGGCGTCGGAGAGGACGGGGGAGCGGGAGGAGGAAGCCCTAGACCGGCCGGGGCGCGGCGGCGCCACCTCCACGATGGAGGCGATCTTGCGGTCAGTTCTTCCCATGTCCCCTCCGTTAATTGGGATAGCGTAGAGAAGGCTACTTTATATGGTGGAGTTGCCGGTAAAACTATGAGAATACTCTTTAAAAATATATAATTATTTATATGTCCTTTTCAAACCGAACCTATATATATATCTATCTATAATTATTACATGCTAAATTGACAGTGTTTTATAATTTTTATTTAGGAAAACAACCTTTTTTATAATATCATATAATATAGTTAAATGTAGTTTTAAGAGGTGCTTAAAAACAAGAGGTCCCGAGTTCGATTCTTGGGGGGACTTATCTGATTTATATGCAATCCTCGAGGTGTGTAGATCCGAAATTTTTTCGATCAAGTGAGGTAAGAGTAATACGGATACACAAAAAGTAAGAACTGCCAAGTCCTAATCTTGGAATTCACGAATACTAATCCTTGAGCCCACAAAATCACACGGAGTGGGATTTCCTCGTTATAAAAAAAAAAGGAACTATCATGTTTTCTCCTTAAGGAGAGTACTTAATAGATATTATATTTTACAAGCACTCTGTAGACAAATAAAGCTTTATGAGAATTGCTTTGTATAGAGACTATAGAGATCGAAAACAAATATTTGATGTTTGAGATGTACTGCTATTGCAGTATTGCTTAACCAATATTTGCCGTACCCAACCATATTTGTTTGCTGACTTTGTACAAATGCACCCAAGCAGCTTTTAACCACAGTGGTAATAGAATTATAGAATACGTTTTTAAATCGGTAAAAAAAACCTTACAAATTTTAATATTTTTATTTATTTTTTAAGATTCCATTCGGTAATCAAATGGGCACTTCAAAAAAATAATTTGGTAACTCCAATAAAAAAGCCCCGCAGATGAATTCCTTGCGGGATAAACCCTTGAGTATAACAATCCTACTAAGAAAAGTATTTTTATGTGAATGAAGGAAAGCTAGAAATATGAGTTTTCCTATAATATCCTATCAGGTTTTCAAACAAGTCCACATATATAATTTTGATAACATAATAAGTCCTAATTAACTCTTAATTATCAGGTGTATTAACTCAACAGATAATTTAATAAGAAGGTTAATTTATCAAACCCTTATCGCCAACAAAAATTGATAAGTTCTGATAAACTATTTCACACACTCAAATTTGATAAAACTATCAATCCTGATAACTTTATTTACCAAATCAAAAACCTTGCTACTAGAGATATCTTATCCATTGATAAGCCATCCAATTACTAAACAAGGCCCTAGGACTTCAGCCATATGGTTTGGGAGAGGAAGAGATAATATGAAAGAGAGAGATGCTCATTGCTAGACGCCATCTTGCAATAAAATTGATGTGGATTGTCTTCCATACAATATTATTAGTTGAAAAAGATAGACAGAAAAAAACAACAATCTAATCAGACCTTCAACTAATAAAAATGTTTACCAAACAATCCACAACAATTTTGTTGCAAGACATGTCTTGCAAGAAGCATTTCTCTATGATAGAATAGGTTCTTTCTGCATACCATATTCCAAACGGATGCAAAATGAGATCGCCATCCGTTAGTGGCGACTTGAAACCAGACGTTGCAATCCGTCAGACTCAAACAGTATAACAAAAAGAGAAAGGCTTATTGCACTTGCATATTGTACTTTAAGTGCAATATAACTAAGCAACAAACCTGGCATCCAACAATTGAATTGTCACTTTATCACTCCTCACGTGAGGGGTGCCACATAGGCTATTGCCTAGTCATATTGCAATATGCAAGTGCAATAAGCCTTTCTCAAAAAGATTAGAGCATATTCTTTTCAACAATCCTGTGTATTATACTGATTATCAGTTTATTCAGAACCTATCATACAAAGAAGATCCAGATAGAAACAGAAAGGAAAAAAATATTATGCCAACTGAATAATGTGTTAAACCACATAGCAAAGAAGTTTCTCTTGCATAGGCGGCTGCAAACACTTGGCACCAGGTCATTAGCCATGTTTTCACCACAGGTTCACAAGATTGCCCCTGCATATGAGATCATTACCGACATAAGGGTAGTCAGTATAATATATAAGGGGAGAAAGAAGATTGAAAGACAGATCAGACTAATCTAGTGTGAGGTGTTTATTAGAGTTGTTCATGGAAGTTGAAATGTAAAGACTAAAGAGGAAAAAGAGAATGGGGCTCAGCCCCTGATTGGTTCATATTCATTATTCACTCAGCAATACTGTGGAAGGGTGATGAAAATGATCTACTGTGATGTAGACGCAGAAGGGGGGCCCATGGGGTCTTAGGCATTATCTTACTCCTCTGGGAAGCAATTATTAGGAGCTCCATCGGCAAAAATGGCCCTTTCAGAGTTAAAATATAAAACCTGTCGGAAAACAGTTACTTTTTAGTTCTGAAGCAAGCAGACAATTTCTCTGAGCAGTGAGTAAAAATGCTAATGCAGACAAATTCAAGCTAATCATAATGTTCGAAGTTTCTATAAATTATGTTTTCTTACACATTTAAAAACCAAGATGACTAATGAGAGAGAAAGAGAGAAGGTACCGGGCTTTCCTGTATGATCCACTGTCTCATGCTGCATATCAAATATTTTCTTTCACCAAGCCAAAAAATCCATGTCATCAAGATTATCGACAAAGGCTGCAAAAGTGATCTCAGGAGTGTCATCATTCCCACTTCCCTGATCACTGGTGTCGCTACTGTCTGATGAGCTCAGGAGGGATGAATCAGATGTTAGACTGATGACTTGAGAAGGAACACTAATTTCACTGTTTACGTCACTATCAGCCATCTGATCGACGTCAGCAAACCTGCAAGAGTATGGTATCCAATAATCAACAACAGCATAGCTTCACCTGGCCACTGCGAGTGGTAAGGGAACTGTGGTTAGGACTTAGGAGGCACCTTTCATCTGTTGGAAAATCAGCAACTAAACACATATCTGGCCTTCCTTCCATGAGTTGAGCTATCAGAAGATTACTGATGAATGAAAGCAAGAGAAGTCAGAAGTAATTCCAATTCCGAATTCAATCAGGAACATAGTTAATAACTTGATACCATGTTTTTTTTTTTGGTCGGTAACTTGATACCATGTTACCTTATGTTATAGCATCTTCTATACCAATCTTCCTCCGCAGCAAGGCCATCCTTGTTGGAAATGTCCTATTTGCATGACAGTAAGCCCAATTGTTGTGAATATGCACATTTCATGAAGTAATAAAACTCACATAAAAGGTGGGAACTATGTTGGACAGCTATAGTGGACTCTTACCAAAGTTTTAAGTAGCTTGAAGTTCCCAGCAAGAATAGCTAACAAGAGACAGGTAACTTCCACCTACAATCACCAAACTCTTTGTGACATAAGCAATTATGTATATAGTCTTTAGACTTGGGCCCTAATCATACATGAGACAGAGGTGAGTGTTCATGCTTACTTCCTTGAGATGTAAACAGTCACGCAAAACCAAAACTTCCAGTACACTTGCACAACCGCCAAGATTCCTGAATTAGTGTAAGACAGCATGAGAATATAGCATAAGTAATACTATGAACTAGACATGCAGATAGCACAAAGTGCAACAAGCTAAGCGAACCTTAAGAATGAGCCGGTGATCGGATAAGATGTTGAAAAATCAACTAACTTGAGCTTGCGAAAGCCCTATCATTCCAAAGTTGATCAATGACAAAGGGCAGTAAAACTGAATTCACCAATCACAGACCTTCTTCCATAGATTGTCCAATGGCATTAGGGATTCACATAGAGGGGAGCATGAAACTAACATGTGAATATATTCGAAAGTGGTATAAGGGTAGATCAAGAAAAAGAGATGTATTTACTTCCTTAAACACACAATTACCTTCACAAGTATCCGAGCTTTCTGATCATGAAGCTTGAAGCCTCTGAGGGCCAAAAAACTCAGATGAGGGCAAGAATGCACCAGATCAAAACAGGTTGCAGACTTCAAGCTATCATCTCTACCTGATATTTGGACATCACTAAGTATAATACTTAGAAAAGTAAAAAATATGAAGATAAAATACAGCACTACAGATTACCATTCCTGGAAGACTCAAGAAACAACCGTTCTATGAGGTGACAGTGAGTGTAGACTGACTCCAATGTTTGCCGCAGTTCAATGTGTCTGGAACGAAAGCAAGTTGGGGATTAATGATTCCATGTGCTCACACGAGAAACTAGAAAAGGTTGACAAAAGCAAAGTGGTGCTGACTGCTGAGTAAAAGAAAGAGAAGAACATCATTTTTTGTGGGAAGGGCTTTATGAGTAAAAGAAAGAGAAGAACATCCTTTTTGTGGGAAGGGCTATATCACATAAAGCATCATTTTTTCATAATATACTAGTTCCCTAGAACCAGATCCTTTTCCTGCAGAAGTTTAGAGTACACATATTTTCAAATGCTTTCCCAGAGAACTATTAGTTCATTCTCCAAGTTCCTTTCATGCAATACGGAGTGGAATCACAATGTTTTCATACACTCACATAAGAATGCCAAGCTTCCTTACAAGGCTGAATAAGAAGGAACATAGAGGTAATAGAACCGAATTGTTAAGAGAGCTTTAGAGTTTTCTTCATATAACACCAAGCTTCCTGAGACATTTCAAAGAAAAAAACACCAAGCTTCCTGAGAAGGCCTAATGAGAAGGGACAGTGGGATAATAGAACAAAAGTGTTGCTATAAAAACTTTAGTGTTCATGTTAAACCTACTATGAAGACCTAGTGAAAAGCACTGAACAAAGTACATGAGTAGTCAGGAATTGTGAGATTTCATTCTCCACATTGTTGTCCATTGTCCAGAACTTAATGTAGCACACTGTCTGAAAAGTAAAACAGAAAGCTCTGTATTTATGCACAACAGCTCAATAAGTAGGACATGACACATGGTAATAGAATCCAAGGTCATGTTTCTGTCAGACCTCTCTCTCTAACTTTCCTAGAGAGAGATGCTCTGGGGATCTGCTTGGCCATCTTAGCAGAGCAGCATCCCAGTGGTGGGACTTTATCGGAGGTCTGCCGGAGTTCAACAGGCCCCTTGGCTTCCAGTCCCGCTGGCAGTGGTCACTGGCGTGGGCGTGGAGATCAGACACATCGGAAGATGGTGTCCTGGTTTACAGCGAATGTCCAAGGCAGGAAGAGACATGCAAGAGATGAGCTGCAGGGTGAGGCCCCAGACTTCCGCACAAGGCGGTGTGCCCAGGGAGACAGCGTCAAGGAGTAGAGCGTCGAAGGTCCGTAGAAGTTACGCCGAGGTTCTCAGGTTGGTTGACAAGCCTGCAGCGGCGTTAAGGCACAGCAGTAAGGTGATGGAAGCAGGTGACCTCCGGGAGAAGTATATATCCAGTAGCAGGATGTGAAGTCGTCACCATTTCTCTTCTGGTGCGGGAGGTGGATGAGGATATGATCAAGCGAAGGTTGGAGGAGCTTTTTGGAGCAGGATGGGGGGTAGTTAGGGTGGCCCTGAAGTTGCTTCTGGGGGTGGGAAGCAGTGTGGAGGGGATAGAGAAGGTGGTGGATGCTGGATTGATCGCGGCAGAGGGGGCTTTCCTTGGAATCCGTCGGTGGCCGTCGAAGTTCGGCACCTTCCCTCCGCTGCCGGAAAGATGTTATAGGGTGGTTCTAAGAGGACTGCCCATCGGGTGGTGAGATGAAGAGGGTGTGGGCTTCCTCGTCCGTCAATTTGGCCATCTGGTTCAAGGCTCGCTCGAGTTTGTTACATTTGGGACAAGGTTGAAGGTCCAAGCTTCAGTCCTAGTGTTTTATCCGGAGGAGTTGCCGACGTCGATCATCGTGGGTTTTGATAGGGAGAGACTTGACATTCGATGCCAAGTTCTTCAGGGGGAAGCCCGCTGTGTGCTGCCGGCACCACTAGGGAAAACTTCTCAGGGTTCGGAGGTTGAAGACAGAGTTTGGGCGAGCGATTCGATTTTGAATCGTCCGCTCCAACAATTCTACCGGCTAGAGTGGACCCAGTGGTTCACATGGGGAACGGGTCGATCGATGGGGTTGCTTCTCTGGCTGCGGCGGACCAGATGCTTCACCAGGTCAGGAGACCCGGATCGGCTGCGCTTTTCGTCCACTCAGGCACAAGACCCGACAACTTACCCGGTATCTGATCAACTTTGTGTGTCGGGCCGGAAAGTCCTAATATGCTTTGTCCTCTCCGCCCGACTTCGGCCCTGGGTTCTCGCCGCAACCACCCCAATCAGATAGTAGTGTGGTCATAGTTGTCAAGGTGGACACCTAGGCGCCGCTTAAACGCTAAGGCGCTTCCGTAGCCGCTTAAAAACAGCCAGCCTTTTTAAGAGTAAAAAAGGTGCCCCAAGGCGCCGCTAAAGCAGCCAAAGCGCACGCCAGACCCGCTTAGACAACGGATCCAGGTCAAATTTCAGGCATCCAATCAGATCCGTGGTAATTTTGCTAAGGGCCGAGTCCAGCCTGATTTTAGGAAACATTTTATTTATCTTTATTATTTAAGTCTTATGTTAGTATTTATAGTTTAGTTACTTAAGATATTACATGTAAATAAGAAAGTATCCATTATTTAAATCTAATAAAAATATCAAAAAAATCATATCTCTTATCAATAAAAAGTCAACTCTCCCATCTAAGAGAAAAATCGCAATTTTGGCGGTTCTATCAAAATAACGTCTTTATAATCCCTCGTAATTTTGTCTAACTAAAAATTTCATAATTCAAATAAACTCCATAGAACACTAAAATTTAAAGTCCGGTGAAAAAAATTAAATAGACATGTGACTTCTCTAAGAGACCCACTCTCCTACTTGCAGTACTTAGTCTATCTAAGATCTCTCAAGATTTGGTCAAACTTGAGCTATCATCACTCAAACTCATGAGAATTGTCACTTTCTAGTTTCTTTTCAAATTTTTAAACATATTGTGGGATTATGTAATGGACTCCTCTAGTTTTTACTTGTTTTAAGTGTGTTAAGATATTGCACTTACTATTTTCAATTAACGTATTTACACGTATGTGTATTTATTTGCCTATTTTAAAAGTTGGAAATTAATTTTCTGATGATATAATGATATTTGCACTTCTTGTTCTTATTTAATGTGCTTATTTATTTGAAGATGTCAATTTAGACTTTTTATGACTTTATGATACATAATGTGAGTTTGTTTACTTGTAATTTAATTTTTGTTGCTTTCATATAGTTTTGACCTTTTTGTTGTGACATTTTATTTTTTTGCAAGTATTTTTTGTGATACGTAGCTATTATCTATATTTCTCATATTTATGTTTTATTTTAATATATATCTGCCATACTATGATATGTCATTGCCTTTATGTCTGTCATATTATGATATTTTTTATTTAATTTTCATCATCATATATATTTTTAGAGACATAAATATCAAATAAGAGGGACACTTGAAAACAACTCATATTTAGTTCCGCCTTAAATGCCTAGGCACCGCTTAGGCTGACGCCTAAGCGCTTAGGCGATCCGAGACCCCAACTACGCCTTGGTCACCTTGATGCCTTGACAACTATGAGTGCAGTCATCTCCAACGCAGTGGTGCCCTCCAACTACGGTAGCGGCTGCACCGGACGGACCGTCTAGGGGTGCTACAACACCGACAGCTCTGAGTATTGGCAAGAAACGCGTCCCCCCCCCCTCTGGAAAGACTTCCTAGGGATCAGAGTGCGACGACAATCCTTCCTCTCTTCCTCAGCCAAAGAAAGAGCTGCTTGTCTCCCGAAATTCACTAGGAGGATCTGGAATGATGGTGGTTGGATCCCTACCCACCCCACAACTGAGGGGCCTTTGTTGTCCCCAGGCAAAAGTTTGCTATGGACGGTGCTTGGTTCGTCAGCGGAGAGCCCGATTGAGGAAGCAGCAGAGGGGGACAAGATAGCTATCGATTACCGTGAACAATGGTAATCTCACCAAGTGGAAGGTTATGGATATCTTGAACAAAGTCGAGAATTTCATGGACTCAGGCAAGTGAAATTGCTAGGTTGATTCGTGTTTCTGATGTAAGTGTGGACAAAGGCTTGAAGTCCACACTTCTCTTGATCAAGCATAGGTGGATGGTGGATATTGCTAGAAGGCAAAGTTTGATGCGGCCGGTAAGAATGAAACTTCGAAACTTACTGAAGGATAGGTGGTTCCAGCATCCAGGATTGGTCTCCGTCGACTTCTTGATTGTATTTTGTAGGTTTTGTTTTTTGGATGTTTGTATGATGACGTAGAGCCTCATAGAGGAGTTTGTTTTTCTGTTGGGCCAGTGGGAGTGTTTGGTGGATCATGTAGCGGGTACGGGTGCTCAGGTCTCTTTTCTTTGCTCCCTTGGCAGACTCAAGTTTGTCATCTCTTGTTTTGGGGAAGTTTTCGGGGAGCTCTCCCCCACCTTTTCATGTACATACCTTTTCTCCTTTTATAATACCAGTGGTACTATCCACGTTCAAAAAAGAAAAAACATCACATAACTTGAACCTCACAGTCATGTTTCTTTTTCTCTTGTTCTTTTTCTAAGAAAGTGGTCCAACATTAATTCAAGAATTAAAGGTCGCATTTATTTGACCTCCACCATTTTTTTAAGTGTTCATATGCCCTAAAATCTGAAGTTGGTAGGATATTGTATATGGCTCACTTTCAATGCAAATACTGATGAATACCAATTATACTATCTATAAGCAGTGAAGAAAAATCTCCAGTAATTCTGCTTAGCCACCAACAGGTTTAAAATTTTGCATGCACCCACTGACAGGCTGAATGAATCAGGTAGCCCTAAATATGGGCCAGTGGAAAAATAATGCACAAAAATTCAAGTGTGTTGCTGTAAGAGGTACTGTAACATGCACAGAATAATTCTACACAGAGGAACATATAACCTGATATTGTCTACCCTTCCAAACAAACTGGATAATCAACTAAAACAGGTCATCTTTTGGAGTAGAAATGCATATAAGTCATCACATATAAGGGCATATCATAGTGAAGGATAATAATTCAAGATTAGGTCAGTTACACTTACATTCCAACAACTTCCAGATCAAGGAGAGACTGACAAGCAGACAATGCTGTGCAAAGTGCAGCACTATCCATCTTATCAATATTGTATAGATGCAATGTCCTTAACAGGGACCTTCCAACAAAACAAAAAAGGTATTAAGGCATAATAAGGTATAACACAAGGATAAGGAGACAAGTCAGGTACAACATACCCGACCGCACCCCCGTCCATACTTAAGCAAAGTAGGCAGGACCTAGTAAGAACTGATGATTCCTTTCCTTGCCTGGGTTTCTTCTCATTCCATGAAATAAGTGCTGCATCTATAGGATTCCTTAGGGTGTAATATGACGATCGAGATGGTTCCATTGACAATGATGCATTAGGACTTGGCCAGATTCCAAGCTTGAGTGACCTAATTTACAAAACAACCATCACACAGGTAAAAGTTTAAGCATATGCAAAAATTAAATTAGCATTTGAACAATATATATAAATTGCCATCAACTTCAAGCAACAAAAACATAGGGAGAATAGCACGCATACATGAGCATTACCCATTTCATGAATTTGAAAAAGAAAGAGAATACAATAAGAGCTTATGACCTAAAATGTTTCAGGAGGGCACTGTTTCAGTATTCACATTAGAATTAGTAGGTAAGTTACACGGGAATAATACAAGAAATGGTTTATCCACCCAAAAAGAGGATCACTGTGGGGAAATGAGATAAATAGCTCAGTGATTTTTTCCAAGGGAGTATCATCAGATGGGCAACACCTTTTATGTAAAAATTTCTCATGTATCATGAATATATATCAATACCAAAAACAAATAGATTGTTACAGACTTATAAGTTGGCTTAATTTCTTTATCTAGAAAAGGGGACCTGAATCAAGCTGGGGCGAGCTCCCCATACTGTAGGCTGTTTACATTGACAAGACCATGTTTGCAACGGTCTTGGATTCTCTTTCATCACCATTATACCAGTTGCCACCCTCTTTTCCCACTATCTGATTCCAAATCAGACAGCAGGAAAAGAATAATGTAAGTTTGGTGCTCCTGAGCTGGGGAGCACCAAATTTAAGTTATTCACCTCTGCAAAGAGTGTGGCAGAAAAGTATGATAACATAGAATTGCTCTCCATTTTTTTTTCCAGATCATGCACAAAAAGCCAAACAGGAGTTAACAAAAGCACCAAGTTTGCATGGTATTAGAACCAACAAAATTTCCTTATAGCATACTTTCCCCTGACAAAAAGATGTCAAAAGGCAGACAGAAGATTCCAATGTTCTAAAGATGCCTAGATGAGGCATCGCAGTTAGACCGTTGCCTCCATTTTCTTCATGTCTAGGCAGATAGCCTAAGCACAAGAATGCAGTTATTTCTTATCAAATTTTACACAATTATTGTTCATTATAGATTCCTTCAACAATCTCATCTTGATCTGAACCAGTGGAGTAATAATGTACAGTTGAGGTGACTGGAGAGTGGATGGTAGAGGAGATCTGAATATAAATGAATGAAATTAGAAACCCAAGTTTTACAAAAAAAACACAAGGTCACCAAAGATCAGAAGAGAAAAAAATGTATTATTACATTAAACACTAAAAGAGTTCACACGAGTGCTCTCCCTCCCTCCCTCCCTCTCTCTCTGTCTCTCTCATTGAATGAAGTTAGAAACCCAAGTTTTACAAAAAAAAATACGAGGTCATCAAAGATCAGAAGAGAAAAAAATGCGTATTATTACATTAAACACTAAAAGAGTTCACACGAGTGCTCTCTCTCTCTCTCTCTCTCTCTCTCTCTCTCTATCTCATTGAATGAAATTAGAAACCCAAGTTTTACACACAAAAAAAATACAAGGTCATCAAAGATCAGAAGAGAAAAAATTGTGTATTATTACATTAACACTAAAAGAGTTCACATGAGTGCAAAAAGTCTGACAAGAAGAATCTCACCGGAGGTTTTGTCCTGCCCGTTGTACCATCGTGCAAACAACTGCGTTATTGACTTTTGGCACTACCGACGTTAAGTCAACATTTGCATAGCACAATGGATCGTTGGCACACTTGTGGAACATAGAACAAGTTGCGGCAGCATGACATACACTTTGTGTATCAAGCATGGAAAATACCTACAAGTAAACAAAATAACCCATTTACTGAATTTATACCAGAGAGATTTATAACTACTGGAATAACATCCTAGAGGATATGCCAGTTGTGTCGGACTACAAGCGAGAAAAAGTCATATATTTTAGTACAGATGGGACCAAGTAATATGTAGGTGGCGACTAAGCATAACATCCTAGAGGACATGCAAAGAAAGCTCAGGTGATTTAAAATGTGAAGTTAGAGATGACAGAAGATTGCCAAAAAAGAAAAAAGGAATTCTAAGGATGCATTCCATCCTACTAACAAACAACCCAAATCCGCCGGAGGCAACCAAACCAATGCCATCGACTGTCTCTACCTCCTAAGAGGGCAACCTGCCAATAGACAGTACACTCATTCTTCTTCTACCTCGCAATAGAATAGACAGTTACTTCCATCCACACATGCCAGAGGTTCAGTTTGTGGAGTGAGCCATTTCTACATGCAAGGAATCTAAAACAGCATACTGAGAAACGACCGACAAGCATCTAATTCAAAAAGGACCAACAAGCATGCAGCAAATTCATCGATTCCGAGACCAATCCCAAGCTTCGATCCGACTATCAAAAGGCATAGTCCATACGAGAAACGACCGCCGCTCACCCGCCTCACCATCAACGCGCGCGAGGGGAAAAAACCAACATACTGAGAAACGAAGGAAATAGCAGCTAGAGGGGATCCTCCCACAGAGCAGCGCACCTTTATGGTGAGATCGGGGGGGAGGGGCCAGGATGCGGAGTTGTGCCTGGTGGCGAGTCTCCTCGCGCACCTCTTGGCAGCCGCCAGCAGGGCCTCCCCTAGCCGCACGGTGCCGTCGATCGCCCGGTCCTTCTCCGAGTCGCAGACCCTCGACTCGACGAGCCTCTCGACGGAGATCTCCACCTCCGCAGAGGAGCAGCCCGGCTCCCCCAGGAGCGCCTCCAGCAGCTGATCCGTCGGCTTGGGATTCCCGGAGGCTCCCGGCACCATCGCCACCTCCGCCGCCGCCGCCGCGGGGGCGGCGGGGCTGCGGGCCGCCTCGCTGGCGCAGCAGGGGCGCTTGGAGACGAGGGCTTCCATCGCCGGCGTGGAGGCGGGCCTGCGAGGAAGGCGCGTGTGGCAAAAGAGGAGAAGAGATGGAGGGAAAGCGAAAGGGGGAGGAGGGCGAGGTCGAAGACGAGTAGACGACGACGTCGATGGCCCCGATGAGAGAGGCAAGACGGGGATCGGTTCCTGAGCAGGCGCACGATAGAAGCATCCAATGGGAAGACGATACGTGGAGCGACAAAGTGGGACCACGTGGAGCACCATAACGCTGGTCGACCGGGACACGTTGCTACGCAGCAACACAGCATAAGATATTTGGGGAAGGAAAAGACTTGTTGCAAACCGGCTGGGGAAAGAAAGGGCCGAGCGCGGGGCCCACGGGCGAATCCCGGACCTGGTACGTCTCGGCTCACGGTGCATCGACAACGCCATTAGAGAGAGACTGACTTGTGAGACCGCATAGATAAAGACAAAAGTACGCCCCCCCCCCCCATCGTTTTGTTAAATTATGAGGTGGCCTCTGTCCTCCTCGTGCATGCAGCGTATCATGTTGTTTGCGCATCGAGATATAGGGGGTCGGAACGTGTGAGGTTGTGATGACGTGGAGATTCTTCCAACTTGGTGTCGGGACGGTCGCCATCTGCACTTGGAGGACGCCTTTCTTGTTTGGCTTCGCTTTGTTCGGCTTCTGGGAGAAAAGAGGAGAATCTGGGAATCTTGGAATCCGGGTGTCGTTGTTGCTTGGGCTTTGCATATAAAATGCAAAGAAGAGGTAGGGTAGTCCGATCATTAGTGTCCTGGATAGGTACGACCAGGTCTATTTCAATATTGTCAACATTTTAGCAATCTACAAGTGTTATTGGACCAAACCACATCATGTTTTTTTTATAACGAGGAAATTTCGCTTCCGTGTGATTTTGCGGACTCAAGGATTGGTGTTCGTGAACTTCAAGATCAGGACTTGGCAGCTCCTACTTTCCGTATACCCGTATTGCCCTTACCCCACTTGACCAAAAAAACTCCGAATTTACACACCTCGAGGATTGCATGTAAATCAGGTAAATCCCCCCCCCCCCCCAGGAATCGAACTCGGGACCTCTTGCTTTTAAGCAAGAGTTCTAACCGATCGACCCAACCGGGTCCTCTCAAACCACATCATGTTCCATTCCACTCAATACGAGTAATAGTTTGTTATTTCTTATGATGTGATATATATATACACAAATAATTAGTTCATATAAAAATGATTCTATGTAGTTAGGGAAAAAATAAGTGGCCTCTTTGGCACATGATTAGTCTACCCAAGAGGTAGACTAAATTAAGGGTCTACTAATCTTTTTTTTTTCCTATCCACTTTGATTGTTAATTTGATGATTTTTTTTTTAGGTCAACTTTTTTATTTAGACTCAACTTTTTATTAAAAAATTAAATTTAATAGATATATAATAAAATAATATTTTACATTTTAATAATATTTTAAAATTAAATTTAAGAAATATATAATAAATTAATACAAAAAAAGATATTGTCCCACTAAATTATATAACATAACATCCATTATTCATATACAAAAGGATAAATTTTTCCATAGTTGCGTTGGGGTTGATTAATTTTGTAGATGGAGCACTATAAGTTTTAGTGGTATTTATACAAATAGTTGCAATATATAATCTAACATTATGTTATAAAGTCTTAAGCTATATCGCGATGAATAATCTTTAGAGTTTTTTTTGTGTATATCCCTTTTTATATAATTAGTTTATAATCTATTTTATTTTGTATTTGCACCAAATTTGTTTCCGCCAAAAACTCTGACGTCAATTGTAGTGACAAAATTGTTAGAAATTGTCAATAAAGATGAACGGCGTGACGTTATCCATTATAATGGAACATAATGGCCCTCCATCATGGTAAAATAGTCCATTTAACTTTTCATAGATAAAAATGTCTAAATAATATCTAACAAATAATATCTAAAAATCATTAAAATAGTCAGTAAAAATTAATTTAAGTATATTGTATAGCTCTATGACAACAAGTGACACTGGTTTAAAAGAACTCATCTAACAGGGGTTTTAGTGTAAAATATAAAATAGAATAAGTTATACTCAAATTATAATTTTAACAGGGATATAAATGTAAAAAAACCTAAGGTTTAATTATTGGGGGCCAGCCCACTATTCTGCCCAAATCGGAGCCTTTTCTTTAGACTCGGTCCAGGACGAAGCCCAAGATCTGACTTTCCAAATCTCCCCACCCGGCCCATAACCTTGGGCCGGAGGCCCGCCTACCGGCCCAGAGCCCACTAGAACAACGTGATCTAGGGTTTCCACCTTATATAAAGGCCGAGACGGCTCCAACCTCTCGCCTCTTCGCGCTGCTCGCTTTCGCAGGAGCAGAGAGGAGAAGCAGCAGCAGAGGCGCCTCCACCCCGCTGCCGCCATGGTAGGACGATCTCCCTCTCGCTCTCTCTCTCTCTCGCTAGCTCGCTTGCTCTTGCGATCTCGTTCCCGCTCTCCTCTTCTCACACGTCGATCTTTTCTCTTGATGCGTTCATGAGATCCGCCTCTTCGTTTGTTTCGCAGGTGAAGTACTCGAGGGAGCCGGGCAACCCGACCAAGTGTAAGCTAGCTTCTCAGATTTGCCTCGCTTTTCCGTCTTTTTGGCATGCATATCTGCTATCCGGTCTCCGGCTCGATCTGTTCGTGGCTTTTATTGATGTGCTTTTAGCTTCTTTCTGTGGGCTCCGATCTGCCTGTGGTGGAGTGGGTTAGGAATGGGGTCGCATTCACTTGTTTCTGACAGAATGTTGGGTGTCTGGTACTGTTGGAATTTTTTCGTGCCCCGATCTTGTATAGTGTTCGTTTCTTATTGTAGTTGAATAATGTGTATTTCTAGACTGATGGGAGGTGTTCTTTTGGGGTACCGTTCTCGTTGCGCCATCTTAAAAATAGCTTTTTTTTGTAGAGTTTATATTGGAAAGTTTAATCCGTACTTGGTGGTAATTCTTGAAAATTATTCAGGAAAAGCTTTATCCCCTACCCTCATTCTCTACGTATCCTATGCGACACTTATTTGCCATGTCTTCGTTGTTTGACAGCCGCCAAGGCCATGGGGCAGGACCTGAGAGTTCATTTTAAGGTTTGTTGTCTTAATCCTATTACTAATTTAGGTGGACTTGATATTTTTGCCATTTCTGATGTCACTTTAGTGAGCTATCTTCGCCAGTTCACGGAAAGGCTTGCTTTACAATGAAATAGAATGCTTTGTCCTTCTATAATTATACTGCCGATCTGCTTTACTGTCGGAGGTTTCTGTGTTTCTAGTTTTGTTCCCTTTCATAGTAACACGTTCTAATTACTTTGAGGAAAAATGGTATGGTTAATATTCGGACAGAGTGAGAAAAGTTTGGGTTTTGGTGGAAAGTGTATATAATTTTTGAAAATTCTGGAAAATAATGTGGAACGAGGTAAATGTACCATATGCAACTTGTGTTTGTCAGGCAGAGTGCTGGAATCAATTGTGAGGTATTAACATATTTTCGTAATGTAGTGAATCAGAATGGGAGACTTGGTTTTTGGGTCATTTTGAATAACTAGACGGATTAAGGAAGAAAAAATTAAAGAGGCCTTGAGGTAGCAAATTAATGTTACTAGTAATATTCAGAAGTCAAGAAATGAGTTATATATGTTTAATATGGTTAATGATCTACACTGCCAATATGTCATTTTCCATGTGAGTAACTTTCAACCAAATTTTCTTTTTTTAAAGTGGATAGTACCACATTGTATATAAAAGAGAAACAAGAAAATGATACAAAAGGAAGGAGAGAATGTACACAAAAGAATTCTCCCCACCATCTACTATGCGGATTTACACAATCCCCTCCCACCTGGACAAAATGGCAGGGGTGTTAGCATTACAAAAACACCCAGCCCATTCCTTCACTCTATTCTTAATAAAGGCGGCCGGCCATCATTTCTGAAGTCCCGGCCTCTTTGCAAAAAATCCTTCTATTTCTCTCTATCCACACAGCCCATATAGTCTCATGAAGAATCATCCACCAAACATGACAATCCTCCCAATGCCAGCAGTGGGTAATATGGACATAGCACAAACAGGTGATCTATGTCCTCATCTACCTCTCCGCATAGGGAGCAAACCGTGTTAAGGCCTCCCTATCACATGTCAGGAGACGGTTTAGAGAAGCTCTCCGCAGCAGCACCTTGACCTTCAACGCTGTCTTGGGTTTCCACACCTGCTTTAAAAATTCGTATCGGCAGCCACCATCCGCCACTATGTCGTAGACCGTTTTGACCGAGAACCAACCAGAAGTTGTCCACCTCCATTTCCAACTATCCTGTGTATCTGCAGCGAGCCTGAACTGATGGAGCAAAGCCAAGAGCCGCTGTAGCTCTTCACATTCATCCTCCTGCAACTGCCTTCTGAAGGTGATGTCCCAAAATGTCACCCCAGCTGAAGATGACTCTGCAATCTGAGCAAGGTAGACCCCCATTGTAGAGATAAATCAGGCAGCTTAGGAAAGTCCTCCTGAAGCGGATGAACCCCACACCATTGATCCTCCCAGAAAAGAGTCTTCTGACCATCACCCAGTCGCTCGCACCCTTGCTTGACAACTTCAGCCGCTTAAAGAATCCTTTTCCACGGGGAAGAGACCCTGTACATGGAAGATGGCACCAGTCCCACCTCTCACCGTAGTAATACTTGTCGGAGATGATGCTCATCCAAAGTCCTGTCTCCTCCACCCCAACTCTCCACAACCATTTGGAAAGAAGCGCAATGTTGAAAGAGTCAATGTCTTTCAGCCCCAAATCACCATTTTTTTACTCCTACAAACCCTTCTCCAGCTGACACAATGAGCACCTATTTTCCCCTCACTGCTGCCCCACCAAAAGAATCTACTTCTAATAGAGTTTAGCCTCCTAATAATCTTTTTCGGAGTGCTGAAAATGGAGACAGGTCGGAAGGCTATCAAAAAATTACTGTTGAAGGCTTTCAACCAAATTGAGATGAAGTATTAAGTTGTTGGACTTTATCTACATTGATATTACCTTTGTTTGGTAGTGGGATAAGACAAACTAGAACAAGAATATGTGTACGCGTAGAATATGCATGTGAGTGCTAATTTCGATTTTAAGTGGGCAAAAAAGAATGTACAGTATTCAATGGGTTCTTTTTTTGGGTTGCACAGCCACGTAAAACCCCACGCTTCCAGGGATCAATCCCTAGGAGGGCCCCTCCCAACCCAACGGATGTCCAATACTTGCCGTTCGAAGAAATGAATAAGAAATATGGTGGTAAAATACTTTAAATACCCCCATTTCAACTTTGATGCAGATGCTATTCCATATCTTGTCATATGCTGGAATACCACTTCCGTGTGTGTTGAAATTGGATGGGGCCTGGGCTTCCCTATTCTCTTCCAGGTTGCCAATGTAAGATATGGAATCTGAACTTCCACATCCTATTCTGCTTATTCTGTTACAATTCGGACTATGTTTGATTCTTGTTGGTTCTTGTGTGCTTTTTTTTAGGGGGTTTGCCTGGGTTAAAAGAAGGGATATGTTTGTCTGTGAGCCTGTCCTTCGTAATTCAAAGGAAAATTGACATGGCATTTCTATTGGGTGAACCCTTGTAGGTTAAAACCATGGACATGTGGTTCACAATCAGTGATGCAATATCGTTCAAGCTGGGAACTCTTCTTTTCTGCTTTCTAAAAGCTTAACCTTTCCCACAATGCGAGGCCCACTTTGCTTGCTCTTCTCCTCTCTCTCTCTCTCTCTCTCTCTCTCTCTCTCTCATCTCTCTCTCTCTCTCTCTCCTCTCTCTCTCTCTCTCTCTCTCTCTCTCTCTCTCTCTCCTCTCTCTCTCTCTCCTCTCTCTCTCTCTCTCTCTCTCTCTTTCTGTTTTTTTACACCTCTTCAACTTGCTAGATGCCAAAAGTAGGAATATGCCTGCTTCTAAAATGACTTCCAGTTTGGTAAAGACCACTAACAATGTTGTTCCTTGAACCTGCCCAGCTGACTTCTCTCCTAAAGCTTACACATTCGGTAACTTGTTTCACTACCAAGTTGTACACCTCTGTGTGTCTGGTGGTGGGTTCCATTTTGGTCGCATCCTTTTTGGTGCATATGTGAATTAATTCTCCATTTACCTGAGCTAAAAGCAGGGATGTGTTTATCTGGGAGCATATCCTTCGTAATCCTCAGGGAAATTGAAGTGACATTTCTATTGGGTGAACCCTTGTAGGTTAAAAACTGAGGACTTGTGGTTCAATCAAGGATGTGACATTGATTGACTTTGAAAAGCTTTAATTGTTTTTCTTTGAAACTTTTAAATTTTGTGCTGTAGTATGATGATTTTCCTTGGCACTCATTCCCCACTTTTGCCTTTAATTCACATGTCAGAATTCTCCCAGAATCATGATGCCGCTATTCCTATCAGTGAAATGCTGCCTTTTCTCTATATTTTGCATTGTTGAACAGCCTATCCCTTGTATTACTATGTTCGCATCCTCATCCTTCTGTCTCTGTCTGTTCCCAGAACACCAGGGAAACTGCCCATGCCATCCGGAAGTTGCCTTTGGGCAAGGCTAAGAGGTATCTCGAGGATGTAATAGCCCATAAGCAAGCAATTCCCTTCACAAGGTTTTGTAGAGGTGTAGGTCGCACTGCGCAAGCAAAGAACCGCCACCCAAATGGACAGGGAAGGTGGCCTGTGAAATCTGCAAGGTTCATCCTCGACTTGCTAAAAAATGCCGAAAGCAATGCAGAGGTATTATCATCCGCCACTTTTCCCCGAAGCAGTTAATTCTGAAATCTATCTTATGCGGCTTATTATGTTGTTATGCAGGTGAAAGGCTTGGACGTGGATACTCTTTATATAGCCCACATCCAGGTTAACCAAGCACAGAAGCAGAGACGTCGCACGTACCGTGCTCATGGACGGATTAACCGTAAGTTTTGACATCTTTTTCTGCTGTACTTTTTGTGAGGATTAGTAATTTATTTTATCTGATCCATTTTATTATACTGCCGCAGCATATATGTCATCACCTTGTCATATCGAACTTGTCTTATCTGAGAAAGAGGAGGCTGTTAAGAAAGAGGTATCTTTGTTTATCTGCATTTGATCATTCTGCCTTTCTAGTTTTAGAAAGAGGTATTAGGGCTGCAAACGGGTCGGGTTCGGAATCGGAAACACAGATTCCGATTCCGATAATCGAAATATGATTCCGATAATATCGGAATGGTTAATTCCGATTCCGTTCCGATTCCGATAATGTATCGGAACCAAAATTCTGATAAGGTAAGGTGTTTACCATAATTTTTTCTTTTAATTTTATGGATAATTTATCGGAATAACCGATACCGATTCCGATTCCGATTATTTTTCGATTCCGATTCCGATAGCTTATTAGAATATCCGATACCGATTCGATAAACTATCGGTATCAACTTTCAATTCCGAAACCGATAATTGTTATCGGAATATCGGGTTATCGGATTCCGTTTACACCCCTAAGAGGTATCTTGTTTTTCCGATTTTAAATCGGATACTGCAACATTGTGTAATTTTTTAACGCAACAATTACCTTACAACTTTTTTTTTCTAGCTGGTCGTCGACAACCGGTGAATGATGATTGATTAGAATGCCTCATTGATTGAAATATTGTTCATTAATCATCCATCTGTTGGTTTCTATTGTTCTCCGACGGATTTGAAGTCTTCTAACCGTTGCCTTGCTTTTGCAGCCCGAAACACAGTTGGCTACCAGGAAACCCAAGAAAAGTCAGGCGCTGCGCAGTGGTACCTCATCTTGATCAGAAAACAGATGTAGGAAGCCCCTTCAAACGCAATTAGTTTTCTTTTATTTTTTGGGTAACTCTCTGTTCGAGTGGGTTGCACATTTTTGTTCCGTCATTGAGATCATATCTCGGATTGGGGAGTTTTTATCTTGTGGTGTAGTACATGCTTTTTCAAGCACAATACACAAATCTTCCTCTTCATCCGAATAGGTCGTTGCACCTTCAGCTGTTGCTTTGCAAAGACAATCATATTTAGTTCGGATTTTATTATCTTTAGATTACCCTCCGAACTTATTTACGACTCTTTTGACAGTATATTTGTGACTCAGTGTTGCTGGGTTTATGTCGCTTTGGTGGTGTTTGATCACTTGTTTCACTTATTAGTAAGTTTGGTGTATGAACCCCCCCCCCCCCCCCCCCCCCCGACGATAACTCCAAATAACACCCTGAATGTTAATATTTCTTAGAACAGTTTGAAATTTAAAATAATAAGTTAATACTTTCTTTTATTCAGTGACTAATCAGTGTAAATGTTATACTTTAGATACATCTGATTTTTTGATATAGGTAAAATATAATTATTAATTTCAATACTCGTATAAGTTGAACTTTTGGGCTGGATCTTTATTGAAGAGCCAGTTTTGCCTCAAAATTGAAAGCAAGCCCGAACTTAAAATAGAACGAACTCAATTATAAGGCATAAATGTGCTTTAAAAGGGTCGAATCAAAGCCAAAAATTCAGAGTTTTAGATGTTCATTGGTTGCCCCTACTGGGGGGGGCTGAATGAGTATGTTGCCATACACTGTACATTTCTCTCAACCAAATATATGTTTGAAGAACTTTTACCCCAATTTTATCTCCATCTCATGTAAGAGAAAATATTTAATTTATGAGTACATGAAGATCTATGAGCATTTGGATTTGAAAGCTACTTTGTCCCATGATTAAGTAAAAGAATAATAATTAAGAGAGAAGATGAGAGAAATGTGCCGCCGCCTGCTGTTAGGCGTGTGCACGCTCTTCTTGAACCACAGAAAGACACATGCACTATCCCATTTATACATGAAGTAAACATTAAATGTAGTCTCGAAAGTTCTCAAAGTTTATTTCGCTTAGCTTATCCATTTCTTTTCCAATCCTCTGTTGCAAAAAAAAAAAAAAGATTTTCTTGGCCTTTAATTACCTGTTACCTTACTTGATATATTGCATAATATACATTAATCAATGTACAATAAGCATTTCTCATTGTTAGAATAACTCTATATAGCATCTGAATAGCACCTGACTTAACCAGTGATTTCTAAATCCTCATGTTCAATCTCACCAATCCGCAGCTCGCTACGAGCGCAGCGGGGCTCCTAAACCACTGAAAACACCGGTAAAATTCTAAATTGTATCACACAAAAATGTAGCACCTCATGTTATTCTGCAACATTTTACTCGAATAGCAACCCCCAGCCCACAATCGTAGTGAAATTACAAAACAAAAATTGAAGAGAAAGACTTTGTGCATTTTCAAAAGTGCACAAAGTACAATCTACATGGACAACTAACTTATGTGACACCATTTTTTTGAGTGTCACATGAGCTACCAACCTATGTGGATGGTGCCACATGGGTTAGTTGCCCATGTGAATTGCACTTTATGCACTTTTAAAAGTACACAAAGTCTTTCTCAAAATTGAAAGATTACGCCAACTCGGCGCCCAGAAAAGAACATCCATTTTTTTTGTTTTTTCTTCATTTTATGATTATATCATCATCAACCTTAACTAGGTCGACCACATGAATCATATAAGAGGTCGACCACATGAATCATGTTCCGCCAAAAAATTCTATCAAATGTTATATTCATATTAAACGCAATAAACTAATGCCCTTGATAACATCACATTATTTCATTTTAAGCATTCCCAAAACTCTTATTAATATCTACTAAGATTTAATCACATCTGTTAACCGACACTAATTGAGACAACAATATATCTATATATATATATATCTAAATCATTTACTATCAATTAAAATTATTCACAAATCCTCGCGAAAACACTCATTCTCAATTTTATCTTTTTTAATCTTACCATATTCATCTCAACATCCTCATTTCTACTACATACACTTTGTTGATATGTTCTTTTCGTACTATCCAACACTCGATATCATATAACAAAACAATCCTCACAGTCATTCTATAAAACTTCTCTTTAAGTTTCACAAGTCATCTTATGATCATATCTTGTACATTAAGAACTAAGCACGATCTCACGCGAATCCAGAACCTGTGTATTTCTCTACGACACTTTACTTCAGAGACTACCGAGATTGGTGCACAGAAAAAAGGAGCACAAAGAAAGGAAGGAACCATGAACGATCATTCCGAATATGGAAAAGGCGCCGATCAGATACAACGAATGGAAGGTTTCTTGAGCATGAAACATCATGGTCAGCTCCACACCAAAAAGGGCACAAAAAATGCATATAATCTTGGCATCCGCAGGTTGCAACTCTCAAAGAACAACTTACATGGCAGGAAGAGGAATTGCGAGCGACCAAACCTGCAGCTTGGCTGTCCGTTGGTATTCACACTAGCCAGTTTGCCGCGTTGGTGATGAGAGGACAACAAGAGGGAAAGAAGAGAGAGAGAGAGAGAGAGAGGGGGTGTTGGCTATTTGCAGGGTCACTAAACGGTGAGTAATTCCTGAAAAGATAAAAAGGCTGTGTCAGGAAGAGAAGCATGTCTGCATCTTCGAGAAAGCAAGCAACAACTCCCTGGAGATATGGAACTTAAAATTGCAACAGTGGACTCTAGCTCAATGCTTTCAATATACAAAGACCATCCGCCCAGAAAGTTCTGGACAACGGCCAAAGTACACTTCAGGGAATGCCTCAAGTTGGAGCCCTGCTGGAGCAGCAAATTAGGGCCGTTCGTGGTTTCCAATGAGTGGATGGTCTGCCACATTCAAGATTGCACAGAACAGAAACCTCCACAAATGCTACACCTAGTAATCTAGCTGAAAGCAGTTAGATGTGAATCTGTCACATCAACTAAAAATGAACGCTGACGGAGAACTGACGGAAGAATTGACAAATCATGCCACACAGTCGTTTTAATCCTTCTTATAAGCCTAAACTCCTTGAGCATAATAATGAATTGAATAACCTATGTAAATCAGCTTCCAATATGTAAAACAAAAAGTGTTGCAGGTTAAGAATGTCGTATCGAAATACACAACCAGTTTAAGCAGATGTACCTTCTCTTTCTGTTTCTGGACGGAGTCTATCTTCTTCATGTATTCATCTGTCACTTTCTACATCAAGATCAAAGAAATCCATCAAATAAATGAGAAGTGGAACTCAGGATATTTTAGAAGTGGAGAATACTAAAGGTAGGCACCATCTTAGTAGGATGAGTATAATTTTATACAATAAAACAGTGGCAGCACTGAAAAGTTACGGCACCTGCACATCACTTGACAAGTCCTTAACATTGTCTTCAGAGAGCTTCTTCTCCTGAATACATAACATGTCTGTCAGGAGATGCCATCTCAAGGATAAGAGCTAAATAAAAAACAATTTTGAAGCTTCAGCTTTAGAGATGCACACTTTCTGAAGCTTCTCATATGCCTTTATTGCATCCCTCCTTATATTTCTAATTGCAACCTGCAAATGGTGTACGATATCAAAGTACAATCTAGGTAACTTACGTAAAAAATACAATGATGAATTCTAAAATTTAATGACTAGTCAAAAGTAAAACACAGCATGCATGGAACAGAAACATGTTCAAGAACAACTTCAATTGGAATCACATGTTTTCATACTCTTCCTTCTTCAGCCTGTTTTGCAACAACCTTTGATAGCTCCTACAGCAATGAAAGGGAAACAAAATCAATGATGTGGGACAATTAATATGATTCTTTGAAAAGGCAGACTACAATCAACATTATAGCCCCCCATGCATGGTAAATAAAATTTTAGTTAACCAAAGCACCTTGTTGACAAGTGAAAATTTCAGATGGCATTTTGCAAATTTCACAATGCAACACATGCAAGTATCCTGTATGCAGACAACAAAAATACGAAGCTTAGATGCCAGCACAAACCTTCCTTCTTTCCGATGTCAACTGAGGGATGTTTAAGCGTATTACTTCTCCATCATTGTTAGGTGTTAAACCAAGATCAGAGTTGACAATAGCTTTCTCAATAGCCTTCAAGCTGTACACATGTGAAAACACAAAAATGGTTTTAAACACTAAAAGTATCAAGTTTCTCTTATAGGCCAATGTCTTCCAGTAGGTGCCACCAGAAGAGACTTTGAGTAATGGAAGATATTATAAATTTATAACTTCTATAAATATTGGCTTTCTCAGGAGCTTTCAGCCTGTGGATAGTCCAGAACGTAAAAACAAGGTTCAAAACACTGTTGAGGGTCATGTCAGATCTTTCTTTTGAGGGGTATCACAAATATATGTAATAGAAGAAACTACTCTCTTCATTATCTGATGATTTTTTGGTGACTGCCGCCTCTTGTTATATATAATTGAAACTAATGATTTTTTGAAAAGTGAAATTGAAACTAATGATTGAGCAAGGCCCCCTTCTTTTTCTGTTCTATACATGCAGTGGCCTCTACTTTTGCTCTTTGTTAGTCAATAAAGTTACCATAGTGTCGTGTCTAGAATTCTTTTGAGTGAGCTCACCTCTTGCACATAATCTGGACATCACTTATATTTATCAATGTAACTACTGCTCTCTCCTCTTGCACAAAATCTAGCTGTTTAGCTTCTATATATCAACAGAACTGGTCATATATGCTATTCACTCCTCGGAAGCCACATCCATGGTTTGCCGAATCGGAATCGGAAGGCGAATCGGGTTTGTCCTGATTCGCCCCGATTCCCCCAGAATCGGTCCAAATCGGACCAATTCGCATGGGTATATTATATATTATATATATAATATATCATATGATATATATATATATATATTACATATATATTATATATATAAAGGGAATCGGGGCAAATCAGGCAAATCAGGGATCAGGTTTCCCCTGATTCGCACCGATTCGGGGGAATCGGGCCGATTCGCCCCCATTCGGCAAACCCTGGCCACATCTACCTAACGACCTTTACCTCAAAGAATTATTACAAGGTAAGTTCTCCATACATAAAACAGAAGCCCTCATCTGGTAAAATCATGCACTTGATGCTCTTATAATCACACTGTTGTTCGTAGTTCGGAACTTGCTTCTTTTTTCAGTGTGTGATAGTAAGACACTTGCTTAATCATTATTTGTTCTACCAAGGTACAAGTCAATTGATTTTGTCATTATTACTCCCTTTATCATCTTGAATGTCCGATCTGGTTGACCTAGAGTATCAACTACTACATAAGGTCAGCGAGTAGAAATTGTATGTCATAAATGTTTGATTATTTCTTACATTTTTCTTCTGATTTTCAGTTTTCCTGGTACTTTTTCAATTTCATCTCAGTAGACATAATGAATCAAATTGTCCATAAAACATTCTCCAAAACATGGTCGACATATGTTTCAAACAAGAAGCCAAATTCTCAAATTATCTTTTAGAAAACTGCTACAATTCTTGACATCACAATACAAATGTCTTCATGTGACAAATGATGCTGATAAATCATCCCAACCCACTCAAAACGCTTAAAATCATCTGAACTTCCAGCTCTATGAGAAAATTATTAAAATGTGAGCTGATCATGAAAATTATACCCCACAGGTTAAATATATCATATTGTATGTTGAAGCATAACACCTCCTGAACATGGGCAACAAATAACCAAGGGCTCTCGGCTCTCGCTAATGCACAAACAACCTGGATGATCTTTTGTGAGGTTCACCAAATCTTTTCCTGATGTTTCTCCAACAACAGATATGTGTTCTTTGAAGTATTCAACAGAATCTAGTATTGCTATAATCAAATATAAGAGAAGCAAATTGATTTTCACCATGGATTGGTGATCATGATTGTGACTATGTCAAAAGCACAATTGCAGCAACTTATAATCTAACGTTAGGAAACATGAACCACGTAGCCCATACAATCAGTGACCTAGGGGCCAATTCCACTAGGAAAAAGGAAAATTGTGTTCCATGCCATCAATGTAGCTTAAGGAAATGCAAGGAAAGATGTTTAATCAAGATCACTGTTGGAGAGGCTAGCATAAATGTGCCTCCACTTCATAGGCACTGCACGAACAAGCCTTGCCATTTGTCAATATATACCAATAAACAAATAAAATTATTTTTTAAAAAAGAAGCAGATAACAAAGCGGTGATGCACTAACAATAGTGTAACATCACTATAGAGAATTTACCTAGACTTGTCATAAGGTTGAACAAGCAAGGAACTTGCATCTGGAGTACTGATCTGTGCAATACTCTTCAAGCTTACTGGACTCCCATAGTACTCAACCTGAAATAGCATATCTGCTTAGAGCACAGAACTGAGCAGACAACTAATTCAAGTCTAAAAGGAACACAAACATACATCCTTAGCCATATTAATGGTTTTGTGTCATATGCAAACATGTGCTCATCCCATAAAATATATTACAAGAATCATACACTGAATAGATGTAAAGAAGGTAAAAGACAAAGTTAAAACAGATGAATAGCCTACCACAAACAGTGCACTGTCACTTAAACTTATGTTCCCAAACTCAACCAGCTAAATGAATGAAACCAAAGTTCTAAATAATCAATCCAATCTTTTACTTAATGAATACAAGGTATTACCCACTTTTGCGGGAATTCAACCAACTAAATGAAGGAAACCAAGGTTCTATATAGTCAATCCAATATTTTATTTAATGAATACATGGTATTACTCACTTTTGTGGGCATGCAGGAAGGGTGGGACCTAATCTTGCTAGACGACATATGGAGTAACCTTCAATCATAAGTTGAAGATAAAATTATGCAAAAACCTGTATCTAATAGTTTTAATGCCTTTCCTCATTGTGTACAAGACTATAGATATGTCCCTCCATGGTTGCACTTGACCAAGATTGACAGAATCAATCATTTATCTCAAATAAAAATAGCTATACTAAAGTAGTTTTATTTAACAACATCAATCCTATTTAAATTGCTTCATCATTTCATGAATGCCAAAATTGATATATCCTTCCAGTTAGGCACTAATTAGCACTTGATATCTATTCCCTGTCAATGCCACTTGTAAAATACCAAACAATAGTGTCTTCTTGATAGGTGATAAACTAACTAATAGATGCTATACGGATGTTAGCAGAAAATTCATGACATGAAAAGCACCTCAATCCTATCAAGCATAGAAGGATTTGCTCTTCCTGTCCTCACAGCATTGAAATTTGCCCTCATTGATTCGATGGTCTTTTCCATCCTTTCTTTCTGAAACATGTGAAGAAAGCACCAGAGGCATCAAGAATTACCAAACGCATTACCACGCACACCGCAGTAAACAAACAGCTAAGTGGAAAATAACACTCTTTTTCACTGGAAAGCACATACAGCATCCTTCTCGATCAAAGACTTTTCAGCTTCGATTTCTTCAATTGTAGCACACTTGAAGATGCCTGCTCTGAAAAGTGGGCAGTGACATTAGCGAAAGCTAAAGAGGTTCCAGAAACTACACTAACCAAGAAAAAAGAGGCTAAAATCATTGCACTTGCCTCTTCTGTTCAACGTATCCAGATAGGGCGTATTTGCTAAAAAACACACGCGTGCCGTCCTGTACTCTCACGTAATTAGAAGATGACCTCAATGAAGGCACTTTCTTGCACATGCAGATGCGTCCTGCACAATCATGCCACACATGGTCAGCGTCCGCAAACAGCACACCTCTTCCGAGGAAACACACAGACTGCAACACAAGGTCGCAATCTGGAAACTACATTTTGCGAATTGCAAGAACCTCCATGTCCATCCGCCATTCCTCTCGCCAGCGTTTATGCCCCTCGAGCAAAAACGCTACGGAGAAGATAGCAGCTGCTACAACTTTAGCAGACTCTCTTTTGAAGAGGTAAACTACTGAACTACCGTCGGAATCTACTGCTATATCACGCCCAATTCAGAACAAGAACACTGCTCAATGCACCCCATTCCCTAACCTACTGCAAAATGCACCTTGCCGAGGGAGCTAAATTCCACAGGAACGAAGATCCCCCGAGCTTCTGCATGTTCACAAGGCAGAGAAGGGAGGACTAGGAGGAAGAGGAGAAGGAAAGGAAGGAGCAAACGGAGCAGGCTCCGCGCGACACCTGTCGATGTCACTGCCGCCGCCGTTCTGCCGGCTCCACAGTGATGACGACCGTGGCGGGGGAGGTAGGCCGAGGGGGCGTCGCCATGGAAGGCCCGCAGAGAGGTCGTGGCGGTGGACGAGAGGCCGTGCGCCGACGCCATCGCTGCTGCCGGTATGGATTCGGAAACGGCGCGCTGTGGAAGTGGAGGGAAGGGAGGGGGAGGAAAAATCTGGAAGGTTTGGATAAGGGGGGAAGCTGGAGTCTGGCTTGTTGCGGGCGATCGGGGCCGTCCATCTGGTGAGACCTCAAATTGGGGTCTACGATGATGATCTCGAACCCGTTCTAGCCGGAACGAGCGGATCCCTCGAGCTCAAATCTTTTACCAATATCTTACCAGTCCAATCCAATTTGAGTTCACAGATGTATATATAGAAATAGATATATATATATATATATATATATAAGTCTAATCTAATTTATAAGTCAAAAATTAATATTCATAAAATTTAAATCTATCTTATCTCAAACTTATATATCAATAGTCTTGATAAATTATTTAATTGATTATTTTAATATAACATTTAAAAATATATCTATAATTTATATAATTAAAAATAACAAATTTATTCACAAATTTAAGTAAGCCAAGTAGATCTTTACTCATACTCAAATCATTTATAAAACGAACCAAAACTTTTATTTGAGTTTAATTCATTTACTTGAATTCAAGTACCATTTAAATCAAACTTGAACTTATTTATCTATTCATTTGAAGCTCTAACGAAAAAAGATCTTATATAAAAAAAATGGCATCACTGTATTTATATAAACACATAAATTACTTCATATTATAATGTTTCATAATTTTTTATGAAAAATCAATATTTTTGATTTTTTGAGATTTTTGGATATCTTCTCTAGAACATGTTATGCTGAAGGATGAGGCCTTTTAATGTTAACACAAATACAAGGCTTCGGAGGAAAATTCACGGGTGCGAGGACCTATAACATAAAGGCAACCTTTGGAAACACTTGCCATAATGTAAAAATCGATAAAAATTGATTTCACTTGCCCCGTAGGACGACGAGATTTTCACCTCATTATCCATACTAAATTGTGAAAAATGACGTCCCGTTAAAAAAAAAGGTCCAATGCTGCACACGTGGCAATTTCACAGAAGCGGCACGAGAGTCACTTCGACGAAAATGGAGAGACAATTTTGTTCTCTCTACTCCCCCCAAATTGACCCGCACTCAATAAGTCAATAGAGCCCAAAAATGTTCGACAACAATTGTGTCACTGTCAGATATTTTGCATCTCAAAATCTCTCCACATTATTTCCAAACGCCTTAACACACCAAAGAATCCAAGATCTATGGTGATAGAAACATTAGGATGTGTAAAAGGTAAAGAGAAAAGTTTAGTGTACTTTTATATTGCACTTTAATATAATATGACTAGATAAGAATCTATGTGGCACCACTCACATGAAGAGTGATAATGTGACAACCCACTTGTTGGATGTCACATGGATTACTATCTAGTCATATTTTACTTAAAATACAATACAAAAATACACTAAACTTTTCTCAAAGATAAAAGACACTTGAGAGTCGAGACCGACTTAGTTGCAAGGTAAGCAATCTCATAACCATATTTGGACGCACCGCCACATTATTGGTCTGCACATTAGAATGTTAAATGTGATAAATAATAAATTAAAAATAACAAATAACTAACTAAAAATATAAATATTTTTTACATTAAAAATATGAATCTACATTAAAAATATGAAAAGATAATGAAACCTACGCATGCCCTAATGACGTACTATATAAAAAATACGCATTAAGTGTTGATATCGGGATAGATCGAGAATAAAGTGAGAATATATCTTTAAAATTTTAAAGATATCCTCACTTTATTCTCGATCTATCTTAATACCAGAACTTAACTCAATTTGTGATGAGAAATACTTAATACCCTGCAAGAAGGGCAATAAAGGTGATGTACATTGCCCTAAAAAAATTCTCTCTCTCTCTTTTCAACCAATAAGATTGTTTAGAGGACAATCCACATCACTAAGCATTTGTGATTTAATTGGCCGAATAACTAACCCTTAATAAGTGGTGTTACTATAGTCTGCTCTTTGCTGGTCAATTTAGATAAGGAAGTTATTCTGGGTTACCGAACCACTCATATGTCTATCAAACCAGCCTCCACTCCATAACAATCTGGGTATAGAGAAAGGGACTGTGAACCCTCGATCTTGAAGCAAGTGTCAAGCTTGTGCACCAAAGTAATGTTGCATAAGTGAACCCTAGATCTCAAGTGTCAAATGTGCACACCAAAACAAAGTGCCAATAAAGGTGTAGAGAAATGTTTATTGCAAGATCACTCTTGCATTTGAAATACAAAAGTGCTCTCCCATTGGTCCACCTAAGATGGACCAATGTGTCATGAAACGTCATTTTATGAACTAAACCCAAGTATTTATGAATCCAAGGCAACTTTTATGAACCTAACCCAAATTTTTATGAGACCATTTGCAACTCAAATGTAAGAGTGCTCTTGCACTAAGCATTTCTCAAAGGTGAAACTGCTATCTTGTATAAAAAATTGAAGAATCAGGATTGGTACTTACCATTCACATGCATGCTGCAGATGTTTGAGTTTCACATCAGCGCCAAGAAAGGTATAAATCTAAAACCTCATCCACAAATAAAGTCTGCATAATGTGCATGTTTAACTAAGGTTTTCGTGAAAAATGGGATCAGAGACTCAGCAGTCAAAAGTGTATGCTCTACGAATCTCTCACCCTGCAAGAAATTGGAGTAAAGCTGCTTGGTCGTGCTTCTTTTTTGCCCCAAGCAAGCAGTGAGATCCGAGACTGCGATCGTATGTATATGTGGCTTTGGGGGAAAGCCCCCCCTAACCAAACCTTTCCAATGCCCATAGCCTTGGGAATTGATTTGAGCCATGAGTGACTTAATGTCCAAATCTCAATCTACCAAACTTCAGCTTCCTCTTTCAAGGATCAAGGCTGCACCTTCTATGTACATGCAGAAGGTTCAAAGAGGTTTCATCTGCATGCAGAAGGACCAAAGAGAATTGATCGAACTGCAGCCTTGAAATCTACATAAAACTGCTTCTCTGAGAACCTTTCGGCACGTTTCCTCGCTGCAGAAGCAATCTGGAGCCTTTCTGTGTCTGGCATCTTCAGAATGGTAAGAATTGCATCAGTATACTCTTCCACTTCACGGGCAAGAAAACCAGTGCGTTGTCCATCCTCATCCAGAATAATATCCATCTTTGGACCAGCAGAATTATGAGCTACAATATGTGCAGATGGTTAGCAGAATCAACAGAGCTCATTTTAATTTCCCCCTTCTTTTGTGGGGGAGATGATGAGGGAGAATCACCACAACTCACCAATTGGAATGGCACCAGCTGCCATATACTCCACAATGCTTATGCCAAAATGCTCATCTATCATTGAATGAAGACCTGCAATTGCACCTCCAAGAAGTTGCACAAGTTCCCTGCTTCATGCAACGATATGATAAGGAAAGAAATTAGAAATGGAAAGAAAAAAAACCCGATGGCAATAGACCAACTCTGATAATCCGTGGATGGAAATAGAAACCCACTTCTAATAGTCATTGGAATATAAAATCAATACTGCTGCATCCAAATGCAAGGTTTCATCACTGATTCACCATTTCTGAAAACGTATTATATCATATAGAAATATATCTCATGCTAAATAATACATAATATTGCAGATGAAACATATCTTTTTGATAAATGTAAATTGTCCTCACAATTAACACGGTTGATGGTACTTTCTAGTGAAACTCTGATTTGCATTTTTCACAGGACTGGGCATTTTTTTTGAAAATCTGAACAGTATGGTTCCTCGTGTAACTTGTTGGTGCAGCTCAATTATGACAAAAGCACAGTCTGTAAACATTAGGTTCTTATAGTATTGGGGCATAAGTTGGGTAAATGAGAACCAAGAAAGATCAATGTCATATCATCGTGTACAAGCATCTGATACCAGCCAGGACTACCTGAATATAAGTGTGGAACGGCATCAAATATGAGATCCAGCATGGGTATCACAAAAGTTTCTGGAACTAGGATGATCATATGTGGTACATCAATATTCCTGGTTACTCTGGTAACGAAGAAATCTGAACCCATGCATAAAAGTGAAAACTAGAGACTGATGTCTGCCATACCTGTATTTCACGTCCTCATAGAATTCCACATCCTGGTCAATGTTAAGTTGACTACACTTATCTCTGAGTTTCCTCACTCGTTCTTTATCATAAATATTCCTGCAACTGCCTACAAATAGGAGTTTTGGTCTGGGTAATGTTGCATCCAGTCTCTGGAGAGCAAGGGAAAATGCCTCTAATTGAACAGTATGTGCCTGATGTGAAGTCAGTAGTGAGAATAGACAAAGGAATTGCAAGCTCCAACTACAATGCTTAATTATGAAATAAATGTGACTGATAGACAACCATTGTACACCTTTTCTGGCCGAAATTGTGCAACAGATATGAATATAGGAGTCCTTGTGTCCCTTTCCAAGGGAATCATCTGCAAGCAAAACATAAAATTTCCTCATTATTGGATGGCCTGACTGAAAATAGGTTAGAGGGCCAATGAGAAACCAGTCAAATGCCAAAAGTGCTTCTGCAATAAACATGATGACATGAAGTAGATAGTTTATAGACATTATTCAAGAACTGGATGCAATAACAATTTTCTGTTTAATCTTGTAACCCACCTAGATAGGCTGCTTCTGGATTCTGATTTTTGATTTTGTAGCTTTACCTAGATAGATTGTTTTCTCCAACTTTCTTATCATGGCTTACAGCCTTACACTTTTATAATGTGTCCAATTCATCTACTATAACTTCTTCTGATAGTTTATAATCCTTCTTCAGACACAGCATATAATCCTCCATTGTGGCTTCTTGTTTTACATAAAAAATGAAGGATATCAGGATATGCAGCTAACAATGTTTACATCATAGAAATCTTTGATTTACTTTTTCCAGTGTGGAACATATAGAACTCTATAATCTTTTATACTTATTCTCTATTTGTAGCAATCTCAAAGCATGACCAACAACATTTTCCTGCAGGGGTGAAGTGGGTAGAATCCCTTCTTTCTCTCTCCTTTGTTTCCCCACTACTTCTCCCCTTCATTTTCTGTTCCCCCTCTACAAGCCTCCTAGGATTGGCCTCATTTCATCTTATTTTAAATTTTCAGCAACATTTTCTTATGTAATTCAATGTTCAAGCAAACACTTTCTATAACTCTGAAACAATATTACATGATGTTTGATCAGGATCTTGGATCATTTTACCTTAATTTATCATGCACAACACAGATCTATGCACCAGAAGATATTGCCACATGAATCTCATTAGATAAATAGACTAAGATAATTGTCAACTTCTGGCATCGGCTAAAATCTTCAACAGTTCACAGAGAGCAAGCATTTCCTTGCCTACCATGTGGTCTCAAAATGAGAGAATTGCATCAAGCTAATAACTGGCAGATTACCCATGTCCAAAACTTTCAAGATGTATCCATCCACATCCTAATTTCACCCATGTTGTTAGAATGAGGATTTTATCCTGCCAATAGCAAGGAAGTTGGAAAGGTAGAGATGAATTGTCAGGAATAACATGGATGTGGAAAATGGGTGGCAAATACAGTACTGCTTCCATGAGAGGACCTCATGAGCAATGGGTCATAAGGTCTTACAATGAACAATCATTGAATAAAGAAAGCAATCTGAGAGCAAGGAAAGGCCTCAATCTGATATGAAAATGAAACAATTGGAATGTAGAAGCTGTAGATGATGCCTTATCATTACAAGTAATCTATTGAAATTGGAAAAAAAAACATTAAATGATACTGCTCTTCCAGCACTCAAGAGTTACTCAAGTTCAAATGTTCAGGACTGATGTACCTGAAGAGCTGAAGTATCACAAGGTGGATACACTCTCTTGGTCTGTTGAGGAATTTTCCATAGCTTCTCAATATGAGATCTCGTCCATGAGGAGTTTACCATTGCAAGATTGGCACAAGAACCCACAAATCCATACATCCAGCTAAGTAATGTATAATAAAGGATCTTGCATTGGGATAGCCAGAAGCTGCCAGGAGAAATCATTTATAGATACAGTTAAAATGCAATACTATCAGAACATTGCAAAGGAACTACGTGAATAGTAATTGAGTAAACAAGCAGTTTGAGGATTCCACGGGAAGCATGAAACAGAAATAGCAATTGCACATCTCATCTTGCAGAACATCACACAAAAGGTCTGTACATAACAGATAACTGATTAAAATCTAGATGTAGCATTCAGAGTCTGTAAGGTCTTTCACTTGGCATTCAACTGCTTCACAGAAATTATCTTGCAGGTTTATTTCATCTAGGGTTCTGAACCAACTCCTTATTCAAGGAACCAAGGGCATCCTTATTGTTAGGAGTAAATGCTAGCCCTCTGTTAGTCATTTACCTGAAACCCCTGCTAACAATAGCCAAAAAATGCATTTCTAATATTCATCCAAAAAACATAAAATGACAAATACCATATGACCAAATAACCATGAAGTTCTTGTCCTTCCAAGCTGGCAAGAAGAGCTCCAATATACAACTAGGTAAAGCTGGATAATATCCTTTTCAGGGAGGGTTAGTACTTCTTAACTGTTTTGGTTTGACACAACATTGCACCAAAAGATAAGCAATATATGTCTGAGCTTTTGCTCAGACATGGAATTCTTCTTGTTTCTGGATGGTGATATAAGACCAAACCCTGATGGAGTTAAACAACGAACAACCAAAGACTGCAACAATGAATGAACAACTGAAAGATAAGATATTAGGCCTTCCAGCACTCTCATCTCATCACTAGTTAACTGAAGAGGACACAACAAAGGATTCAAAATGAAAAATTGTATGTGATTTACTGTCACTTCTTCCTTCGACTGGCAGTTACAGCCACCAACATGAAGATGAAAATTGGTTTTCTCCATTCTTATGATTTCAGTAAAGGCATTATTCCTTGAGAAAATTAAACATTCGACCCTGCATGACTGGTAAAAGGGTGACATATTTGAAGCATATCAAGAACCACGTCTCATCACGTGCTCATATATGAATCTCGAGAATATATTTTCAAGCATTCCAAATGCTAATAATGTGAATATATTTTAGCAGATATCAGAAGTACCCTTTTCACTGTATTTGTGAAGTATGCCAACCTATGAGATCATAGACAATCTCAGTAATTATAAAGTTAAAGATGCATACAAAAAAGATATTTACCTCCTTGCAATCATGGCATCATTGTTATACATAGAGCTACGGTGACAAACACGAGAAACCATATCCGAACTGATTGTTGGGTAATGTGTATAGCAGACAACCTTGCACCCAAATATCCGGGCAAGTGGATACGTAAAAGCATAGCCGCTGGTGTCAAAATAAAACTGTGGGGTAAATTTGCACAAAGCCTCCCATGAAAGATAAATTGAACCTAGACTTTGCCCGATCAGGGTGAAGTGAGGGTATGTACGGTCATCAATCCACTTCCTTTTCGACAAGCGCACCACCTATCCGTAAATTTAGAAAGAAAATTAATGAGAAGGACTGCGATGCTACGAGTAAGACATATAACTCTAATGTCATCTCAAATGGGCAGATAAGATAACTAGTAACCAAGTTAGCAGATGAAGAAAACTACAGTTCCTCACAGCATAAACATTTAAGAAACTTCTGACAAGTTCCTTAGATTACTTTCCCCAATCCGAGAGTAAGAGTAAAAAAATTAGGTTCTTGGATTAGTGACAGGTCTCCGGAACAAGTGGATTTTTGCCACTTGACATCCCAACGAATTTTTCTGAACATTGTTCAGCATAAAGAAGATGTTACTTGATGCAGAGTAATTAGAGCAGAGATAAACAAAGAACGCATATAAGGAGGATGTGACCATTTTGCACCTGAGGGGGGACGATTAGCCCGACACCAAAACGGTCTAGTGCCCGGGCACAGAGCCCCTCAGGAGACGCGTCATCTCCTGTATAGATAACACATTCGAGGTCGGGCCGCTCCTCCTGCACGGCCTTGACGGCGCACCAGAGCACGCGCTCCCCGCCGCCCCCGTCGTTCGTGTAAGGGTGGAAGAACCCCACCGCCCGTCTCTTAGGGCCCCTCCTAACCCTGAACAACACCGCCCCGAGGAAAACTAAAGGCACAACCACGACCAACGATGCCAGCCGCAGCAGCGGCAGCAAGTGCCGGATCGCCATAGCCCCCGCGCTGCGAGGCACTCGAACCACAGAGAATGGCTAAAGACGGATCGCGCTGGGCCAGACGCGCGAAATCGCCTCGTGAACGCGGGCGGGTCCGGCAACACCGGATCAGCCCGCCATGGGAGGACTCCTTCCTTTCCTCATCCGTTGCCCTCTCGACGCTGCAAAACCAAGCAGGTCGACGGCGCGGTGTCGGCAGATGACGGGCGATGGCGGATGCGAAGGCAAGGCCACCTGCTCGTGGCGGTGATGGCCGAAGCCGAGCACGACAGCGAACGGGGAAGAGGGGAGAGCAGCTCCAGGGCGTGGCCGACCTAGAAAAGACCGAGTCAGAAGCGTGCGCTGGTTGGTTGGTTGGCCGGCGGGTGAACCGGACCGGCCCGGCCAAATCATTTAGATCGATATGCTTCAATTTAAATTGATTTATATTAAAAATAAAATAAATTAATTATGAGTTCTTAACTGTGATAAAGATGTCTTTATTATAACAAAATTTAACGAATTATATAATAAGGGATAATATTTACTGTTAAATATAATAATAAAATAACAAAACAAATGACTATTTATGCCGACGGTACAAATTGAGTGCCACTATATTATTACGATCCAACCACAGTAAAAAACATGGCTGGATCACATTGTATTAGAGAAATGTTTGTTCCTAATCAAGTTTGGTAATAAATATCACGTGGATAATTTTATTAATTGAAAAAAAAGATCTAACAAGTTATTTAATTAATAAAATTGTTTGACAAAGTAATTCATATGGGACTTGTTACCAAAATTGATTGATAATAAGTATTTATATTATATTGGTGTGGTATACATAGTTCTAATCAATATTAGAACTTTGCAGTTCTCTAGCATCGGCAGTTAAGTATATATTTTTTATAAGTAAATTGATTAGGGAGGGAGAAATGTGAGAAGAGAGCGTGTGATCCCACTTCCCCCTTCCATTTCGGCAAGGAGGGAAGTCACTGTGTTATTGAGCAGTTCTCGAAAATTAGGTATTTTATATTTTAATTTTTTATCATTCAATTTTAAATATGTAGTAGTCAAATTGAACATAACATATTGAATTATTTTGGATTTGTACTAGTATTTAAAGAATCCAACACACTTTGATTCATCGATCCCACCAATCTTAATGGGAGGTAAGGATGTCAAAAAAAATGTAAACATAATTACCCATGTCGAGCAATTTATGATGGGTCGGATAATACTCGCATATTCAAATATGGATATGAATTCAAATATTTTTAAAATATGTGTTTATTGGTCTAGTATGAATTTAGTGCACTTAAATTTATATTTGATCTGAACCTATTTTTAGTAAATAAAAAATTAATAACTCACTTTCCACTCATCTCTATATACCACCTTAAGTTGTAACAACTATTCCATCCCGGGATCCAATAAGTTATTGATCTTCACTTGTAAAAAAGAATGAACCATAAAAGACATATTTTTTATTTTTATTTTTATTTTTAGAACTAAACAGTTCACATAGTAATTTTGGTCTCAACTCTCAAGTCATGATTCTTTTTTAGATAAAAATAGATACCCACAAATATATCCGCACCCAGACGAATTTATCTATATTCGTAAATATGAAAATAATAAGATATTATGGAGAATTAATAATTACTTCTTATTAGAGGATTGTTATTATTTTTCAGTCCCTGTCAAAATTTTTAGCACCACATAGCAATGACTTATTTTTAGGTCCCTCCCTACATAATTATGTAAGTATGTAACTATATAAGTACGTAACTATGTAAGTTATGTAAATATTTAAGTATGAGTATGTATTTCACTTTTCTTTTTTAGTACTCCGACATAGTGGTCAGAGATCATTGCGCCTGTGCGGCCAATGATCGAACCCTGGCCGCGCCCCACCCACCCAAACGAGGTGTCCACTCTGCCATTGGCGAGGGACATTGTACTTCACTAATTACATACTTACATAACTTATATAATTACATACTTTCATACTTACATACTTACATAATTATATAACTCACATAGTTAGTGAAATATAATTAAGTTACATACTTACACAACTTACATATTTACATAACTTACAAAGTTACGTACTTACATAGTTACGTAGGGATGAACTTAAAAATAAATCCCACAAAAAGTAGAGACCATGCGGTGCGGTGAAATTTGATCGAGACTGAAAAATAATATCATTTCTCTACCAATGAGTAATTATTAATTCTCCCAAGATATTATTCGGATAAGATATTTATAAAATTTTGGTGGATAAAATATAGCATTGTTCTATCCAAGTGGTGGTTTTGTTTGCATATTCCCTGTGATCGTTCGCATCTGCAATTATGCCCCATAAAAATATCTTTTTAGAGAGAATGGTACATCAGAATGTAAAGATGTAGATATCATATTAATTCTTATAATAGTTAATTAAATAAATTGAATACTTAGTTATGAATCCGTAAAAGTTAATTTTATTTAAACGTAATTATGGTGGCTGAAATTCAAATATATGAAAAATGATGAAAAGAACACCTTTTAGGTCTGTTTAGTAAAAAATAAATTCATTGGATATAGGGATAAATAGTCAAATTAGGACGATTAAAAGTAATTGCATAAAATTGTAGGGATGGAGGAATAAATACTCCAAACTATAACGGCGGCTGGCTCACAGCGCCACCGCCCGCAGCGGCCGCTATCCGGAGACACGAAACGCCCCGCCGTCTGCGGAGCAACACCAGTGGAGACGGTGGCCGCTTCGAAAGCTCGAGCTCCAGGGAGCGCGGAGGAGAACATGCGGTGGGGGGCCATGGCTGCGGCTGCAGCTCCACGTCCTGTCATCCTATCGCCGCCGGCGAACCCTTACCTCCGGAAGGTGCCCCGAGGTCTCCGCTTCTCTCCTCCTAGGCCGCGCAATCTTCTCCGGAGGCACTCGAAGTTCGTTCCCGGCATTGCGGGAGGGCTTTCTGCTGCTGCCACCGCCGCTGCCGCTGCTGCCGGGGGCCGGGCTTCTCTTTCCACTACTGCTTCAATTGCTGGTCGCCTGGACCCCCCGGCCTCCGCCTACTGTGACCTCGACCCATACCTGGCATGCTCGATGCCCAGGGCGCGACTCAAGGTCGCAGTCCTCGTCAGCGGTGGCGTCGACAGCAGCGTGGCCCTCCGCCTTCTTCATGCGGCTGGCCACGACTGCACTGCATTCTATCTCAAGATATGGTTCCAGGTACTTCATTTCCGTTTGTTCTTCCTCCTTGTCAGAGTAAGGAGATCATAAATAGCTCAGTCTGCAACTCCATCTTACCTAAGACTAGTATAAGTTCACATACGTACCCTTTTCAGTTAAAACAGTAGTGTTTCTTGGAAATGGGGTAAATGCAATGCATTTGAATTAATTAGTTAATGTACTGAAAAAATTATAATATAATAAAGATATCACAGCTGAAAATGAAAGAAACCTCAGAATGGATGGGTCAGTAATGCATCTGAATTATGCACCACATTTACCTTTTGTTTTGTTTGGTTTTAGACTTCCATGTTTGCTTCTAATATTTGATTCCTTTTTTAGGAAGATTTTGAGAACTTTTGGTCTGAATGCCCATGGGATGAAGACTTGAAGTATGCAAAAGCTGTCTGTGATCAGGTTAGATTTTTTGTCCCCACCACCTCCAATTCTTGCTTGTGTATGATCATTATTCGAAGCCCGAATGTGGATTTTAGGGATTAACCCATGTATAGCCTGGTCCTAACATACCTTCTAAAAAGGCTAATATTGATTTGATGGTGAATAGCAAATGTTTATGTCATCAGCATTTCATAACAATCAGTTTCAGAGGAATTGACAAAGCTGTTATATGAAGCTGAACTTCAGCTCGCTCATGGATGAAGGAGAAATGATCTCTAGAATATTTTAAAACAAAACTTTTCAGGAGATAATTTCAAATACTATGGAAGACATACTGCATGGTGCTTCATGGGCCATACAAACTTTTACACTCATAGGTTCATGGTTGACCTGCAGCTTCTGGCTATTTTTTTCCAGGCAGCCAAGGGATTGCAAGGGATTCTTGATTAGCACGAAACTAACCATCGCCCAAAGCCCAGTGTCTTCGCCACAGTTACCTAACTGATTACATCCATTCTCAAGGCTCCACTTATTTCCAAATTCTTTTAACACGAAAATCATGCAAGATTGCTTGCTGTCGAAAGAAAAAAAGAAGAACTCCACTCATGCTGGAAATAGGTTGAACTTCTCTGGCTTACTCAGGTAATGCCAATGCTATGAGTTGTACGAACTGAATGAAGTATATATTTCAAATCCTAGGAAACTAAAGTGGATGGTTGTGGTCTGTTCTCATCAGCTTTTGGAAGAAATGGTTGATGATGCGATCTAACCTCCCTCTCTTCGGCAGGAAAATTTGAAATGGTAGTCATAATGTTTCAGCCTCATGGACTCATAGAAGGCAGGATCGGACCCTTGAATCGGTTTGGGCCGATCCAGATGGGGATCGGATCGGCCGATCCTCAGGGATTCTGGCTGATCCAGGATCGGCCATTTTAAAAAATTAAAATGTTAACAAAAATGTTAGAAAAAATCAGAAAAATGCAAAAAATCAGTAGATTCAACAACTTCACATTTTTTTGTTGTAAAAATCACATACAAGTATTCACATTACAATGCAGAGCAATGATAATTATGATGAACATGAAAGTTGAAATCCCTTACATGAAACGAAGAAGTCTTGTTTTTTATTTAGATTATGGAAACACACTAGATTGAGGGTTTTACCTAATTTTCCGAAATTAAACTCCCTAAATTTTAGATCATGCCACAATTAGGTCAATTGAGTGATTAACACACTCAATTGACCTTCAATTAAAGTAATTACACAAAAGCCCCAATTTTTTAACCCGGAATGGGGTAAAAATTGGGGTTTTACCTAATTTCCCGAAATTAAACACCCCAAATTTCAGATCATGCTACATTTGTTGAGTGATTAACACACTCAATCGATCTTCAATTAAAGTAATTAGACAAAATCCCCAATTTTTGAACCCTAAATAGGGGCAAAATTAGGGATTTTGTCTTATTTTCGCAAATCCTAAATAAAATCCCTTTGTCCAAGCTCCAAAGTCCCAAAAGAATCATTTTCATGCTTCTTTTAATATTTTCCTATTTCTTTTTTAAAAATTAATAAGTTGAAACATTTCTCACCTTAAAGAAGAAGAAGAGGAGGAGGAAGAGGGCGGCCGGTGGTGGCTGGTGAGGGTGGCGGTGGCGGCAATAGAGGCGCCGGCCAGTGGTGCTGGAGGAGAGGAGGGGGTGGCCGGTGGGGGAAGAGAAGAAGGGGGCGGGCGCTGGTTTCTGCGAAATCAGAAATGGCCGATCGCCAAAGGGGGGATTGGCCATTATAAGCCCAGATCGGGCCCAAATCGGGCCGGATCCATTAAAATCGGATCCCGATTGGCCGATTAAGGCCGATCCGGTTCGATACCAGCCCGATCCTGCCGATTCGGGCCGGAAACATTTTAATTTGAATTTTTTCTTCAGAATCGGTCGATTCTGACCGATTCTGCCTTCCATGTGCGGACTGTGCAAATTTGTCTCATAGATACCTGGGAAGTTGCGCTAATACATATGGAGTTATGACTGTCCATTACAGATTTTTGTTTGCATGGACATTCAAGCTTACCCACTTTTCTGGGAGGAAAAAATGTGTGGGTGGACATCCGCATCTTTTTTGTGTCCATTTCTGCATCTGTATTCCTTAGTCCAATCTCTGTAGATATTCCTGTCCTCTGTTGATTAAACCATTTTATAGTGGGTTTTAATAGATTCTTTTGATTCTTTGAAGATAGAAAGCTAACATATCTTTTCCATACTATATAGGTTCATGTGCCATTGGAAGTTGTTCATTTAACAAATGAATACTGGAACAATGTGGTAAGAATATGGACTATCTGTCCTGCGTGTCAAAGGTCAATGTTAAGGAACTCATTCAATTTGTTTGGATGTTAACCTTTAATGTGAATACTGCTATTACAGTGTATTATAGTTAAAGCTTATATCCTATTGTCTGCATATCTTGTAGCAATCAACCAATCACAAATTTTCTTCTTTTTCAGAAAAGGGCTTGGCTGTACCCTTTCAGGTTTTGTTTCCAATTAATAGTCTGCAGACTTCTCTAGTTTCTGATTAATGCTATGATTGCTATCTCCCTATCTGATGTCTTAGGTGTCTCACATAATATCTGAGTATCGCTGTGGGCGTACTCCTAACCCCGATGTCCTTTGTAATACGAGAATCAAATTTGGTAGGTGACTAGCTTTTAATCACCAAGCTCTTGAGCTGCTCAGTGATTAATGCTTATTTTTTCTTTTCTTCTTAAATCTATGCAGGGGCTTTTCTGGATGCAATTGAAAATATGAAGTTTGATTATGTTGCTTCTGGACATTATGCGCAGATTGTTCATCCATCATCAGACCAAAAGGAGTTTTCCGTTCTGAAGTTATCAAGTGATATGGTAACAAAAAGTATTTCAATCTCTTTAGAGTTCATTTTCCCTTCATCTTTCTTAACCTTTTAATTTTTCTTGCAACTTACTTTATTGATTTGGGCATATATTTTTCAGGTCAAGGATCAGACTTACTTTTTGTCTCATCTGTCGCAGAGTCAACTTAGACGCCTTCTTTTTCCTCTTGGTTCTCTACCGAAGGTTAGAGCAGAAGTTTCATTGCTAATTTTGCCAGTGATTTATGTGTTTACTACTTTAATTATGAATCATGTGATGTCTCGTAAAGAACTTTCAGGCTGGCCATCTTATGTCTGATCTTGTTGATCCTTAGAAAGTGTGTGGAAAGATATCACTAACTTTATTTTATGTAGCAAAGAGAGGCTGAATATCATGTTAGGACAAGTGAGATAACAGTGGGGGAGATCACATATAACACTAACCCCCCTAACCAAAAAACAAAAAGAATATATATATATATATATATATATATATATATAATCATGCTGTGTTGACAAGATTAGCATCCAGAACCAAAGTTTACTCTTTTCAAAGTTGCATAAACTTTCTGCCTTTGAATCAACGTATCTTTCTCTCAGCATACAGTATCCAGAATCATATGGACCATCTTGACTCTCCTCTATTTAAATTCCAGCCAACTTTCCAAAACTATGGGGGAATTTTACAAGGGTGTTCATGTAATTGCTTGAAGTGTATTGGAATTAATACTGTTGGATGCAGGCACCATATTGCTATTTGATTGGTTTTGGATTCATGCAATATTGGTTTCAGGATGAAGTCCGTAGACTTGCTACACTTATGGATCTCCCAAACAAAGGCAGGAAGGACTCACAAGGAATATGTTTCTTAGGAAAGGTAAATATTTTTCCTCCAGTGGATAGCTAGCATCTTACATTCTCTTTTTGTTGCAGTCTGTCACCAAATGATTTTAGGGGATCAAGTTGATTCAGTTCATAAGCTGCATTGGAACAATAGAGAATGAAACATAAATGTAGGATGGATTCTCTGCCAGAGATTCTTAGATTTAAGAAAATGCCATATCATTAAAAAAAGTGAAGTTAAAAGGACATTAGAACCTCTTCTACCCAATGCCTTTAAGGTTTTGATTTGATTTGGCTTAAACGTATGGACAATGACAAACTTGGTGATCACTCGAGGCCATAACCATGGGATCTGTTATCATGTTGGAGAAACACTATTATATAGGTTATTGTTAAAGTCCTGAACTCTAACTCATAATCTAGGCATTGAGTTGAGGGAAGCTTTTACATATATAACGGTGAAACTCCCATGGCTTTCCAATACACCCCCTCGCGCCGAACCAATGGTTTGGGGTACAACACGGGTAGGGACAACTGTCCATATACGGAGAGGCAATCCAATGGCTACCCACTTTGGTACCTAGTTAAAGGCCCAAACTCCAACCCAAAACTTAGGCATTGAGTTGAGGGAATCCTTTACATATATAGAGGTGAAGCTCCCATAGATTTCCAATATGGGACTAAACCACAACAGTTACAAAGAACATGAAACACCCAAACCATGGATTTTTTGGCATCTAAGCCCTTTGGCTCCACCTCTGCTGTTAACTACCTATGCAGGCAACACCTGGGTGCATCATTTGGGTGTCTAGGCAAGTAGGCAAACAGCGACCTTTGACATTGGTGTACAAGATGACTGCTGTATTGTGTAGATTTGGGGTTTGCAATTTGGAATTTGAGTTTCCCAAGCAGAATACTTTGTAGATGCATGGACCTTTCTTCAAAACTTGCAATGTTGATATAATATGGTGCAGAGAAAATTTTGGATCTACTATTTACTGTTGTTTTCAATGCATTCTTATTGGTTCTCAGTCAGTTTTTATTTATTGATTCCTTTTAGATTTATTTCCCATTAATTGAGGTCGTTTCTTTATGGTATTCTAATTAATTATTTTCTGAGTTTCCTACATTTGCCTTCTCGTCTTTTATCTAATTACAGGTTAAGTTCAGTGAATTTGTTGCAAAGCATATTGGAGAGATGGAAGGTATTTTATTGGAAGCCGAGACTGGAGATTTCCTGGGAAAACATCGTGGCTTTTGGTTTTATACCATTGGACAACGCCAGGGTCTTCGGCTTCCTGGGGGACCGTGGTAAGTTACACAATTCTGGGCAATTAAGGCTGTTCAATGTTTGCATGACTTATCACTTATCTGACTTTGTGTTTTTATTAAGATTTAAGTCCTACATTTGTGGTCCCAAAATCCTTGATAAGCTTAGTAGCTGCTATCTACTGTTGCAGTTTATTCTGTTCGTTTATTTTTCTAAAACAACCATGTAATTGCATCTTTGCATTATTAAAATCTATTTTATTTCTACTAAGGTATGTTGTTGCCAAGGATGTCCAAAACAATGTGGTTTTTGTATCAAGAAACTACTTTTCACTGGATAAAAGGAGGAGAATATTTCGTGTTGGCTCCCTGAAATGGATTAGCGGTTCTCCTCCACAAAAAAATATTCAACTCCGGTGCAAGGTAATCAAAATTTTGTCATCATTCAGTATTATAGGCTTTTCATACCATCTTTCATTCATTTTGATATGATTCATACTAGTAATTGATGTTGACAAATTGCCATTTAGTAAATATGTAGTTTTTAATTGAAAGCTGGGTAATTCCTTCCTTTATTTCACAATCAGCATCAGGTTACACTGGAGGTACCATCAATTCAGTTAGGCTACTAGATCACTGAAAATGCACTAAACAAAGTGTAACCCATTTTTCAGGTTCGTCATGGTCCTGGTTTCTATGACTGCAGCATGACAATAGAGCTAAGCGAAGAAGGCCAAGAAGATATAGCGGTTGTTCATTTATCCAAAGATGACCAGGGTTTAGCAGCTGGGCAGTTTGCGGCTTTCTACCATGATGACACATGTATAGGCTCTGGTGTGATCTTGGAATCTTGGGATGACCAGGGCTTCCCCATCTGTGCAAAGGCCCTGGAGATTGCAAAATTGGAAGACAAGTCAAAGTTGGGTCGACCAGTGAAGATAATGAACCTTGATATTGACTGCAGTAGCAGTCTTGGAACAACACCATACGAGAAACCTGCTTGTTGCACTGCAGTTAATGTGAACAAGAAGCACATATGGACAAGTGGAGTTGAAGTTGGTGATAATTTTGCAAGCTGGTGGAGGAATCTAAGACACAAATTCACGAAGATATTCTAGAGAATAGTCCGTATGCATTTATCCACCACAGTATCTTGCGCTGTTTATGTGTGGATTTCACAAGTTATGTAGGGTCTCCAGAACACAGAGGTTTTATACAGCGGTAACGAAGGTGACGGATCCATGCCCTGAAAGATAAGCATCACGGTGGCAGCTTCATCCGAAACAGTGCAGGTTTGCCATTCCGCTGCTGCCTGCCTGAGTTACTGTCATTCTTGTTCCATTATTGTTCTTCTGATGTCATTATTCATTTGTTATTTGTCATCGTCATCATCATTGCTCATGTCTTTTGATGTTGATGGTTTGGGAGGTTGGGCTGAGAACTTGGGTGACAACATATACTGATGTAATCTAGGAGAAAGGTTATTGTCTGTTGAGGGGGCCAAGGGAGACCAAACTCATGTATACCCCAGTAAAATGTGGCTAACCTCGGAGGATTGTTGCATCCTATCAGTTATGTGTAAACACTATCTCAAATGCTCTGTTTAACCAAGGTCCACTTTAATAATACTTGCAATCCGTTTAGAATTTGGCAAATGATGGTATTTTCTTTTTGTTTAGTTGGAGTACTGTATAACACAACAGAGAATACTCAAGGAGTAGCCTTGTGGTTAGCCCTCTATGTATATCAAGATGAGGTCTCATATTCAAATCCCGCGAGGAGCTGGTTTTTAAGGAATTTCTAAAAGGCAATGTGATATGCTAGTTTAACATAGCAGAATGAAGAGAACCCTTGCAAAGAGTGGCAATATCCCCTTGTAAGAAGAGTAAATTGCAGTCATTCACGTATGTACTACAATGAGCATGATAATTTAGTTAATACATTTTGTCGGCTATGTCCATAATCCAGTAGCGTCTAAGTTTATCATGTATTCATTGTCCAAACTATGCATTCACCTGGACAAGATCGGTTGATAGAAAATTGGCCTCCCACCATGTGCCATTATATAAAGATAGTGGGAGCGTCGAAGGTTATGTTTGCGATGGATATCATTTATGAGAAATGCTTATTGCAAGACTTTTTCTGATACTAATGTTGAGTTGGATTGCAGGAAAACACTCGTGCTACTTGAAAGATCATGACGAGTACCTTATTTCTGCTACTTTATATATATATATATATATATATATATAACGAGGAAATCTCGCCCCGTGTGACTTAGCAGGCTCAGAAAGTGGCTTTTTATGGACCCTAAGGTTGGGACCCGACGACCCCTAACTTGTTAGTCCATAAAATTACTTTATTGCAATCTCACTCAGTCTTATTACAACAGGGATCTTGCAACAAGCATGTCTTATCCTCACTCCATGTCCTGCTCTGAAGTGGACCGGGACCTAACACAAGGAAATAGGGTCTATGCTTGGTGCTTTTGTAGGTGCTAGTTTTTTCTTCCTCCCTACTAAAAAAAGATGGGAGGAACTGAGCATGATATGTATGTCAATAGGTGAGTTAGAACCGATCGAAAGGGACCACCCACGGCAATATGTGCTTGCTTCCAAAGAGCTCTGGGTCAAAAGCAACCATGACTGGAGTATGCTTTTACAAGTTAAGAGTTTCTGATTTTAATATAAGATGATCGATGTTGATTGATGCTGCAGTTGCATGGTTTGCAAGTGCTGTTTCTGGAGAAGGTTCCAAGGACGGCCATGTCCGAAGGGCATCCAAAAATAGAGAAATATTATCTACCCGGCTTACCTTACCGGGTATTGGTCGGCTGCCCGGACCCTACACCCCAAACAAAAATAGCCCAAGGTTCGACGCATCGGGGAATCGGGGCGAATCGGATTTTTCCTGATCCGCCACGATTCGCCTCAATCGGGCCGATTCGCATGAGAATCGGATGGAAATCGGTCTGATTCGATGGGAATCGGGCGAATCGGATTTCTTCTGATTCGATCCGATTCGGACCGATTCGATCCGGCATGCCAAACTATGAAATAGCCAACTAATTCGGAGCTCGAGTTTGATGGGATAAATAATCTATCCAGCCAGTCAACAAATGCCAGTTGATAATTTGTTTCAATCTAACCTAATTATTAATCTATTGATATCTTGATTGGTCACATATAACTTTGCTTAGTCATATGTCAACTTTAAAAACGAAAACTGATAATTATATATTTCGATTTAAACTCCCTGATGCGGTATTATCGATCGGATCGGTTGCGAATTGGGATAGGCTCCACATTTCATGATTTGGAATTTCAAAAGATAATTTTCTTGTAATATTATTATATTTTTTTTTAGTAAGCGGTGTGGTGGTTTAGACCACCGCCCGACTATAGGAGTCACCCGGATTCGAAACCCAGAGCAACTCCCGAAAAATCCAGAGAAAACCCTCCTGGGGGAGCGCAGCTCCCCAAACCTTTTTAATAACCTGCGCGCCTCCGGCGCCAACCAGCCTCGAACCCTCGCCACACCGCACAGACGGGTGGGTGTCCATCCCGCTACAAGGCGGGGGACGTAATATTGTATTTGATGGACATGATTGTACAATTCGATTGTTGATCAGATGGCTCCAAAAAAAAAATGAAGAAAAAGGAGAGAGTCTTCAATGAACTTAATAAGTGATAGAAGTCATAGGTCCCATTAATGAACTTAATAAGAGAAACGAACGAGTCGGTACCATACACATTCGGATCCAGTCTAACCACTCTACAACCACTAATCTGTCGAGACGCCCAATGGCTTCTAGCAGTTGAGAAATGCTTCCTGCCTGTCGGAAGCGCCGGCCTCCCCCTGCGCGAAAACAAGAAGCTATGTAGGGGCGGGTGGGTTGGCGCTTCCCCACAGTGGGCAGGAACCATATGTTTCTCCTTGTAGTTAGCAGTATCAAAGCACCTTGTAGCATAGTGTATCGCTTGTGGTACTGGTACACCAAGTGAAACTTGTTCGATAAAGATTTATTGTACTTGTTGTAGTGTAGTAAGTGTAATAAAACTCATATGACCAGTTTGTGTGGTGTTTTGTTAGACGTTCAAGTGAATTATCATGTGGTTGACGGGGGGCGGTGGCAGCCGACGATCGGTGACGGACGACGACAGGATCTAATTTTATTATTTTAGAGCTCAAATTTATATATTAGAGTCGTAGTTTATATTTTAGAACTCAAAATATCTATTTTGGAGCCCAAATTATTATTAAAATTTAGTCAATATTTTTGAACCCTAAAGGTATATTTTGGAGCATAAGTTTGTATTTTGGAGCCACAGTTAATGTTTTGGAACCTAGTATCTATATTTTAGAGTTCAAATGTTAAAAATCTAATCAATATTTTTAAACTCTTAAGGGAATTATTTTGGAGACCAAATTTTACATTTTGAAGCCCAAGATGTGTATTTTAGAGGCCCAATATTAAAAGCTCAATAATATTTTTAAATCTTAAAGATAATATTTTGAAATCTAAAATTTACATCCTGAAGACAAGATGACATCTAAAATGGCGTCACAAATTTGTTGCACTTATTGCTACAGTATGTGCAACAGATAAAATTTTCTCAACTTTTTATAGATACTCGAAGAAGCTCACTAACCTACTGTCTTGTGGTGCACGGGGTAAAACCTTTTATAAATACCAGATAGGTCACAAGTGGTGGATAATATGCTTTATTATTAAGTTTAGATTAGGCTTAATGGTCATAAAAACAAGTCTTCTTCCGATTATATTTTGTGCCAGAAGGCACAATATTAAAACCTAACAATGATTATTTTTATAAACAATTCATATGGAATTATTCTGAGGACCTTATTTTTAGGCCTCCAATATCCCACCAAGAGTTGTCACTCAGACTTTTGTATTATCGAAATTGAAAGAATATAAAAAAAATAAAAAAAATTTAATTTCAAGTCCCTATCAGAGAGTGCATCTTATCAACATGTCCTGTCAGAAATATTTAAACCTAATAGTCTAGTATTTTTGCACATATTAACTTTTAGTCCATACTTTTTTTTGGGATCTGCACTAGAGATTCATGAGAGACAACTTCCCTCTAATTGTTGATAGATTATTTATCTCATTTCCTATTTTACCCTTACATATAATTATAATATTTTTGACCATCAAGAATGGATCGGGCCACCACGTTCATATTTTAAATGATCTCTTCATTTTACTTTAACCATTTTTTTCTTCTACTTTAACTAAGTCCTTATATTTTAAATTATTCTTTAACTGGCTGTTGTGTATGTGTTTTAACTTTTATATAATTAATATATTTCTGAATATCAGGAATGGAGGGTCATTGAGTTCATATTTTAACTGATTTCTTTATTTATTTTAACACTTTCTTCTTCTGTTTTAACTAAGTTATTCTTATACTTTAACTTATTCTTTAAACGGTTGTTGTGTGTGTGTATGTGTTTTTTTTTTTACTTTCATATAATTAATATATTTTTGAACATCAAGAATGGAGGGACACTACATTCATATTTTAACTGATTTTTTTCATTTACTTTAACCGCTTTGTTCTTCCATTTTAACTAAGTTATTCTTATACTTTAACTTATTCTTTAGCCGACTGTTGTGCGCGTGTGTGTTTTTTTTTTCTTTTTACTTTCAATAATTAACGCATTTATGAACATCAGGAATGGAGGGCCACTGTGTTTATACTTTAATTGATTTCTTCATTTACTTTAGCCATTGCGTTAAAGTAGAAGAGGAAATCAGTAGAAGAGAAAATCGGTTAAAGTAGAAGAAAAAATTAGTTAAAATAGTTGTTATCTGTTAAAGTAGTAATTATAATATGTTAAAGTAGTAAGACACACACACACACTGATTATGTCTTTAGGCTACACATACCATGTTTACTCTCACATATAATGGAGATTAAAACAACACTAGTAGTGAAGAGGCTCAATCTCGAATCTGCAATAGATTGTTGGATGACCTGAGAAGCTTGGGAGACTTGGATAGTGATCTTGAGCCGCACGAGGTGATCTGTAAAGAGAAGTAAAGGATCAAGGGGACTCAAGATTGGGATCCCAGGGCTCCAATCCTTGAGTCATATCTGGACAAGACCTAGAATAAGAGGGTGAACGATTCGAGATCGCCCCCCATATAGTAGTGAGTGTAGAGATTGTTCATTACCTCTATCCGAAGGTTTCCTCTAGGTTTTATGTGGATTGAGCGATCTCTACTGGTCTTTTGTGATGTGGCTGCAAGCATAGCCAAAGTCATGGACCTTTGTCCACTACAAGAAAAAGCGGGATTACCGACGGACTGAATCATCTCTCACTGGCCATGAGTGGGGGCGCCCTTACATCATCCCTTCATATGTACAATGCCATGGGTTCAAAAGTGATACGGCCTATGTCTCGTTGGCACATGCGTGGAGTGGTGCCCAATGTAAGCAGACACTATCAAGCTTTGAAGTACACTTCTTGGGTTTGAAGACTAGTTTATTAGGTAGGAGTGATTGCTACTTTACTTCCACTGAGCTAAGACTATGTCGACTTAAGAGTCTTTCAGGAGAGATACCCTCCAGGCTATTGTCGGGCTATCTGCCGAGGTAGTTGTGAAGTGTGGGCTGAGCTAATTTCTTGCTGCTCCGCATCCTGAGGTGTTACCCCAGAAACTTCCTCTGTTGTATGGGCTATCCTTCTGGCATTGATACCGAGATAGGGGCCCTCCTTTAATTTGGCTGGTGAATCAAGTGCTCGTTGGCGCTTCATGGGCTCCGTTTAGTAATTGGGCTTTAGTAGGCGAGCTCTTATTTGATAATTGACTTTCACATTTTGGACCGTGTTTGATAACTAGGCCATATGATTTGGGCTAGAGGGCCGAGATTCTCTCTCTCCCACTTATCCACCTCCCCCCCCCCCCACACACACACCCCACACACACCTGAGCTAAAGGCTTTAGCTTGGAGAGTAAGTTTGGGGAGATAGACAAGTGAGTAGGTACCGCAATTTACATGCCGTACTCGATGACGTGTACTGTACCGACATGCCACTTCGTAGGTTGCAAAAGGCGTTGAACTCTATCACCAATTTTCTCATATATATATGGAGAATTTTTTGCCTCTGCAACTTCTTTTGCAGAAGTCTCATAATCTCACCACGTAGTAGACACCACTATCATCCTCATACTTTTTGAGATGTTTACATTGTATAATTGTGTTTTTATGCCATGATCTCCCTATCCCCTCGATTCCAATGCTGATGTTTCAATTCTCGAGAGGGCGGGAATTTTTGAACTTCATAGCCCTTCAATTTTTGCCTTTATATATTCTTGCTAGGGTTGCTCCATTTGCTTTCTTCAGCTCTTACTTTTCGAACAATGTTGGTGTGTGAAATTTTAATGTATCTCTCAAGAGGTATTGTTCGTATTTAAAATTTCATTTTTTTATGAGAAAATAACTCTTTTGAAAAAAGAGCAATGTATTTTACTTAAAAGCACACACTACGTCCAATATAGGACTAAATTAACTATGTCCAGACAAATAGATTTCAAATAGTAATGTGCCTGTGTTACTCTTTGACGAAATATTTTGAGTTGCACTGCATGCCTATTAAACTCCAACATGACGTAATTTCTCTCCCTCAAACTTACAAGTTGGATTTTTGGGTTAGATTATAGCATTTGATCACACTCATTTCTCTATCTTCTTTGTGTCTTACGCAATCAAAAGACAACATATATATACCTTAGACTTTCTTTCCAGGCTGAAAGCGATCCTGGAATAACCCGTTCTGTACGGGACCAAATGATATTTCCCCATCACAAATAAAAACAAAGTAGCTAAGTCATTCTTTTTCTGGTCTTTAATTTCATGGGTACAAAGATATATATTAATATATCAAAGGACAGATCAACTGCACTCATATCCATTTACTATTTTCCACCAATGCAGACGTTCTGTGTATTGTCTTTTTTCCCCTAGTCTTCATGCTAGCTAGCTAGCTCCAGTTTCTAAAGAAATCAGTATTCTGATTAATGCTATCTTTGACCTGATGTTTAATTTTAATATATATACTTAAAGAACGAAGTAGCAATTGAGGGAAGATTCACCCTTTCCCCATGCAGGTTTCTTCCCAGCAAATCCTTTGCAATATTGTTGTGTCTAATACCCCAAATGATGAGCTATTACCAGATCATGCCACAAGCAGAAGAGACCACTTTATGTATTAAAAAAGGTGACTAATTAAGCATTCAACCATTCTGTAAGAAACCAAACAACTCTGCAAAAAGAAAAAGACCTAATGCAGCCTTTTCCCATTTGAGAGGGAAGGTATCCAAAGACACGGGAGTGCATGCACTTGAATGTACATGAGAGTACACATTGCAATACAGCAGCAAATATGGATATAGTATAGATCATATGTTGAGTATTATGACTTTAATGCTTAGACAAAAAGCTAAAGCTTGTGATCACCTCTACACGCGCTTCTTCTGCTATGAGACTTCCCATGGATTTGCACACTTCAAAATACGTACGACTTGCTCCAATGCAATGCATGCTTTCTCTGCATGGCATAGCTATGAACGTTTCTTGCAGGATACATGTCGCGATCACCCTAACCGACGTCATGATATCTCACCAGCAGAGTATATATATAACGTCAAGCTCAAGGCAAAGACGAGGGGGAAGAGGCCAGAACAAGTATATATAAAAAGAGGAACCTTAATTTGTTTGTAAAGAATTGAGAAAAAAAGAGAGAGGAGAGATTTATATGCAAAAAGTAGAAACAAAACTCTTATCTCCGTGGTTACCCAGTATATATCCTTCCTGTTCCTAACCTGTCTTAGGAAGTATTAAGCAAAGAGGCCAAGAAAGCCATGGCAGGCTGCAGGCAGGCAGTATACATAAAGAAAAGGTGGGGGGGGGGATCAAAAAGTGAGTGAAATGAAGCAACCTAAGCATGAAAAGGGAGCAATGCCAACAAGGGTCCTTTTGGCAATGCTTCCCCCAGGAACTAACTAAAGAAGGAATAAAAATATAGTGGGAGCTGGTGTATCATGGGAATTGCCTTGAATCATTGGGCAGGCCGGCCCCCAATCACTCAACTTGGAAGTCAAGGAAAGGAAAGGAGGAAACATCTTCCATGAGAGCCCCCAAGTCCTCCCATTGATCCCCCAACCTCATACCTTCACCTGATCCCCAGAGACTCTCCTTGTTGCCAACAACAACGTCTTGGGCTCCTTCAATAATGTGGCAATTGGTTCCTTCAACAGTACTGTTACTGATCATGTCGTTGTTACAGTACTGGTAATAGCTGCCGCTGGCGGCGTTGTTCTTGTCAGGACTAGAGGTGCCATGGCAACCAATGGGGCTCTGGTCTTCAAAGCTTGCGCTCTCCAATTTGGGCACAAAGAGGTCTCCTCCAACTCCCATATTGAGACTGTCATCCTCCACCCCATGAGTCCCATAGAAGCTGTCCTGGACTAGACCGGCCATCTGCGGTAAGCAAGAGGGAGCACCGAAGGAGCCGGCGTTGAGGCCGTAGGTGTCCTCGGCGAGGGGCGGCGGGGCGAGCCGGCCGCCGGCGTTGTGAGACAGAGAGCACCGGGTGGCATTTGAGGAGGAGGCAGCTGCCGTTGCTGCCGCCACCACCGCCATGTTGAGGCGTATACCCATGATGTCGTTAGCATGCATGAGGCCTCTCATGGCGTCCCGGGCCTCTGCCAGCTCGCTGTTGCAGCTCGGAGATGCCAACAAGGAGGAGGAGGAGGAGGAGGACTTCAGCCTCTTCTTGATGGTGGAGTTCCAGAAGTTTTTGATCTCGTTGTCGGTGCGCCCTGGCAGGCGTGCGGCGATTTGAGACCACCTATGTACGCAAGTTTTTGAGCAGAATATACAAAGCATGTTATATATCTCAGTGCTGAATAAACAAACTAATGAGATAAAATTGGAGGGGAGCTCCATGGTAGAAGGAACTGTATTAATGGTTAACTATGAGATCGATATAAAAGGGATGGTGCACCTACCGGTATATGTTATATGAGAAAGATTTTCTGCACTTGTAAAAGTGTAGAAATAAGTAGTCTATCTTATACTTTCTCCCTCTCATTGGTGAAAATAAAGTTGCCACATAGATCTCTCTCATCTTTTTCACCAATAGAAGAGAGAAGTGTAAGATGACTAGATATTTCTGTACTTTTACAAATGTACAAAATATTTCTCATATTATATATATATATAGAGGTGGTAATGGATCAGGTGGGAATTGGCCTACAAGGGACTCTGGTAAAGTTAATTATTTGACCTCTCATTATGTTTGGGATTAGAACACTAGCTCATACAGATGAGACATGCAAAGTTGGTGAAGAAAACAAAGATCAGACCAAGTAGGTCTTACTCTTCATCAGTCTTGACGTGCAAGTGTAGAGAGAGAGAGAGAGAGAGAGAGAGAGAGAGAGATGTTGTCGGACCTGTTGCCGAGGATGGAATGGAGGTGGATGAAGAGAGAGAGAGAGAGAGAGAGAGAGAGAGAGAGATGTGTCGGACCTGTTGCCGAGGATGGAATGGAGGTGGATGATGAGGTCCTCCTCCTGCGGGGAGAAGGCGCCGCGCTTGAGGTCGGGCCTCAGGTAGTTGATCCACCGGAGGCGGCAGCTCTTGCCGCACCTCTGCAGGCCGGCATTCCGGGCGACGTCGCTCCAGCAACCCTGCCCGTTTCTGAGCATGTACCTCATCAGCTTGTCGTCCTCCTCCGGCGACCACAGCCCCTTCCTGAGCTTGGCACTACTATTGCCTCCGCTCTCGGCGACGGTGGCGGCGGCCGGGTTACCCTTGGAAGCTACGTCGACCGACTTCCTCATCATCTCCAACCCCCCGCCCCACCCCCTGATCAGGAGCTGTTGCTTTCGAGTTCCAAGCCGGTGGACAGGTCAGGGGGAAGCGGTGGATATATAGATACACACGCACGCACGCACACAGTAGTCTCACTCCCACATAGAGAGAGAGAGAGAGAGAGAGAGAGAGAGAGAGAGAGAGAGAGAGAGAGAGAGAGAGAGAGATAGAGAGAGAGAGAGAGAGAGAGAGAAGAGAGAGAGAGAGAGAGATGATGGGTGTGGAGACTGTGAGAACTGGTGATGATGGCGATGGGTGTGTGGGGTGGGTTAGCGTAGAACGTGGAGAAGGGAGGAGAGAGAGAGAGAGAGAGAGAGAGAGAGAGAGGAGTCTTGTTGGTCGGTCGGATGGAAAACTGTTTAGAGAAGGCCATGGGGGATGCACCATATATACATGTCAACGTTTGGGATAGAAAAGGTTGCTTATCGGATCGTAATTTAAGAACACCCTATATATCCTCATCCTTTACAAACAATACCTTAATTTATTCTGACAAAGTTTGATTCTTGCCCCTACATACACACATGCAAATTAAAGGATAGATTAACGGAGTCGAGAGGGGTGGTGTGTGGGTCTACTACTTGTCTTTTGACTCCAGGCCCTTCTTGCTCTTGTCGATGCATTTTTAACTTCACTCACAAGGTAATCATCTCATCGTGTAGAGAGAGGACTGCTTGAGTACTGTAAGAGTTGTAGAGAGAGATTGTGGTGCATGCTAAATATTTGAGAATATATATATATATATAACACTAAAATTCGACCTATGATGAAGTCAATTAGTATTAAACGGATATCCGCTCCTCCATACGATTTTTAAGTATTTCCCAAATTAATTTATGTGAGAATGGGATGGATGGGGAGACTGATCACCAAGAGGAGTACTAATTGCTTTCTTCTAATAGAGTCAAAATATTTGCTTCCACTTCACATAACCTCTCTCTCTCTCTCTCTCTCTCTCTCTCCTTTTTACTTATCTTTTCAATTATATTCTATAAAATCTTAGGCATGTGATATTAATTATATCCCACAGGTCTGTTATAGTAAAGTGGAATATATATCTAGCTTGTCATCAATGGGAAGATAAGTGCTTCATCAACTCCTAATTAGATTATTTCCATACCAGAGTTATTGCTAATATCATATCCCACTTATTTTTTGTGCATGATAAAGTAGATGCATGCGAGCAAAAGAATTAATGTAGCATTAAGATGTCTCTTGTACGTATTAATAACTAATGAATGTACTATGAAACTTAAACACAACATAGAAGTACCCGACAACAACTTCTCAAGGGATATTCTCTTTTGACAATATATAGAAATGCATCATGGTTTTATTCTTTCAATCGATAAAGTTGGAATTTTTTTTCCCTTCTACTGTTCATTTTGAGGTTGAGTCAAGTAATGGATAATCCAGGCTGTATTATGATCTCCTTTTCTCTGGTACATCCAGATCCTCCACTGCCCCAAGCTGGCTGGGGATCCATTAAAACCCTCATGGAAGATCTCCACATGAGATCAGTTTTGGTGGACCCACATAGCTTTCCCCTTGCCTTTAAGATATGGTCACTACTACATGCAGACATATATATAGAAAAACACATATCTTGTTTAGGAACAAAGAAGTTAGCAACAATGACACATTTTTTTTCTTAGAACTACCAAATAATGTCTCAGTAATTAGTGGGGCACGTACTCCATCGTGCACCCGGAGATTAGGAGTTCAACTCTCAGCGATAACAAATTTGAAAGGAATTGTTAAGAGTTTATCCTGCACGTCAAAATAATAGGCGAGTATTTTTAATAAATATATATTTTTTAAAAAAAAATCCCACCATTTTTGGCCCAAGTAGAGAGAGGACATGAGATCTCTTTAGGAACTTGGGTCTTTACTAGCTAGTATCTACATTTGCACATAAAAGTGTCACATATCTATGCTATTAAGGGTAGTTTTGATTTCTTTTCTCTTGTGTGTGGATACTACTCATAGAAGGTGGTCTCGTCAAACAGTACATGCAAGTGCATTAATTTATCAGTGAAGACTCCAATACAAAAGATATCATATTACAACAAAGGCGTATTTATTGTAATTTTCAGGATCCATATGCCACAAAGCCTTTGCTGAAAGAGGAGTACTTATTTACACTTGCCTAGTGATATAGTAGTTTGTGTGGAATGTTACGCGCACTATACAAGTTGGTAAATAGGGTGGACAGCACACGAGCAACGATGGGCGATGATGAGTGGTGACAAATTGTGACAAGTGACCGTAGATGACTAGTGATTGATAGCAGTAGGCGACGTCGGATGGAGGGCGGTGGGAGTTGACAGTGAGAAGTTACACTAGGTTTAGAAATTAAAAGTTTCGACTCAAAAATATAAATTTTAGACTTCAAAATATTATTCTTAGAGTTCAAAAATACTGACCGAATTTTTAATAGTAACTTAAACTCATAAATATAAACTTTAGACTAAAAACATATAACCCTAAATGGTTAAAAACTATTGATTGGACTTTTATAATAATGAATTTGAATTCATAAATGCTAATCTTAGACTCATAAATACTTTTTAAGGTTTAAAAATTATCGAATGAGATTTTAATAGTTACTATAAACTCATAAATAATGACTTTGTGTTCTTTCTGCCGCCCACGCACCCCCCAGCCCTATGTGCATAAGGATTCCTCCGAAACATGGGATTGCCACAAATAATTATAACTTTAACATACTTAAGCATCCAAAATTTTCTCTAACTTACAGACGTTCATGGTTCTTCAAAGTCACCCCATCAACACACCTGTGGCCTAGAAGTCAGTTGTGAATAGGAGATCTCATGAGTTAATTAATTTCTGGGGGTGATCCTTGGTTTGGAAGGAAAGATGATCAGTACAGACCATGCTTAGACATGAATTAAGCATTTACCATCCATCAATCAATCATGTCTAAGTAAGAAGATGGGCAATGATTCCATCACAGCTCCCTTTTTATATTAACATCACTGTGTCTATGATTTCACTGTGTCACAGTTCATCACAGACCATTCCAGTGCCTAATTGAAGCTTTTTCAGAAAACTCAATTTAGACTGATCTCAACCTGCAGTAACTTAAGCAGACATGGTGTACACAAGAAGTCTCCATTATAAATTTAATAGGCTATAATGTTTAGGTATATAAACTTAACAAGCTATAAGAGTTGGGTATATCTTCAACCAAAAAAACAAAAAACTCAAGCAGACATGGTGATCCTTCTCACATAGACCAGGGTAACAATGTGATTACTCTACAAGCCTCTAATCTTTTATGCCAGCAAATGAGGCCCAAGTTTAAAAAGGAGGATTTGCAAGGATAAATTTAATAATCTGTAACAGTTAGGTATATCTTCAGCCAAAAGAAGAAGAAACACAAGCAGATATGGTGATCCTTCTTACAGAGACCAGGGTAACAATCTGATTACACCACAAGCCTCTAATGTTTCATTCATGCCACCCAATGACCCAAATTCACCACACAATTCTACTACAAACCCAAAACCCAGGGAAGATCCTTTTGGTATCAGGGTGGACTCTTGATGGTTAATTAAACACTACTAAAAGATGTCCATTATAAAGTTTAACACTCATCTTTAGGAAGCCAAATTGCTTGTTAAAGAAGGCAGGGTTTCCTCTGTTCCCCCTTCCCCATCAGCAGTAGCGGAGCTCTCCACAAACGGGGTGGGTGGGTGGGTAGGTCATGGGTGATTTTGGAATGCAGTAGTGTGATTTTGATGGGTTCTAAAACATGTTGTTAGTCTTGGACGATATTAAAAGTGTGATTTTAAGATCACTGGTTAGTCAAGACACATTGTTATTTGGATTTCAAACCCCAACTCAAATCTCATTGTGACTCTATATATATACATATGTGTGTGTCTAAAAAAATGTGAAACATGTTTTGTGGATGACAAAGAAATAGCAACAAAGCTTTCCTCTTGAAACCAAGAAGGTGCATTATTGATGGGGAAATTGTAGGCTGGTGGGGAGGGGAGCCCTTAGTAGTTGTGTTACCAATCAGTTCTGAGCACTTTCTTGGGTCTGCATTAGCTTTTCTCCTGAATGTGACCACACTCTCCTCAGGCCAAGAAATTGCTCTCACCCCTAGTCCTCCCCTACCCTTAGATGTTTCATGGCATTATTATGTTAAATTTCTATAAAACCATGTTCACACTATCAAATATGTGACGGCAACAAACTCAATACTGAATTAAAAATATTATAATTCAATCTACCGAAGTCTCAAACAAGGATCGCCATGTCGGGATATCAGAGTGGATCGAAAATTTGATGGAACGGTATGATATGTATCCCACCAATTCGCCAACAACATAACACAATTAGGGCGAAAATGCCGGTGGTGAGGAGGATCCGTGCGGTGAAGATGTCGTAGACCTTGTAGATGAACCCCTAGCACAACTTGTTCTTGCCATAGGAGATACCAAGTACAGCCCCCAGCCACCAAGTCATCGTACACCCCCTTCCCACTATCCCCTCCCATGCGAGAATCCATACATCACCCCCTCAATACTGTTTTGTTCCTCTTCCTCGCGTCAAGGGTGGCACGATCTCTGCAAGAAGGAAAGAGGAAGAAGGTGGTTGATGAGACGACGAATAGACAAAGAAATGAAGAAGAGAATAGTTTTGATCTCTCATAACCTAAGGTCTCCACTCTGCCACTGTCGTTGCCCCCCTAGGAGCGTAGAAGGGTCCCACCCCCCTAGCCTCCCTCCAACCTCGGTAGCCATGGCCATTCAAGCCTCATTGTCTCCATCATGCCCTACAAGTGGCCCAACAACATTCTCAACAGACACACACACACACACACTTCCTTGCAAAAGAGGGGAAGGGGATCACAACACCTAACAAATCAGCGCTGAAGCCCTAGGCACACAGAGAGGGCTATCATCGAGCACCTCTCCTTCCAATATGCACACAATCTCCCGAGCCACACACCTCTCCAATCCGCGGCCGCCTTTGGTATCTCTAAGAGGAAAACCTTGTGGCACTTGGAGTAGAGATTTCCTGTTGCCGGGTTGCCATAAAAACGACAACCGTTTGCGTACAGAGGCGAGACTAGGGCCTAACTTTCTCTCCCTTCCCACAACATCATCTACCTCAGCAAATAGTCGTGCCGACTGACCCAACCATAATTAGGGAGTAGGGACTGTAAAACCCTAGACACGGTACTATTTTACCAACCATGATCTGCGTCCTCCTCTTGCCATTAAAGCAGAAGCTGTACAAGTTCTTTGCTGGCGAGCTCATAATCCAGCAACTTCTGAAAGTCTCCGATTTGTGTATACGATTGAACGTTCTCCGAGGGATGGAGTTTGAAGCAGAATAACTAACACGCTGTGCTTCATCAAGAGCATGTACATGCAGATGACGCTTGGTGATCTCTACTTGTAAACATCTAGAGCTAACCTGCAGAGCCCACTAAACCAGGTACAATTCTTGGAGCATTTCTACTTGGAACTTTCACTTCTCATCAGCTTTATTCTGCAAATCATCACATTCTTCCATCCAATGCAGTAACACAACACTCTCATCCTGGAGAAGAGAACAGAACTTGGGCTGCTGCTGCTTTTCCTTTTCGTTTGCGTGCTGGAGTTTTCTATACAAGGTCCGAAACCTAGTGATGTTGCCTGGTTTTGCTTGAAAGGGAACAAACAAATAAAGCAGCGGCTTGAGACTTGGACCCCCCCCCCCCCCCCTTTTCTTATGGGGCCTTCAACACCTGCTACGCCAACCCCAATTATGATCTAAGATGGGCCACAACGGGAGCCCCATACACAGTACAAAGCATATTTGTATGTAAGAGAACGCAAGTAATGGGCATTATGACAGAAGCCTAGAAAAGGCAGCGACAAGACAAACCAGGTGCCAGTGGGAAAGCGGTCGTCATTGTGAAAAACACATGGCAATTGGAAATGTAAGTGGGGCCCCACAAGGGGGAAAAAATGAAAGCGACAGTGTGCCTCATTTTCTCTTCTGTAGCATTTTTGTTTTTTTTTTTCAGGCAGACAAGAAAAAGGAAGAAACTGGGCCTATCAAAAAAGAAACCTTTTTTTTCCAACATTGATGACGATAGCAGGGTGCTGTTGGGTCCTCCTGCAGAGCAAAGCCTCTAAAAGGGCTCAAAGTTGATGGGCTCCCTCAGGAATCTCTCCATCTGCTTTGCCCTTGTCTTTATAGACATGTCGAATACCTTCTGCCCAAATTCGACCACTAACCCACCATGGATGCTTGGATCAATCTGCAAGCCAGAGTTCTGCTCAGCACCACAAAGAAATCTTATGAAACGAAGATAATCAATTGGAAATTGACATGGCACATGAATCATACAACAAACGAACGGCACCGTTTCAACCCCCGCCAAGTAATAATATGTTTGTTTTAACCGCATGAGTCACACAGGAACCAATGCACAAGGTCAAATCGTCAAAAGCACAAATCCTATCGTGCAAGTTGCTCGTATTACAGTGGTGCCCTAAAGATGGCCCATCACATTGTAGCAATTAATTGCTACATGCGATTTCTGATTATTCTTTCCACCGCCTACAACAATCACAGTGAGCAGGTTCTGATGTCTCAGAAGAACAAACTGTTGGCTTTGCTTGCTCATGTGTTGCAACTTGCAAAACGACAAGCTTTACCCCAGTAGATAATAATGCAAGCAACTCAGATTGAAAAGAAAGTTGGATAACATCTAGTCCATGTACAACAGAAGATGATAATGATGGATGGAGTAACTGGAGTCTAACACTAAAAGAGTGACCTAAAACCAGTCCCTAATGAAAGTATTGAAGTTTTTAGTAATAAGACAAATGATTTAGAATTTACAAAGGGACAGAGACAGAGTATACCTTCTGCTCCACTTTCACAGTTTTCCCACGCCCAATGATATCCTGCAATGTCTCCTTCAATTCTTTCTCTTCTTCTGCAGGGAGAGGCTGGAAGAAAGAGACATGGACAAGTGGTTAGCATCTTCTGAAGCATGCTTATAGGCTTGTAGCACACACCTGAGAAAAATCGTAAAAGAGTAAAAGGCTACACATAGAAAAGGAAAATCGTAAAAGAGTAAAAGGCTACACAGAAAAGGAAAATCGTAAAAGAGTAAAATGCTGCACATAGAAAAGGCATCTGCATATGAAAAATCTCAGGTAAACAATTGGAAAAATGTGACGAATCATTCAAAAGATAGCCAGATGCACCATATTCAACTTTCATTGGGTGCAATACACAGTGGTGCATAATGCAAAAATCCTAGAAAATACAATAATAATAACCCTGGCAAGCACCATATTTCAATTACATCTCCAGATAACACAGGAATCAAAGAAATTTTGAAAAGAAACGCGAATTCCCAAGTCAAAAAAGTTCCAAAAGCTGTAATGGTCATAAGAAAGTGATCCTCAGTATTTGCAATTGGATTAAAAAGAATAATAAGCTCTGGTGGGGATAACCACTTGCATCTGGTAAAATATGTAAACAGCTAGAAGTCTAGAACATGCAGTAGTATCCTGCAGATCAAGGTTTGCCATATCGGATCTCGGCTTCGTCTCGGGAGGGTCAAAGAGAAGAGATCTCGGAGATATCTCGGGAGATCAGGATAACATAAAAGTGTGGATCACATAGGTTCACATAGATAATTCCATAAGGAACATAAATAATTGCATACATTCTCAAGTGAAAAATCTCATGAGTTTGGGTGATGATAGTTTAGGTTTGACCAAATCTTGAGAGGTCTCAAACAGACTAAATGCTGTCAGTAGGAGAGTGGCTTCATTGGAGAAGTCATATGCACGTTTGATTTTTTTTACCGGACTTTAGATCTTTAGTATTCTATTGAGTTTATTTGAATTATGAAATTTTTAGATATGTCAAATTATAAAAGATTAGAAAGTCGCTATTTTGATGGAACCACTGAAATCGTGATTTTCTTCTTGGATGGGAGAGTTGACTTTTTATTTGTAAGAGATATAATTTTTTTGATATTTTTATTAGATTCAAATGGGGGGTACTTATTTACATGTAATATCTTAAGTAAATAAAAATCATTTACTTAAATGATATTCAGGTAAATAAGGGGATGCTGACAACCCTGCCTGAAGAGGCATCTCGGCCTTCTCGTTTCTCGGGAAGGGGCCGAGACCGATATTCTCGAGAGAATCTCGCGAGATTGCATACCATGCTGCAAATAAGAAATTGTCACATAATTTGGCATAGGAAACATCTTCATGTGAATTGCAGTTAGTGGAAATAATTTTGTGGATAATAATTACAGATGAAAGAGGGAGACTAGGAATATCAAAAATCAAAATCTGCATATGAAGGCCTTCTTATGCTTACATCTACATTTCCTTGTACTATTGGAATACACAGATGACTCGAATGCACAAAAAAGGAAGAACATGCTAGGTAACATGAACACCCACATAGAGAAACTTGGACAAGATATAAAACATTTTATGGCTGTGAACCAATATCAACATGCTGACTAGACATATCTACACTCAAATTTTCCACGTACATAAGTTCCTTCACTTATTTCAACATCAAACGGATTGGTCATCATGTAAATTTCTGGACATCAGGGCAGTCTTAGGGAAGGAACTTACAATGACAGTTGTCACAGTAACTTTCACCTCGCCCTTGTGCGCCATTGTCAAGTCGGAAAAGCCCTTCGCAATCTTCTCGATGTGTCTAAGCCTCCCATGCTCAGCCATTGTAGCTTTTGGGGGGGGGGGGGGGGGGGAATGATCAAATCAAAAGTTACTCAATAAACGAAACCTGTTAATATGCTTAAGATTAAACATTTTTAAAATGATTTGGATACCACATCAACACAAAAAAAGAAGGCAAGCAAGGAGGTAACCATATAAAAGAAAAGATATCATAAATTAAATGAAACAAAAGTTGCACAATTCAGTGGGCCAACCTGCATATAGTTAGGCCAACACACACGTGACAGATGGGTTGATGCCTGGCTGCATGATGGCCCATCCTCGTGCCATCCACATCCCCTCCTCTCCCATCTCCTCCCTTTGCAGACCCCCTCTTCTTCCTCCCTGGCAGATGGGGAGATGGAGGCATTGGAGGCAGCAGGGACAGGATCTCATGGGCCAGACACCAGCCAATCTGTCTCCGAGATATACTAGGCCAGTCTGACACCAGCCTGTGCTGGATTGGACTTTGCTATGTTTGAGCATGTACTAAATCAAAAGCCTCTTCACTGAGCTACAACCAACCAATTCAATATTGGACCTCAGGATCACCTTGAATAGCTGAAGAAAAGAGTTCTTGAAAAGTTTTCAGAGAAATCAGGGACATCAGACAATGATCATTATGTGAATCAAAACTACCATGGAATGGACTCACGGACAGGACAAAAAGAAAAATAAAAAAATACAAGTACGACCTTCTAGCACATAAATATCTGAATTATGAAAGCTAAGGGAACTCATATATTTATGCATTACCATCACAAGTAAACAGAGACAAAAATCCATATAATTTCAATACACAAAATTTAAAATCCCATAATCTATGTATTTAGCTATCTAAGATGTTTAATGTAATAACAGTAAGAAAATGCATAAAATTTCAGTACATATTGACATGGGAACAGGAACAGCCATACAAGCCAGGCAACTACCATGGAGTCTGGCAGCACTTAGTTATTTGATGAATGTAGACTGTCATGGGCTAGCAGCCCCATCCATCCATTATTAACAGTGGCAACTTAGGTTATTTATGGTATCTCTGCTGTCATGGAAATAGTCTTTCTATTGATCAAAGGTAACTATGCCTCACAGGTTAACCAGATTTTCAGGGTTAACATCAGTATTATTGTATTCCTCTTAGTCAAAATAACAATAGATGCTATAAGCAGCACTAATGGTTGCTTACTGAAAATTTACTATAACCTTCTTCCTTGGTTACATGTCATGACACATGGCCAGTCACTTTCTGACAAGTTGTGTGTGGTGTATTGGTGTGAGGCCTCTTTCTCCAATGTGAAGCTAAGCAGCACAAGAGCATAGATAAAATCCAAAATCTACATCGTTTTGGTAGTAAACTGTCTGATCATCCGGAGAGAAAAAGAAATTGCATTGCCTCGTCCCTACCTTAATCCTCTCCCCCAGAAGGATTCAACAAAACACTGGTTTCTCATTGTTTTCCCCTTTTTTCTATCTTCCGCCTATTCTCCTCTGTTTAACATCAAGCACCATAAGCCAGGAAACAGAATACAGAAAATGCAGAGAGGAGAAAGGAAAACACAAGAGAGATGTCTGGCATAGCTTGAGAGCCACAGAATCAGAAATGTCTGAGTTCCAAGTCAGTTGCCAGTAAGTCAATCCTCTGCTGTTACTGTCGCCAGTTTCCATTGCTTTCGTCCCATTACTCCTCCCATAACACGGTTCCTTGCATCTTAGCTTTCCTCTTCCCTGTTCACATGTGAACCAAAAAACCCAAAACATGATTACCCCTCTTCCTCTCAGTTAAGATGCCCATGTCCTTTGTCACAAAATTTTGTATGAAATGCCTTCAGAACTACATCCACATGCACATCATCTTCCTAGTTCATTTAAGAGGCCCAATAAACTAAACACACCTTTGTTTCCATTTTATCATCCCCACAATTCTGCACCACATGTATGCAGGTCATCAACCCAAACCAATAAAATTGCACCTATGGCCCACAATAATCAGCCACTTTCAACCCCTCAAACCCAATCTAATTTGCATCAGCTTTCCTCCTGCACCACATGCATCAAGGAAACCCACATCTATTTGCAAATCTTAGGCCTTTGCAGCATGCCACCAAATCTCCCAGCTTAAAACACCAAAGGCAGATGTCAATATCCATGCCTCCTGACCTTTCTTTCACCACTATTGCCTTTTCCTCTCATCCTCTCCCACACCTCTCAATCATGTTCATCCATATCATGTATGCAATCACACACAAAGAAAGGTGAATCATCATTGACATGTTCAAAGCATCAGGCAGTTTAAACTACAGACCTAGGAAGTTCTTGGTAATATCTGAAAAACCAGCTTCAGAAAATATCTCTTGTACGGCTTTCACCCTGACATCTGCGGGCACAGATAAGTCCTTTATAAATTGAGAAAACACAGGGGTACTTTTGGAAGCCTCAACAAGCTTCACCAACTCTGCCTCGACCTTGTCCAACAAATTTGCTTTTGAGGCTGCAAGAAATAAAGCAGATGCATAGTTCCCAGATACTCCAAACAATGACAGAGGCACCTGAAATCACAAAAGAGAGTCACCGAGATGCCAAATTAGTATCAAGGAAACAAAAGATCTGCACAGCCTTGAAATCGAGACTAGTTTACATAATTAATGTGGATCAGTACCTAAACATTCAAGTAAGAGCCAACTGATCTATCTATCAAGTCAGAACTAATGAACTAAGTACAGATGATATCATGGCAGCGATCACTATGACCAGTACAAAGAGAAAAACTATGCCCATATGATCGTGCATTGTTTGATAACCCAGGAAAAGTTCGTACACATGTTACACATGCAGATACAAATTTCCAAACAAAACTCCCATTTGTGTGCCAATTTGAAGATAAGAGAAAAGACTCATTTATTTGACATTTGCCTATTCATGTGTGATAAAAGAAATGATACTTATTCTTTAATACTTCCTATTACTGAATAAGATAGGCCTATAGTTACCTATCTCATGAGTTACGACAATGCATGTCTACACACGTATACCAAATAATAGCCAGTCATGTTCATTTGGGTCAGTATCTATTTATTAGGTGCTCATGTTTTTTATTTAAAAATTTCTAAATCTTGACAAATAAATTTATAAGTACTTTTGCCTTCAAAAAATTTTGTATGTGTTTTTTTATGTCACTCTCTTAATATGCCCCTTTTGTTTGATCAAATGTCAGTGCCTCTAATTCAAACTCCAGTAAAAATATATCCAGAGATTCCAAACATATCTTTGTTGTCTTACACCAGTCTTGTACTACAATTCCAACCGAATTAGAACTTACACAATTCTTGAGACTGGGGGAATTGAATTCTCCAACTTTCCCATGGTTTTATTCCCCTAACTGTTTTTTTTCATATATTTCACAAATACGTGAAAATTGGGAATTTTTCCCCACGTACTGAGATTTTTTTTTTGAAATGTGGATGGTACCACAAAGTATATTGAAAGAAGAAGAATGTACAAGTGTAGAGGCAAAGCAACCAACAAAAAAAAAAACCTCTAAACAAAAGTCTTCACTCAAATCTAACCAACCCAAAATAAAAAAACCTCACCTCCCCAGGAACAAAAGGAGAGCAGATTGAGGACTCTCCAAGTGTCTTAATAATTTAGCCCAAGCCAAAACATTACTCTTAATCCCTTGTATCACTGCTTCTTCAGTCCTAGATTCTCTCCTGAAAATTCTGTTGTTTTTTTCAATCCAGATGGCCCAAATAGTGGCGTGCAAAATGATCCACCACACCATCCGGTCAGCTTTGCAACATGATCCACCACACGTGCTGAGAATTACCTAGAAGAATCACAAAGCGCATGGTTTTACTTCAACAGAAACTATTTCCATGAACTGTCACTTTCCAGGGATATATTCCATAGAATTATCATTTCTTGGAGAATTGAGAGAAGGCAAACAACCTAGGAAGGAGGGATTGCAAATCAGGCTTGGTCGGTGGCCCAAAAGCCAATTGGGGTCAGCTGAATAAGCCGATCCAAGCTCAATCAGCCAGCAATCCACGTGATTCATGTTTTAAATTTTCAAGGTTTTTAGCATTCACATGCGCATACGAGGGCCCCTTCCTTTTCTTCTGCACCTACCTTAACTTTACCGTACCAGCTATGTTGTTGGAGGCAAGAGGCAGCCAAGGTGATCAAGGGGTCGCCTCAGCCTCGTGGCCTAGGCAATCGAGGAAATACATTATTAGATAATATATATAGTACAAAAATATGAATGTATACATATATATCAACTAATTAGGTGCATAAAATAACTATATTTAATAAAAACTATTTATTCCTATAATGCCAAATTATTGTCTAACTCACTAAATCCATTAATTCCTATATGAAAAGTTTAACAAACTAAACTGCAAGTAAACAAATTCACACTCATACACATAAATACACTAAATGATAATAGGAAGTGAACATTACTAGCTTAAATGGGTTTCTTTATAGGCCAATTTTTGGGTCGGACAGGGGGAAAGAAGGTGGCAATGGAGGCCTGGACTTGCTGAGGCGAAATTGGCCAAGGCGAGGCGCTTGGCCTCATGGCCTAGGCGACCGCCTCAATCACCTTTGATAACCTAGCTTACCATGCCGTACTTCACCCTTTCAAGCTGCCTTCCTTTGCACCAAGAGGAGGAGGTGGTGATGGAGGGAGCGACAACAAGCAGCGGCGTCAAGCAATGGCAGTGACTCAATGGCAGCAGCAGTGGCAGGAGTTGGTGGTGACATCAATGGCAGCAGGTGGTGGTGGTGACATCAGCAGGCGGGACGGCAATTACATACAGGTAAGTAGGTCTTTTCCCTCTTCTTATTGTTCTTTCATTCTTCTTCTTCCTCCATTAAACACAGGTAAGGCATTAGCATCACTCACCTAGACAATGAGGCAAGGCAAGCCAACAATGCCTTCGCTCCACTGACTCAATCCCATCCTCCACACGCAAAAGCATGTACACGGGGAAGCACATGTATGTATACACACCATGGTTTGCCTCTGATCAGCAGATCCAACTGAAAAACTACCAACCAATCCAATCTCCAAGTCCTAATGGGAAATGACCTGATTAGCCCAAGATTGGCTGATCCTAGACTAGTTGTTACTCAAATGGACCAAGACTAGTCACTGAACCTTGGTCTCCAATTCCTGAGTCGAACTAGCCATTCAAATGTAGACAAATAGTGAGCCTCCAACAGTCAAAACCAACCTGGTGCACCATTTGACCAATCCAATTTCACTCCCTCTCTAGCACCTCTCTTTCTATCTTTTTCTAAGTCTCACTCTCTCCGCATCAATTGGGGTTTGATGGTTAAATTGGCTACATCAGGGCTCTTCTGCAGCAATCAGATTGGAACTCTCTTTCACTCTTCAACGGGCATATGCTATCTTTCTCTTTTCTCATCAGCATCTTCTACCTCTCTTTTATTTTCAGTTTTGGGCCATGATATCAGCCCAGTTCCTCGTTCTGCATTACTTGATGCACACACAAACAACAGCAACAACAAGCCAACTTTTTTGGACTACATAATGCTGGAACCTGTTGAATTTCTTCTTCCTTCTGTTTCCTATTTTCTTGGATTCCATCCACTGTATTTTTAGATATTTAGTACAATTGCTGTTAGTCACCACCCACTACCACATTTGTTCTTTTCCATAACAAATGTTCTACATGCTGCACAGCCGCAGCAGCTTGATGTCACTTTTGTTTTATAGCCGCCACTAGAACATGCTTTTTTTCTTTTTGGGGTGTGGGGGGGTGGGGGGGTTGGGTCTTCTGTTGTTTCCCAAGTCCACATTGCATGCTGCTGTTGGTCCATTGCATTATGGTCTTAGTGACCAACTGCTACCACTTTTTGTTGCATTTATGTGCCAGATGTCACACATGCTGCTACAGCTCAATATTAGTTTGATTTTCTATCTGTGACATCCTGTTGCCACTGCTCCCGTGTTGTCTGATCTCATTAACCTTCCTCCAGGCTCATGATAGCCTGCTGATGTTTTTCTTCTACTAGAGACTATACTAGAAGACTAGATAAGATAACACAATTGCACAAGCAGCAGCATTTACTCAAAGCAGCTGAAGCTAACACATCCATTGACACAAACGCAACAAAATAATGTAGAAGAGACTAACAAGGGACGATGTTTTCAATTTTTTGAATAGTGAAACGCAAAAAAAAAATGCAGAAGGATCTAGGGAGTACAAATGCTAAGAACGGGTGATCTGAGGTTACAGATCCCATAACAAAAACACGAAGCTTATACCTTGACAGTTTCTTCCTTGGAGCTCTTCCCAGTTGCATAGTTCCTCAAGTGCTGCAAAGGACAAAGAAGATATATATCATGCCGTAACAAGAGGACGATCATAAACCTACGCTACCTAGGAATATGAAGAGAGATGAAAACAAGGGGCGCAACAAGAAGACCATGCAAGACATACACAATTCCTTTTCCCCCCTTAATATTCTCTTGGACATGCATAGAGAGGTAAATGTATGAAGATAGACGTCAGCAAATACGCTATCATGGACAGGAATTGGTTTCATTCCAGCTCCATGTATGTATAGAAGTTTGAAACAAATGCAACTTTCTTTCTTCCACCTGTGGTACAAAAAACTAAAAAAAATATCAAATGCAGAATCTAGATCACAAGAGACAGAGGTGGACCAGCAAAGTTGCTAAAGAGAAATTACAACGCCAGCCTCTATCAACATAAGCCAAAAAAAAGAAATGGCGATCCAAATGACAGACGCTGAAATCGACAAAGACCATGGCTCTCCGGATACAAGGAAAACAAGCACAGTTCAACCACGGCGCCGTTTTGAGCTCCCCGATTTACCTGACACGACGGCGCGCTGGGGATTCCGGCGCCGTGGCGGGCGAGGGCGGGATCGGCCCTCAGGATCTTCTGCAAGAGGGGGAAACTCGATCTCAGACGCCCCGTCAACGCCATTTGCAGATCCGAGCTGCTCCCGCCGGTGGCCTGCTCGTCTCAACTCTCTCTCTTCGTTCCTCTCCCTCCCCTCTTCGCCGTTCTCACTTCTTTTGGTCCGGTTCCCCTTTGCTGCGCCCGAGTCAGGAGGTCCGCGAGTAGGGCTGTAAACGGATCCGGATATTATCCGGATCCGATTCGGATTAGTATCCGGTTAAGCGGATATTATCCGTTTAATATATGTCCGACGGATCAGATTTCGGATACGAGTAATATCCGGATAATAAATGGAGTGGATACAGAATTAGGTGATCCGCTCCGTTTAAGATCCGCTCCGAAACTGGATGAATCATGACCTTTAGATATGAGATCTAATGATCTATATATAATATATAAATATATAAGAAAACCCTAACTACCCCACTCACCACTCACCAGTCCCACTAGCTCGTGAATCCCCTCGCCGCCGCTGCCTCATCACCCCCCTGCTGTCGGCGCCATGGTGATCTATGCAGTATGCAGAATCAGTAGATGGAGCCACGGAGGGAGGCGGCTACCCCAGCCACGAGCACCGCCGACCGGCCGGCGAGCAGTGGCTACCCCTCCCGGCGCCAGCAAAGATCCTCCCCCTTCTCTATATCTCTCTCTTTCCCCAGTCCTTACCCCCTTCGATATCCTCCCCCCCCCTCCCGCAATCCGGCTACCCCTCCCGGTGGCGGCAAAGATCCTCCCCCTTCTATGTATCTCTCTCTATCCCCACCCCCTCCCCCCCTCCGGCAGTCCGGCTACCCCTCCCGGCGCCGGCAAAGATCCTCCCCCTTCTCTATAACTGCCTGCAGGGCTTCCAGTCGGCACAACAACAGCAGGCGGGGCGGGCGGAAGCGGCCATGGGCGCTGCTGCCCTATGCGAGCGGAAGAAGCCCCTGGCTTGCCCGGCAGGGGAGGACGAGTTCGTGCTGGTTTCCGATGCCACCTGACACGTCACTGGCAACGACGTCGAGGGTGGGGTTTGACGAGTATAGGGCGGCGTGTCCGGGGAACTGCTCATGCACGACGTTCAGAAAAGGCGCCGATGGCAGCGGGCAGGGCTGTAAACAGATAATATCTGACATTATATTTTCGAAACGGATAATATCCGTATCCGCTCCGAATCTAAATACTATCCGACTAAAATATCCGCTTCGTATCCGAATTTTATTCAGAGCGGATACAGATTATCCGATTAAGTATTCGGAGCGGACACGGAAAATCTATATCCGCTCCGTATTCGCTCCGTTTACATCCCTATCCGCGAGAGCCCATCGGGTCGGGTATATAGTATCCTCTAAGCGTCGTTCCCCGCCTCTGCCTACCGGTAGCCCTTACCGGACTAACGGAGGCCACGCCAGCAAAAATCGTTTGCATAACGGATAACGGACGAGTATGGAGGTATTCCAACGCAATGTGTTGTGGACCTGTGGTGGCACCGATATGAAAATTCGATAGAAGTTATCAACTTTTTAGATTAATCTTTAAAAAATACATTTAAGTTAGGTGGCTATTTAAATAAAAGATAGTAATAATATGATGTTATGTTTTTATTTCGGAGTTATCAAAAAAGAAATATTGTTATTTTAGTTTTTTTAAGATAATTTTTTATGAACAAATTAATTATGAGTCCTTATCAGATGTTTGACTTATTTCTTAATTCATAATAGAGTTATAACTCATTACAGTAAGTGTTATCCTCTATTACAATATATGTTAAATTCTGTTACGGCAAAGATCTCTCCATTACAATCAGAATTCTTAATTAATTTAATTTAATTTATTTTTTATTTTTATTTTCATATTTTTTCTAATATAATTTCCGAATGAATGGCAAATTAAAATACATACTAAGGCTACTTAAGTTTGAGAGTGTTGAACTCAACCAAATTTTTGGGACCAACCTCAGTTTGGCTGTCTAATTTCATGATTAGATGGTCGTCGTGCCAGTATCATTGTATATCTTTTTTCACTTCTGAAAAATAAATAAGATGAGATTTATAACACTATAATTATAGCATATAATAAGTAAAATGTTACATAATTTTCGAAAGATGTAAGTTCAAAATTTGTTACCTCTAAAAAGTGATATTATGAGTTAGAGATATATTAGGTTCCAGCTTATATCTCTCACACTCAACTTAAACCTAATGTCACAGTACTAGAATTCTCATCGTGAAAAGAAAATAATAAGTAAAATATTATAATGTTGCACCCGATTTCACATTTAATTAGACTATTAAAATTGTTCATATGATATTTACTTTTTATGAATTATTAAATAAAGTTAAGAAAATAAAATGTTATTTGGTCCTTAATATTAATTTCTAAGAAATCTCAAATAGCAACCAAATAATATAAACTACCAGCTAATGAGGGTCACCTGATTCTAACCTCAAAAGAGTCGACCAAACTTGAAGCATGGTAAATGTTAGGGAGAATTATCAATCAGCTCCTATCTTTTGGGGACTTATTTTTAGGTCCCTAACTCCTTTAGAAAACTGTGTAGTTACACACTTTTCTTTCTTTAAAAAATTGTGTAAGTCAGGGACCTAAAAATAAGTCCCCAAAAAATAGGGATTGATTGATAATTCTCCCTAAATGTTATGGAGATTCAAAAGAAGAGATAAATTTATAAAGGAAAGAAGATGAATTATCCCTGAACTCACTTTCTTAGGAACTTTTAAAAATGTCGTGGAGATTAAGATAGAAAGAAGTGGTTTCTAAGTGATAATTAAATTTATAATACTTAATAAATGTCATAAGAAAACAAAATTTCCATAATTTGTAATGTAATAGAACATTTTAATTCAATTTTTAACATTTACCATTAAGATCTTATATATTTGTATATATATAAACACTTACCATTGATTTTTTATTCGGAGAATTAATTCTAAGTCCCTGACAGGGACCTGATATTATTTTCAGGTCCCTGTCAGGTTTCTTAGAACCTAAAAATTTTTACTTTTTGAGGAACTTATTTTTAGGTTTCTGAGCATTAACTCCTCTCATTTGTACTTTTTTGATGCCAATTCTACCCCTACCTTATATAACTAGGTAAGTAGATAAGAAGAGTATATAAGAATAGTAGGTACATATGTAAGTGTGTAGTTACATAATTACGTAATTACTATGTAAGTTATATAGTTATGTAAGAGTAGTAATAGGTAAGTATGTAAGTACGTAGTTACATACTTACGTAACTATGTAAGTTACATAGTTATGTAAGAGAAGTAGTAGGTAAGTAGCGAAGTGTGTAAGTATGTAGTTACATAATTATGTAACTATATAAGTTACTTACTTACTTATTTACTTACATACATACATACATATATATATATACATACATACATACATGCATAATATGTAAGCGCGTAGTTACATAATTACGTAACTATGTAAGTTACATAGTTATGTAAGAGTAATAATAGGTAAGTATGTAAGTACGTAGTTACATAATTACGTAACTATATAATTAAGTTACATAGTTATGTAAGAGTAGTAGTAGGTAAGTGTGTAAGTATGTAGTTACATAATTATGTAACTATGTAAGTTACTTATTTACTTAATTACATACATACATGCATTCATGCATGCATGCATGCATCCATCCATCCTGCATACATACATATGTATGTTACGTATGTATGTATGCACATGCATAATATGTAAGTGCGTAGTTACATAATTACGTAACTATGTAAGTTACATAGTTATGTAAGAGTAATAATAGGTAAGTATGTAAGTACGTAGTTACATAATTACGTAACTATATAAGTTACATAGTTATGTAAGAGTAGTAGTAGGTAAGTGTGTAAGTACGTAGTTACATAATTATGTAACTATGTAAGTTATATACTTATTTACTTAATTACATACATACATGCATCCATGCATGCATGCATGCATCCATCCATCCTACGTACATACATATGTATACATTCATCCATCATGCATACAGGATGGATGGATGCATGCATGCATGGATAGATGTATGTATATATGTATGTATGGCCAGTTTGGTAACGTGATAAGAGGGTTTATCCCCCTTTTATCATTTATGCCCATAAGTAGTTTGGAAAGGTGTTTAGTTTATCCCTAGTTGATAAAGCTTATCTAGGATAAAATGGTGATAAAGGGGTGATAAGTATCTCTCCCATGTGGGGGTGATAAAAGTCATCCCTAAAGATAACTTATTAAATATTATTATTGTACTCTTGAAAATCTTGTGTGTACATTTATACACAATAAATGGTGTAAAATTAGGGATAAAAAAGTGATAACTATACACACTGTGTCACATCACATCATATTAAAAGTTATCTCCTACATTACTATCCATCATTTAAACCATCTCAAATAAAAAAAGCCCCTAAACGCGAATAGTCTATACTCGATTTACTTATACCTGATCCCCTTATCTCGTTATAAGTAAGTAACTTACATAGTTATGTAATTATATAACTACGTATTTACACACTTACCTACTTACCTACTACTTCTCTTACATAACTAAGTAACTTACATAGTTATGTAGTTATGTAACTATGTACTTACATACCTACTACTACTCTTACATAACTATGTAACTTACATAGTTACGTAATTATGTAACTACACACTTATATATTTACCTATTATTCTTATATACTCTTCTTACTTACTTACCTAGTTATATAAGGTAAATGTAGAATTGGTATTGAAAAAGTACACATGAGAGAAGTTAATACTCAGTGACCTAAAAATAAGTCTCTCAAAAAGTAAAAATTTTTAGGTTCTAAGAAACTTGGCAGGACCTGAAAAACAATGTCAAGTCCATGTCAGGGATCTAGAATTAATTCACCATTTTTTATTTTTATGTATATGTATACATATATGTGGGATAATTTTATATATCTTGTTATTTTTATTAATTTAAAAAATATCACTTGCATCTATTTTTATTTTTATAATTAAATAAACTATTAAAAATGTCATTGTCGTTATTGTAAAGAGTCGCATCAAAGTGTAGCAAAGACTTGTGATTCCTCCTGATATCGGTGATATGATCGAAAATGGAACGAAAAAAAATAGAATGAGAAGAACATTTCTTCTTGTTTATAGGGTTGTGAATCTCTTGTACATATCAACGTTGGTCGTACGACTGCGTATTACGGTGGTACATTCGACTCGTACTGTAATATCCTCGAATCTTAAATATTGTGATTTACTTATAAATTCTTGTTTATGCAAATCAATTAGACTTAAATTGAGATACTTAAGATTAGAGTGTGTTTAGGACACATTAGCATACATTGGTATCACTTTCGGTCGTACGCACCCCGACATGGCGACATAGAAAAACTGTAATGAAAATGAAATCCAAGAACACCATAATTCTTAGAAAAATATGGTGATATCAAATATGTAAATATCCAGAATTTTTGACGTACGAATTTTGAGATTAAGTCGACGCAATTATTTTCCAGGTAATTTTTCACCCAATGAAAAATAAATTTTAAAAATTAAAATAAAATCACCATAATTTGTAAACTCTTACTATTAGTCTATGGTTGAAATTTCAACTCAAATGGACGTCATTAGGACACCTAAACAAGGAGATAAATAGGCTAGTTGAATTACCATGCAACCAATTACGGTAACTAATTATCTTGGAATTGTTGGTTGCTACGTGGTGGAAGTTGGGTGAGCCACTTCACCTGGTTAAAAGCTTACACATCTTACCATAGGTGTCAGTTGGGGAAGTCATGCATGGTAAAGGTGTCGATGGTAAAAACTCCATGGTCCTTACTGTGACACCTTAGGAGTTAACGTGTCGTAGTGCATGAGTCACTTGGAAGCTATAAAAACTACCCAACGACAGATGTTCAAACCTTTCTTTCTTCCATTTTTGTTGCACTGGGCATCTCTCACGGAGGGAGTGTTGCTGGTGCCGTTGCTTTGAGGAAGGTCCTGCTGCTGAAGTTGCTGCTTCCACTGCCTGTGCTAGAAAGCTACAAGTTGTAGCTGCCTGTGGACTGCAACGACTGCATCCCATTCTTCTATTAACTGTGAGCTTTCGAGGGAAAGGTTTTATCCTCCAAGATCAAGTAGGTTCCTATTTTCTCCTCATACTTTTATTCTCTACTCTTGTTAAAAAGATGATAGCTTCGTACATGTTGCCTTTGAGCTAGTCAACCAAACTTGGTTAGGTGTGTACATCTCCCGTATACGTGGTTGTAACTCCAGAATTTTGTTTGACTCCTAACTACCTTCGGAACTATGTGATTACCAAGAAGAATCTTCATTCCCCTTTCAATCAAGTAGGTTTCTTTCTCTGATTCCTCTCCAGTTTTCTATTCTCATGTTTGAAGTTTCTTCATCCTTAGAAACTCATGTTTTCCTAAATGACCCCGGTTCTGAGGAAATTCTCCTCTTCTTGTTCCTTCTTTTACTAGAACCTCGGAATTTGAGTCTCTAGTTTGGTTTCTTACCACAAGGATCAACAAAGTTTTCATGAGAATCTAGTTATTATCCATGTCATAAGATGTAGATTTTGTATTTAGTATGAATTTTGTTTCATCTTTGAGAAGAAATGCAGGAAGGAGTAGATATGTTCTTATAGAGTCTCTTCCTACAAATTCTCAATTCATGCCATTCGTATGCAAAGCTTAGACTCTTATTGTTTATACTTCATTCCTTCATGTAAGTGATGTTAAAAAAATATAAACAAGACCTTCTTTGATGTCTTAAACATATTTGGATTCATAGGAATCTTTAAAGGAATCCTTAGAGTGGTATAGATCCATTTCTGGAAGTTGAGGCCTGCCCGTAGCTGTTGACAGATAGCTCATGGTTGTCGACAGATATCTCTTAGTTGTCGACAGATAGCTGCTAGCTGTCGACAGATGACTTTGACCTGTCGACAGATGTCGACAGTCACTGCCCAAATCCAGTTCTGGAAACCAGTAGCTGTCGACAGCTACCTTCTAGCTGTCGACAGATGCTGTCCTGTATTGTTTTCAGCACCAATCCTTGTCCCATCTTTTGAAGATTCACTACCCTATTGACCCCACATGTTGTTTATCTCATTTCCTTGGATTTTAAACTACTTTATGACCAAGATGATTTAAACTACTCATTCAACAAACTATCTTTTAAATTCCTATCTCTTTTGTGCTCATGAAATAAAATTTATGATCTGAAGACAGTGCTCTCTTCAAAAAGGGTTTAGGATCACTTGTGGTAGCACCAGTCACTTGTGACCAGCTGTGGGCGACAGTTTGTAGGTAAATCCAAGTCAATAGACTGACGATGGTGGGTAATAAACCTCGTTCTTGCGCAATAAACAAGATCCAAGGTGCTGGAATCGCCTAGGCACTAAGGATGTATTTACGTCTATTTAGTAACCTCTTGAGAGCAGTGATGCCTGTCGGATTCGTTTCCAAATCAAGTTATGGTCTAAATTCTGAAAGACAAATATGACTCTTATTCTGTGATTTGTTTGGGTTCATTATGAATTCAATTTGAGCTATATGTTTCTGTTAAGTATGAAATTCATGAGCAAATGTGTTTTTGATCCATATATGCTTACTTTCACCTATTGAGTCCTTCCGACTCATGTCTTTGTTCCTCCAACCCTTTCAGATTGAAGGTGAAGGTAACCTCAGCTACAAATGATTCACAATTCCGCTGTTGAAGAAGAAAGGAAGAAGAATAGCATAGTTTATTGACTTTTTAGAGACTTTGTAGTTTTATTAAAAATTTAGAGAGAGAAAACTTGACTTTATGTAAATAATGAGTATTAATACTTTGTTATCTTGTGATGTATAATATGTTCAAAGATGTCTTTGAGGAATAGTTTGCCAATTTTGTGTATTTCACATATTTGTCCGCCCATAATAGAAAATTTGTCAGCGTAACCCCTCTTCCGATCAAAGGTTATATGTGTGGTATACGTATGTGTGTGTGAAGTCGGGGGAGGGTGTTACATGTACTGTGCCACGGTCAGTTCACCCCCCCTTTTTTTTTAAATTTCTTTCCCCATATCCAACACATCTAAGGGGTCTAAATGATGTCTAATTGTGATAAAATTATATATATAAGTTAAATAAGAAATTATGCAAATTATGATAATTTTAGTTTATTTTTTTGTCAATTGAAAATTATCCAAAAGTTATTAGGTTGACTTAATCTCCTATCGAGGTGCACACAATCAAAGTCGTGCCAGAATACGATGACTTCGTTGGTTACCAATCGCCAAATTTCGGCTACTGTCGACCGACGAGTCATCGGATTCCAACCACAAGTGACTAACGAATCGTCAGATTCTGATAGACTATCATTGGAATCTAACGACTTCGCAGAGATCGACAAGTATTTTTATCAAATAAGATATTAATTTAGATCTTATTAAGGTAGTGAATAGAGTTAATTTATATGATATGTATATAACATGTAAAATAAACTACAAAATCTCAAAATAATAAAAATAGAACATAAAAAATTAAAAAAAGACTTCATTTGAATTGGACCGACTCAGACCGCTAGAATATGATATAGTACAATCCAGTCCATATAATAATACTAAATTACGAAGGCCCTCCTTTGCAAAATCTCTTTAGTGATAGAGGGATGCAAATTTCGTATAGTTAGATAATAAGAATTTTAATTGGCATCTACTTTGTATACCCAATACGACATAGATCATGGTACTAGATGATTGTGTTGGGTTGACTTGAATGACTAAATGAAGTTTCTTATAATTTTCAACCTCTTTATGTGATGTTCTTATATTTTACTCATTTTCTTTCAAAATTTACTCATTTTAAATATTGATCAAGTCACAAAATAAATAAAAAATCAAATTGACTCCTTTCCCACTATATCTTAGTGGTACCATACCATAATGTGCCACGAGGAATGCGACACGGTAGATCCTCGCGGCGGTCGATCCTCGCGGTACGATGAACCATGGTACATATCGATGAGATGTGAATTATGCAAATGCATGATCTCCAAAAGTATTTACATAAGTATTCAGAACATATGAGCTTTTTCTTTTGCGATCTCCACATACTGACTGGATCTCAACTACACCATGCATATAAAGGGGAGAGAGAGAGAGAGAGAGAGAGAGAGAGAGAGAGGAGAGAGGAGAGAGAGAGAGAGAGAGAGAGAAGAGGAGAGAGAGAGGAGAGAGAGAGAGAGAGAGAGAGAGAGAGAGAGAGAGAGAGAGGAGAGAGAGAGAGATGGCTAGGTAGAGCCAATTATTTGGCCCAAAGGTCTATCTCATTGCTGATATTTATAGATATCTAGTATTTTTCATAAAAACTTAAATAGCTCCTATGTAACGCCTCGACGCGAATATTAGAGCGGAATTACAGTTATTTAAATAGTACAGAGTGATAAATAGACATCAAACTATTGCACAATTTGAAAATAAGCGAAACTAAATCCAACTTCATTAATAATACCTTAAACACTATTACATTCACTAATCAGAGTTAAAACTAGGGCCCAGAGTACTTTATTCAAATCCAACTATTACATATTGACTAACTAATTAATGACTAACTAACTACTAATAAGCATGGGTTGTCGAAACATAGGGTCACTCTTGCTCCTCCTCGTTCCCTTCCTCATGAGTGTGGTAGTCTCCATCAGACTCACCTGAAGCACATGAAATAAATAGCACAGGATGAGCGATAAACGCCCAGTAGGACTTAATATCTCATATAAATAGGCATGCTTTAAGTGATTAATGTCTTGTAAGACAGGATAGCTAGAGAGAATAGTCATGCGGAGTAAAGTAATGATGGCAAGAGAATGATAGCACTTGTACATAGAAAATAGCACAATAAGTATGACAATAGATTGGCCATGTAACGATATAGCACATAAAGTTACAAAACGGTACACTAATAATGATAGCACTTGTAACGATTGCACTTGAACTGATTGTCATATATTAAATCTTGATAGTATAATGGCACTAGATGTATGCCAACATCTTGATCATTTTAACTCCCATGGGCAAATAGCACTTTTCGGGTGCTCCTCCCAGGACCAGATCGGGCCCTATTACTTGGCATAAGTTATGTTTCTTATCTTAAACAATCAATTGTATGGCCAAATAGAGTACCAAGAATAGATGTGAGTAATTGACGAATAGATGAGAGTACAGAGAGAATGTGAACAGATGAGAGTTATCGAGATAGTAGATGAGATAGGGACATATTCGTAAAACGTCGATAAACAAGCGATGGTAACAGTTGCACAACACATAGTCGTATGTTGACAGTCTGATAAAAGTCACATCCACCCACTAGCCATGCCATGACACAGACCAGAGGTTCAGCGTGATCCCAAAGTAAGAGAGAACATACTAAGGTCGTTGGATCATGCTGATCCCTAAGGGTGTTAAGGGTTTTAAGGGTAGAACCAGCTTGTCGGCAATGGACGTCCGCCAAAGCCAAGAAGACTTACGGAGGTCTTGATAAGGAGTCCATGATCCTGTTAGGAGTATTCCCAACAGAGAGGTGGTCCAAGTCAAGAACGAAGTGTGCATCGAAACGTTGTCCGTCTTGCCTCGAGTGCTCGAAGGCAGAGGGATGCGATAATAGTGTATAAAGCATGCGAATAAAACGAAGACAAGTGTTATTAATATAATAGGGAAATTAATTGATTAATTATACTTAATTACTAGATAGATTATTGAGTAATTTAATAGGGTTGCATGTCAAATATTAATGTTTAGTGCGTGCAAGTGTAAAGAAATCATAGGAGTATGATTAATCGTGCACATGGCTTTAATTTAATGAAATTTATGTAAATATTAACCATTATTAATTAACAGGTCGTAAATGTTCATAACAGTGCATAATTAAGGTTAAACAAAGATTATATGACATAAATATCAGGGTTATACATGTAATTTAGGGTTCTGGTTGAAATTCTGAAATCGCGACGGGGGTACCCATCGCATTTCAGGTCGCGACAATCGGTCCGGCCGCATTCTGCTGAACTGGGCCGAGCTCACGAGTGCGGTGGAAACCATGACGGCTCAGGTCGTCGCGTTCATGATGCAACGGTCTGGCCAGTCGCGACCTTCTGAGATCGCGACGGGTCGGGCCGTCGCGATTTCAGAAAACGGACCGAGCCTATAGAAAGGGGAAACAACCCCTTTTCAGGGTTTGGTCCATCCCTCCATGGCTTGATATAGGGCCATTCAAAAATTCATATAAAATCGTAGGAACGTCCAAAAATCATGAAACTAGTTTTAAACGAAAATAGATATGTAGATGTATCAACAGACATGAGTAATTTGAAAATAGGCATGGTATGGACATGCAGTAATTAGGTTACATTTCAGTGACCTAAAACATGCACAATCATGGAATCCGAATTAATTCGCATAGGATGCATAATAGAAATTAAGGGAAATAGAATCATTCGAAGCCTAGCATCATGTAGTATTTATGATATAAATTGCAAGGCATGAAATCGAGTATTTACATGGATTGAAGGCAAACAAGTTGGTTCGGGTACATGATGATGATAGAGAATGAAGCATTAAATACTCTTTTATGGAGCAACAAAAATTGTGAAAAACATAGGACTTTGATAGAGGGGATCAAGGTCTACCTAGGGTCGAGTTTAATTGGATTTAGTTTAAGAGATTGCCTACCTTTTCACACTATAAAGAATCCTAGGGTTAAAACGAAGGAGAAGAAGAAATCCCTCCTTGTTCCAAGCTCCTTCTCCTTGCTCCTCTCGTCCACAGCTCCTCTCCTCGTTCTCCAAAGCTCCAGCAATGATCTAGGGCTGGGTAGACACGAATTGGGGTTGTTTAAGTGTCTTATTTGTTTAAAACTCTCCTCTTTCCTTCAAACTCTGAAATTCCACCTTTATCTACCTTTTTATTGCATTTATCCACCTAATAGGATAGGGGAGAGGTTTAATTTCGTGGGCAATGAGTTAGGATGAGATGATGACTCCTTTTTAAGATAATTATGGGCAAATTAATGATTATCCTAACCCTTTTTTCATTTATTATTAATTTGGGTACAAATTTAGCTTAATTAACTCCCATCCAAAGATGGGCTCTTCACAATTGGGCTCATTCATTCATGTTTGGACCACTTGTACAACCCATTTCCTAATTTAACTTAATGAATTTTAGTTTAGTTCCCTTTAATTTAATTTATTCTCTCTTTATTCTAATTTAAATCTATTTATCATTTTTATTCAATATCATTTGTCACAATTTAAAAATCAGAGTTGTTACATCCTATAAATCACATCTTACTTCGTTTGAAGCATGCTTATATATGTGGTCTTTTAAGCCCAAATATATGTATGATGTTTAGGTTCACTAAGTTAAAACTCATTCTCAGACTTCGTCAAATTAATTAAATATATATTAGTACATGATATATAATTAATTTAATAATCTAATAAACAATCATCCAATAATTATTCTACTAAATCTTTAAATTATGAACAATACCAAACACTACATTATTATCCCAGAAGATATACAGGGAAGAACTCTCACTTAAATCTTTCTGTATATAAATACCGCAAAACTATAGTCCTCTAACAATACAAGAAAATAAATCCTTTAAATATCATATACATGTCGTCATCAATTAGTTACGGTATCATAATAATAGAGTTTTTGATACAAATATATTTGCTTAAGAGGGTTTTCAATACCGCACACTAGACTTATAAACAAAGTAAATATAGAGCAGATAGTGTGACATCTAAATTCATATTTGATTATAATTGATCAAATATTTGAATGTAACACATTCTATTAGGATGTATTTCTGTCATTATCTAAATTCAAATTTGATGGATACTATCTAGATTCGAATATATCCGACTATTCGATTAGATGTAATCAGATAGCCTAATACTATCCGTATTTGAATATATTTGACTATCCGATTAAGTATGAAATTATGTTATATATTTATAAATTTTTAGTTTTTAAATATATACATATATACAATGAACTAAAAAATATAATAAGTATAAAATATGATTATTAGCTAACAAATAAGAGCCAACCTAAAGTGAAAATGGAAAAAAAGATACAACAAAATGAATTTTTTTAAAGAAATATCATGAAAAACAAAGAATAACTGGTCATAGTTTTGGTTAATATTACAATATCAAAAAAATCATATTTATATTAAGTAAGATAATATCTGATATAAGTATCACAATATCGTATTTAATTACTTATTGTTAAATATTTTATTCAAATAATTATATGCCACATTTGACTAAAATTTTAATACTTTGATTGCACTAATAAAAGTGCATGTAATAAGAATGTGTCATCTTATCCTTAAGATTTTTTTAAGAAATAAGAAGAGAAAGATATAATACATTCTTAAAATAGATTGAGGTGGCACAATTTATTGAGTGTGTCAACTTTAATGCACATCTTTTGATGTGTAGCATTTATGAAATGAGTAATACTTTGCTCACATTCATAAGAAAAAATTTGCTCTATTAGAATAATTGAGTGACTTTTGATTGGTTGTTTTGAGGTACAATACAAATCTCCACAAAAAGTGGTATTTAATATTTATCATAACTCAAGAAAATATATGTGGAACAAAAAGATAAGAACAAATTTATTTTGTTCCACTTATCTAATTATTTGTTCCACTTATAAGTATATCGAAGAGATAGATAAGTAGAACAAATAGGTATATAAGTAGAACAAATAACTTTTTTACACTTATTTATCTATTTGTTTTATTTAATTATCTATTTTTTTCTACTTATCAGTGGATCAAATAGATAGTTAAATGTAACAAATAAGTATATAAATAGATTAAATAAGTATGTAAGTGGAACAAATAAGTTTATTTCACTTAACTATCTATTTATTTCACTTGTGTACTTATTTATTCCACTTATATTTTTATTGGATCTTGACAAATATTTAATGTTATTGTTTTGTGAAAATTTGTGTTGCATATCATGATAGTCAATCAGAATCCACTCGACTATTCTAACATAACAACAACTCTCATATACAGGAGAATAACAATTCTCTTCTCAAAAATTAAATAGATAATCGCACACGACACACTACCACATAACCCCAATTTATTTCACTTACATATTTATTTATTTTACTTATGTACTTATTTGTTCCACTTGTATTTTTATTAGATCATGATAAATATTTAGAGAAATGCTATGCTCATAGTTGATGCGGAAAAGTCTTACATTTTTTTTAAATCGATGCATTTAATGCAAGAGAGAGAGCATTTAATGTAAGAGAGAGATTTTGTGCACAGAAAATAGTGCACACAAATAATCATATAACACACACAAATAATAGAATAATATACATAAATGACACAACAATATAATTGTCACATTGTTTGTGTACAATATTGTGTCATTTGTGTGCATGGTTCTATTATTTACGTGCGTTATATGATTATTTATGCACATTATTTTGTGCGTATAAAATCTCTCTCCGACATTAAATATTCTCTCTCTATTGTATTAAATGTCATCTCTTTTCAAATGTTTAAAAAATAAAAAAATGTGAGACTCTTCCAAATCAACTATGCTTCCGACTAAAGGTATCCTTTGGGAACAAGTTTCGGTGGATTTTGAGACTAAAAAATCTCTGACAAAGCAAAAGTGGAACCAAGTGTTCCAGCAGATGCATGGGCTTCTGCGCTGGGTGATTTTTGGAGGAGGATAGAGACTGAGGTACTGTTTGGAACCGCCCATGTAAAAAGGAAAATCGGTAAAAACCAATTTTACAGAAGGCACTGTATGTGGGTGCGCTTTTTGGGCCTCGGCGCCTGCACCGGCCTCGTCAACTGTGAAGGGAATAAAAAATGTTAAACCGTGGTGGGTCGCCTACGCCAACAGGCCAAAGGCAAATAAAATGTTTTAAAAAATATTTTTTTACCACCGCCTGACACCCAAAATCGCAGGAAGCAGAGGTCCTGTCATTTTTCGACAATAGAGAGAGAAAGTCAGGCTTCTCTCTACCGCTCTCCTCTTTTTAAAAATCTATGCAAGCACAGAAAACAGAGTAGTTGTTGCATTTGGAAACGATTTGGACATTGTCAGAGATTTTACAGTAAAAATCTATCCCTAAAGTGGTGGCAAACGATGTCTGAGAGAAGAAATTTTCTCTCACTGTCTTTACAGAAGTAGAGCCAGAGCCACTTTTAAGGAGGCCTTGGACGATTTTCAAAGAAAATGTCATTTATATCCTTGATCTATTTATATCATTTCTGAGAGCAAAAGGTCAATCAAGTAATTCATCCATGTTGACTCGTTTTCTCCTATAGATTCCTAAATGATGGATGAGTGTTTCTCATAAAATCTCTGACATGTTTGAGAAGCAACCAAAAATTGATTTTTATAAAATTAGATTTTTTGGAAGTGATCTCGTGCCTAGGTAGTTAATCAAGAACATAACTTTCTCTTGAATATTTAATATTATTTTTTTTGTGAAAATTTATATTACACCCCAATCAATCATGAAAAATGTTTATTACACTTATACATTGCACTTTAAGTGTAATGTGACTAGATAAGAGTCTATGTGACACCCCTCACATGAGGAGTGATAAAATGACAAATGTAATTATTAGATGTCACGTGAACTTATTACTTAGTCAATGTAAAAGTGTAATAAACCTTTCTCATCAATCATAACCCATCCAACCATGTTAAGAGCACAAAAAATTTAAAGAATAACATTTCTCTTCCCAAACTTTTTACCGATAAACTCGCACGGCACACTCCCACGTAACCCCACAAATGACGACCCGAGGCGTTTGCACGGTTACGATCCCACGATTAGTGGTCATCAGTAGATGCCCTTCTTCCAGGCCCTCAAAGCGCCCGTCCTCGCCGCCGCCGCGCCGACCCTGGGCCGCCCCTTCCACCAGCTCCCCGCCGACCCTCGCGCCCTCTGCGACCTCCTCGCCGGCCTCACTTCTGCCCGCTCCCTCCCTGGCGGCCAGCAGCTCCACGCCCACGCCCTCAAGTCCGGCGCCGTCGCCGTCCCTATCCTCGCCCACCACCTCATCACCTTCTACTCCAAGTGCCAGCTCCCCCGCCTCTCCCACCGCCTGTTCGACGAGTGCCCCCGCCGTGCCACCGCCACCTGGTCCTGCCTCATCTCCTCGTTCGCCCAGAACGAGCTCCCCCACCTCGCCCTCTCCGCCTTCCTCGGCTTGCTCCGCGACGGCCACCGCCCCAACGACCACATTTTCCCCTCAGCGGCCAAGTCGTGCGCCGCTGTCTCCGACGCCCGTCTCGGCGCCGCTGTTCATTCCTTCGCCGTCAGGACCGGCTTCGGTTCCGATGTCTTCGTCGCCAGCTCCCTTGTCGACATGTACGCCAAGTGTGGCGAAATTGTGGACGCTAGACGGATGTTCGACGAAATGCCCGAGCGGAATATTGTCTCCTGGAGCGGGATGATCTATGGATGCGCGCAGATGGGGCTAGACGAGGAGGCACTGAGCCTCTTCAAGATGGTGCTGCTGGGTGATGGTGTCGGCATCGTAGGCGGTGACATGGGGGGCGTCAACGACTTTACTTATTCGTGCATCATTCGGGTCTGCAGCAGCTCCACGCTTCTCGAGCTGGGCAGGCAGATCCATGGTCACTGCGTCAAGACCAGCTTCGTCTCCTCCAGCTTCGTTGGAAGCTCCCTTATCTCTCTTTACTCGAAGTGCGGGATCGTGGAGGAGGCCTACAGGGTTTTCTACGAGATGCCTGTTAGGAACCTGGGCGCTTGGAATGCGATGCTGATCGCCTGCGCCCAGCATGGACACACCCGGGATGCATTTGGGTGCTTCGAGAGGATGAAGAACGAAGGCACGAAACCCAACTTCATCACCTTCCTCTGCATGCTTTCTGCCTGCAGCCACGCGGGACTCGTGGAAGATGGCAAGCGTTACTTTAAGATGATGGAGGAGGAGCATGGGATCCTGCCCACCACAGAACACTATGCAACCATGGTGGACTTGCTAGGTCGAGCGGGAAGATTGCCTGAAGCCGTGGAGTTCATCAAGCAGATGCCTTTGGAGCCCACCGAGTCTGTATGGGGTGCCTTGCTGACCGGTTGCAGGATCCATGGTGACACGGAAACTGCGGCATTTGCTGCTGCGAGGCTCTTCGAGTCAGGGTCGAAGAGCTGTGGCGCCCATATGCTACTTTCAAGCGCCTATGCAGCAGCAGGGGACTTTGAGGGGGCAGCGCGTGCTAGGAAAGCCATGAAGGACCGGGGACTGAAGAAGGAGACGGGTTTGAGCTGGGTAGAGTGGGGTAACCAGGTGCACACCTTCGTGTCTGGAGACCACCACCATGCTCTAAGAGACAAGATCTACGCTAAGCTGGAAGAGCTCAGTGAAGAGGCGGAGAGAGCTGGCTATGTTGCAGATACAAGCTTCGTCCCGAGAGATCTGGATGGGGAGGAGAAGAAGCGTTCGATTGCATCTCACAGTGAGAGGCTAGCCATTGCATTTGCATTGATCAGTCTGCCTCCTGGGAGGCCCATCAGGATCATGAAGAACCTGAGAATTTGTGGGGATTGCCACACTTGGATCAAGTTCGTCTCAAGGTGCACGGGAAGGACAGTGATCGTGAGGGACAACAATAGGTTCCACAGATTTGACGGTGGAACTTGCTCGTGTGGGGACTATTGGTAATGAGACTACCGAATGGAGTTTACAGAGGTTTGCACCGTTCTTACTAGATTTTGATTGTGTAGTTATGTATTGACACCATAGAAAGGCAGATTTTGAAAGTTAACATATGGAATGGAAAATGTTTTAGAACTCTGCATCTTCCTCTCAATGCTTATGTTTAGATTCAACCCAATTATTTAAGGACATCTCAGCCTTGTTACATTGTCCCGGGTGATTTTGGTGTTGAGCTTTCTTAAAAAAAAGGCTTTTTTGGTTTAGATGGTAACGTGGACAGATAGGTGGCATACTATAAGTTACTTATCTATTAGATGCTAATTTGAACAGTATATAGACCCTATATAAAGCATGCGCATTTTCATCGGGGAAATTTCTTGCTGAGGGAGAATTACTACACCTGATCCAGACCTGACTTTGGATGTTTATAGATGTGTCTACACTACAAACTCGTCGTTCATAGGCTCAATCGTTTTGGGCTAATTCATGCAAGCAACTAATCCACACCCATATTAAATGGAGCAGCATCGTGCCATAGTTATACATAGGGTAGATTGTCAGAATATTGCGCGGGCCATGTAACTTGGCATATGAGTGGAACACTGAACAGTCATGCGGAGGAGTTGAAGTCTATTCTGGAGTTTATACTTTGTACAGATTATGTTACAAGTTAGAGCAATCCAAATTGAGTTTATACTGTATTTCACAAATAAGTTCTGAGCGATTTAAGGTCCCTAAAGTTCAAATTGCATGATTGGCCATTGATTGACAAATTGTAGCGAGTCCAACAAAGTCATCTCCTTGTTGATCCAAGTCGGAGGGAAGCAAATCAAATTTTCATGCTATCAAATGATATCGACCATATTTGGCCAACATTGCAGTCTGAGATTGAAACTGGACCATGTTCCTCAGGTATAAGATTGGGGGTTTGCTCTATACATTCAAATTTCCTTTTTATGTAAATGAGCATGGGGCTCAAAAGCAAAAGAAAAATGAAAGGGGATTCTTTAACTCCGGAGAAAAGCCCAGGGTCCCCTGGCAGTCCCTATCCTGCATACACCAGAAGAACCAAATCAATAGTTGATCGTTTGTTAGATTGCAGGCCTAAGTTAAAATAGAATGCAGAAGATTAGGAACTCGCCACGATGATGACTGCAACTATTGTTTGCGAAGATAAGCAAGCAGACTTGCTTAAAAGCGTGGGACCAAACACTAAATAAACTGTACATTACCTTAGAGGTGTCTGGTTAGCTGCATTGTACTATAGATGATAAAGTTAAAGACTCTGTTTTTACCTCCAAAAACCAGCAAATGTCCTTAGACTCATGTAGATAGTCAAAGCAGTCCAAATCCCCACAAAGCCGTAACTGGATGACAGGATAAACAAGCATGGAATGCTAGCAATCGCCACCATAACCTGAACAAAAGTTGAGACTATTGAGATGCCTGATGGAGCAATGCACGACATCATTTTTCATAAGGGGGAATAAGAACAAGTGTACTAACCATAGAGTAGGCTGAGTATATGAAATCTGATGCTCCAAAGCTTACACCATCAAAGACAAAGGCTAGGGTGTTTATTGGTTGTGTAAGGGCTACAAACTATAAACAGAAGTAGTCAGTCAGAGAAAAACCACATGTGCTTATGTGCTATAGTAGTGAATTTTATGAAATATTTGAGCAAACTTTGGACTTGAGCAAATCTGACAGTTCATAATTGTCTAGGCTCCAAGAGTATTCATTCTTATAGCAGAGTTATGCAATTCAGTTTCCAGAGAGGGAGCAAGAAGATACCGGGATTCCTATGTAAATGAGTTTTAAGACCTTGATATCATTAGTGAACAGCCTGGACGCAAATCGTAACCCACATCCAAGAACAACAGTGAGGCCCAACCCGAGAACCACACCCAACTGCACGATTGACAGAATATATCAATGGAGATTTAGGTTCCAACAGAAAACCTGAATGATGAAATTATTAGCTGTAAAGGATGGCCAAGTTTCAATATTGCTGACCTGCAACACACGTGATGCAGCTACTGTGGCCTTGTGATGATCTTTTTGGGCAAATGCACTAGCGAGTATTGCCTGAAAAGTGACAAATATGATTGAAACACTTGAAAAAGAGCTGAGTGCGATTAGGCTACTCTAAGTGCCATAAAATAAATTATGAAGAGTATTCCTATGGCTACTGGCTATCCCTCTCCTAAAGTTGCAAGACAGTGTCCTCGAATATGAAGACAATTCCTAAAGAAACTTGCTGAGGACTCATATATTACAGATGTAATAAGAAAGCAAATGGCATAAAATTTGTAAAGGAATCCAATTTTCCTTTTTACTAAAAGTTGTCTTTCTTTATGCCAATCTACAGTATGACTTTTCTGACCTGTCCAGCAACAGCTAATCCATCTGCAAGGAGAGATGATGTCAGCCAGACTTGCAAGCATATCTGGAAAGCTGCCATTGGAATTGAACCGAGGCGTGCAGCCATAGATGCTGCAAGTGTTACGCAGAATGTCACTGCAATCACCCGAGCAAGCAAGAGAAAACCTGATAGCAGACACACAAGGTTGAGAGGCTCAGTGGTAAACAGAAGATTGTGGAAATGATTAGCGTAAAAAATCTCTACTAGATGTAAAAATGACTCCTTCATGGTCTAAATATATCACCATTTTTAAGAAACCGCCTGAATTGCATGTGTTTAATACTTGGAGGGAGGACATGAACTTCTCTCAATAATCTCCGCAGAAGTATTAGAGAAATTAAATACCTACAGGCAATAGATTCTGGTAAGAAAACAACATTGGCATGAGGACCAAAGGAAAATTCTGGGAAAGAAATAAGGTGCTCACTGGGAAGCAACATGTGCAATAGCTGCACCGCTGACTCCTAAACGGAAAACGAACATAAGAATTGGATCAAGAATTATATTTGTTGCATCACCTGCCACTGTTATCACAAAAATATATCAGGATAGATATCAGGATATGATATAATGCCAAACCAAAGTCTAAACATTCCAGAAAGTCCTAAAATCCAAGAACGGCTGAAGTTTATAAGTAAACATCTCTGAACGTGTATGGACCAAAACTGTGATCACATGATGGCATTTGCCATCTAAAGCTATGGGAGCAGCATGATTTCTCTCTTATCTTATTACCTGAAACAATAGGCATAAATACTTAAATAGCCTTCCAAAAGAAAAAAAGGGATCATAGAAATTGATATTGGAAAGTAAAAAGAAATGTCATGAGTGTAGTTGTCCAGAGATCTGCATCCTTAGTTGTTTCGGAATGAAGAAGACAGTTGCAGTTGCACCTGCAGATCATTCTTTTTAACTGTATTCAAGACCTTATCCAAGTTTCAAAGTCCAGCCCATTGCTTTCATCCAACTTTCTGGCACTCTTTACCGAAGAATTCCGGGGCAAGCTGAACTGCATCAAATGTCTGTTTTCTGAATCAGTTACCCATATTTCTGCAAGGATATTTCTCTTGTATCTGATATTTTTTCTCTCATCTAACAGAATGCTTAAATAAGACAATTTTGCATGTGTACGAGCCATTGGAAGTTTTGCACAAGCTGCATTGATTCTTCAAATTACATATATTGGAGACTTGGACTTCATTCTTTAGTGTCATGACACTATACTTGAGATGCTTTCTAGGATTTGAATATTAAAATTATATACGTGGTTCTCCATGTTATGAACTTTGATGATTTACAAAAAGCCTAACACGCCTTGTTAGGGTACAGATGCTCAGGCACATGCAAACACATTCTAGTCTGAATATATTCACGTATGAACGCCTATAATACAGCCTGCTTAAACATTGCATGCATTTGTAGGGCATCCAAAATTATCCACTTCATTAATGTTGCAATTCTAATCAGTGCGATTAGAACTAACATCTAGATTCCAATCTCTACGTCAATCAAATATGTAAAGGCAAGAACACAAGGAGGGCCTCCACCACAATGCTTCTGCACACCCGGTCCATGTCATCCACCTTATACATTTCCCACCCAATTATCAGTTCATCCTCCATGGAATCACTTGACCTCATTTGGGGTACATCCCAGCTTTCCCATATACACCCTATCTGGCCCTCAATGATGGATTCAAGCTCATGTGGATTTGGGGAACACCTCAGAATTCCTGTATACACCCTAGATGGGCCATTTTGCTTCATTGAAGGATACAATTCTTTCTCCTTTATCTGTTCCCTTTTTTTGGGGTGGTGGTTGGAGTGTGCTGAAACTTTAAAACAAAATATGTGTCTGAAGATAGAACCTTGTGAGCAAAGATTCCAGATGCATGATACTAACAGTGATATTTTAATAGAAAGATGGACTTAGAAGAACAAATATGATCTTCCTTTTACCAGTAGCATAGAGAGGTGTCCTTGTATCCTTGAACCCACGAAAGACTCCTTGCATGGCCAAAGATAAGAGGACAGCAGGAGCACCAAGTGATCTCAAGGTCAGGTACTGACAAGCTGGGGTTAGCATGGGAGAATCCTGTCCAAGAAAAAAAAAAGCTCTATTAATACTTAGACGAGAAAGAAAGTTGCTCTAGTCTCTAGACACTAATTACAGCTTCATTTCAAATAGGCATAAAAAATGACATTACCCATTAGCAGCAGATGTAAACAAAAGAGTGTAAAATCTTTCTAAGCACACTTACAGATTTGACACCCATAAAACCTAGAATAGGTTTTGCTCCAAAAATTAGGAGGACAGCTTGGAGCAGGCCTAGAACAGCTCCAATCACTAGTGCCGAAGACGCTGATGGAATTTGTTTCTTTTTACAGCCAACCTTCGCCACATTCATATCTCTACCAGTATTATAGGATGGACTGTGTACAGGTCCGTCAGAATCTGAAACTTCACAAACAAAAGGGGATAGGGAATCTGAAACTTCACAAACAAAAGGGGATAGGGAATTTAAAACCATTGATCAATCTATTTGACTTATGTATTGTAGAAGAACATGATGATGCAATTCCTTTCATACCATCACTAGAAAGCAATTCCCGCATTTCACAGTTTACGGCAGGGGCCTTCTCCAGATCCCCACTTGCTGGTTCTTGAGCATTGATTTTGTTGAGAGCATCTTCCTCAGCAACAAAGGATGTTGTAACACTAACCAGTGGAAAGATTGCTATTCTTGACACTTGATTAAACACAGCAATGGATACACCTACAGCAGCGAGCTCCACTGGACCTGTGATCAGGATGATAGAATAGGTTAACACAAAATGATACGTTACATTTGAGACACACACCCAAAGTAAGAACATCACTGTGAGTTGGTACCATAACTATGATGATGACAGCACTTTGAACAAAACAGATGGTCAATCCACCACCACCACCACCCCAAAAAAAGACAGAAAGAGAGAACAAAAAGGAAAATAAACTGGAAAGCGATTTCTGTATGTTTTTCTTGTATCATCTGTGCTAGTCCACACAAATATCAAGCAAATCTTCCAATCCAAAAGATCAGTAAATTCTTAGAGGAATCAAAAAGGAAAAACAATGAGCATTACAATAATAAAGAGATGGGTGGACCCATTCTACACTCAAACATAAAAAGTATCTTTCTTTAAAATTATGAACTATTCTTCAAACGTGGACATGTGCATCCAGTTTATTTAGCAGAAGAAATCAAGGAAAGAAATGAGAGTGTTTGATTGGTCATCTCACAGACCTATCTGGCCGACGAATGCAGTATCGACAAGAGATGCAATTGGATCCGCTGCCAGTGCCAGCGCTGCCGGAAGTGCAATCTGCATGATCTCCATGCCCAGCTCGTCCATGCTAAAAGCATGTCTGCATCATCAAACTTTGTCATTCAGACCCAGGAAAAGAACTTAAGAAGATCCCTCCAAGCAAAAGCAATCAGCAAATAGAAAAAGAACACTGTATTTCCTGCAGGCATGAGCTGCTTGATTGATATGTCAGAAGCCGGAAATTTGGGGGGCAAAAAAAAAGGGAGATGGGTACCTCACATCCTTGAAAAATATGTAGAGGGGAGGAGGAGGAGAGGTCTTCTGCTCCTTGGGCACAAACGGAACACTATCTTCTGACATGGTGGTGGAACCCATGGCCTTCCAGAAAGGCATCATTCCCAGCCTCCTTCCCTAACATGCAACTCTTGCCATGTGATGATCGGCTGTTTCCACAGAGCCCTCAACTTGGCTGGGAGAAATAGAGAAACCACAGGTTCTCCACCCCCACATCCTGCATCAACCCACACAACTTTTCTAAGGCTAGCTTAAGAAAAACTCAGTAGATCTTGTGACTGAAACACGGTGATGAGAGATTGAGAGATGAGATGATCTCCAGAAACGAACCGGAAACAGAGCTGCTGCCCTCCTTTCCTCTTCTCCCTCCCCTGCTCTCCTCAAGATTACCACCCAGAACAGTGGCAAAAAAGATGCTAACTTTGAAGAAGAAACAGAGGAAGCAACTGGGAGGGGAGTGAGTGACTAGGGAGTGGTGTGCTTCCTGGTTCGCCCCTCCCCCTGTCCTGGCCCTTCTCTCACTTGTCGTTCCCCTTTTTAAAACGCCGCATGCAGAGAAGAACAAAGGGCAAGCAGACAGAGAAGAGTAGACGACAAAGGACAAGCAACAGCAGCAGGCGATGGCGGACGAGAGCAAGGCGGAGGAGACCGGGACGCCAAGGACGGCAAAAAGGAAGGCACAGCTCACGCCACCGCAGAGAGCAACAAGCCAGTCCGACTGGTAGCAGGCAGAAAGGTGGAAGAAGCCGAGCCCCGTCTCACCCGGTTGTAACCTCCTTCCTCGCCCCCACCCGCTTCCTCCAACTTTGGCAACCAGAGACCCTCCGCCCGCAGCCCGGAACGTGCGGAGGACGCCGACCCCCGCACGCGATCCCCGGTGTTGCGGGCTTTGTCTGTGTGCGTGGCGTGTGCGGCCACTCTCTTTGCCTGCGCGGAAGGGACGAGGCCGGGTCTTCTTCGTCAGCCTCGTGCGGCTGCTCCCGTGGCGGATTCCCCCAAAGGGAGCTGCTCTACGGCGGGGCCGACCCGGGTCTGCATGTGGCGATGGCGATGGCGACGGCCACCGAGGGCCGGTGGTGGTGGTGTTTGGTGGGCGTCCCACTGGGGAGAGGACTGGGTGTTGGAGCTGGGCCCGCCGGCCAGGACCGGTGGATTCGGGCGGCTGTGAGGAATCGCCAGATGCTGGTGGTAGTGGTGGTGCCGCGACGGAGGAATCTTCCCGGTCCGGCGGGCGATGGTGACGGGTGCGGTGGCGATGGTGCGGGACGTCACAGCTCGAGGAGTTGTGAGGTGGTGGAGTGGTTTTGGAATTGGAAGCCTTCGAGTGTACCGTCCGTTGACCAGTTTTGACTTTAGCATTTTGGACATTAAAATTCACAAAATTCTTTATAGAGTTATTAACGCAATAACGAGAAATATCTTTTGTAACTATAGGTTAAGTTTTAATTCCAGTTGGCTGTTTCATTTATTTGAGGGAGATTAGGATTGCTTCACGAGAATGGTATTTTTGCAGTATACGTTTTTATGGAATGAGATTATTTATGCTAAATAATGTGTATAATTAAGAGTAGTAAATGCGTGAATTTTCATATAAGGAAGTTATTTCACGTTATTTATAGTAATAATATGTACATAAGAATTTTAAGCATGTAATTTTTCATGTAAGGGGGTTATTTCTCAAAGATTGGTGAAGATTGTTGTGCGTAATTAGTGTTTCTGTTGTGATTTATTCACGAAAACTACACGTTCAGAGAATGCGATTAGGATCTCCTAATTGATTCTTGAAATGTGTTAGCGTGTTCTACTTTGCTATCGTTCTATTTTGTCGCTCTTACCACTTTAATTATTTAACTCTTCCCAATTATTTTAAAAAAGTGAGCCACCTGTTCATGTACAAGATATTATCATGGCTTGGACAATTAGACATCCAACCTGTAATCACAACGATCCAATTGCAAGAGAGGAGTTCTACCAATTGAGCTATATTCCCCCGAGTCAAGTGGAGCATGCATGAAGGAGTCAAATGCTTCTTCTATTCGTTTCCCTGGCGTCGTTGGGCCATTTTAGACTTGAATCAGATATCTCGCCTGTAAATTATCGCATCTACGATCCAACCAATTGGAGGAGAATCAATAGATTCTTTTTCAAAAGTGATTCATCCTTCTTGAACGCAGCATACAACACTCCGTTGTACTGTGTTTTGCAAGTGTGCTTTGCTTGTTCCATCCTTCCCTCCTATAGTGGGAAGTCTTTGTGAAATAACTCCGATGGGAAGAAAAAATAAGACGTTAAGAGAACCTCCTGGCCCAACTCTGGACACTCAAAGATCATTTTTCAAATTGGTTCTTATTTCGAGTCAAGAGATAGATAAATAAACACATCATATTGCACTGATCGGGAGGCGCTCGTAGTGACTGAGGGGGTTAAAGACCAAGAAGTGAGTTATTTATACCGAGCATTCTTCTTATGGCTAGATCCAATCTCCTGGTCCCCACGGAGAGGAAAAAGAATTTCATGTTCTTTCCATCAAGTAGAAAGTATTAGGGAAATCCTATTGATTGCTGCTTTCTTCTGACCTTTGGGAAAAGCATGAAAAAAAGGCTCGAATGGTATGATCCGTTAGTCACCCCAAAATGAAAGGGTGATCTCGTAGTTATTGGTTTGTGAAGATATGTTGTTAGGTGCTCCATTTTTTCATTGAGGCCGAACCTAAACCTGTGCTCGAGAGATAGTTGTCCATACATTGATAAGGGATGTATGGATTCTCGAGAAGAGAGGAGTTGTGGTGGTCTTCCCTCTACCACTCGGATCCCACGAGTGAATAAAAAGTTGGATCTACATTGGATCTCACTTGAATCGCCCCATCTATCTTCCTTAGGATAAGTTTGGTTTCAAACTCCAATTCAAATGGGAGGAGTACGCCATGCATGCTAATAAGCTTGGATGATCTATATCTTTAGATCAGGCTCTAATGAGCACATTGAATTATCCATGTGATTGAGAGCCCTTACAATCGAGGCACAATGATGCAATTATCAGGGGTGTGCTCTACCACTGAGCTAATAGCTCATCGTGTGGGCCTCCCACTAGGAGGCCTGCTATGCCAAAAGCGAGAGAAACCCCATCCCTCTATTTCTTTTTTACGTCCCCATGACCCTCCTGTGTGGCGACGTGAGGACGTAAAAAAGGATCCTATCAATTTGTTTTGACCTAGGATAATAAGCTCATGAGCTTGGTCTTATTTCACTGTCGAGAAATGAAAGAAGACTTCCATATCCAAGCTTAGTTCAGACGTAGCTCGCTTCTTTTTGGGTGTGAAGCATTGTTAAACCAAAATACCCAACAAACAATAGCTCTTCCTGAAAAGGAGGTGATCCAGCTGCACCTTCCAATATGACTACCTTGTTATGACTTCACTTCAATCGCTAGCCCTGCCTTTGGAATCCTCCCCCTCCCCTTGCAGTTAAGGTAATGACTTCGAGTATGGCCAGCTTCTATAGTGTGACGGGCAGTGTGTACAATGCCTTAGAATGAATTCACCGTCGTATGGTTGATCGATGTTTACTAGCGATTTTGACTTCATGTAGGTGAGCTATAGCTTGCAATCCGAATTGAGGACGGGTTTTTGGGGTTAGCTCACCCTCGCAGGATCACGACCCTTTGTCTGGGCCATTGTAGTACGTGTGTCTCCCAGGGCATAAGGGGCGTGATGACTTGGCGTCATCCTCACCTTCCTTGTTCTTATCACCAACAGTCTGTTCAGGGTTCCAAACCTAATGATGGCAACTAAACACGAGGGTTGCACTCGTTGCTGGACTTAACCCAACACCTTACGGCATGAGCTGACAACATCCATGCACCACCTGTGTCTACATTCCCAAAGGCACCTCTCCCTTTCAAGAGGATTCACATCATGTCAAGCCCCGGTACGATTCTTCACTTTGCATTGAATTAAACCACATACTCCACCACTTGTGCGGCCCCCCCATCAATTCCTTTTGAGTTTCATTCTTGCGAATGTACTCCCCAGGCGGGATACTTAACGGGTTACATATGTACAACGCCTAGTATCCATCGTTTACGGCGAGAACTACTAGGGTATCTAATCCTACTTATTCCCCTAGCTTTCATCTCTTAGTATCAGTGTTGGCCCAACAGAGTGCTTTCGACGATGGTGTTCTTTCCGATCTCTACCCATTTCACCGCTCCATTGGAAACTCCCTTTGCCCCTATCATATTCCAACTTGGTAGTTTCCACCGTCTGTCCAGGGTTGAGCTTTGGGTTTTGATGACGGACTTGAAAAGCCACCTACAAACACTTTACGACCAATCATTCTGAATAATGGTTGCATCCTCTATCCTCTATCTTATTGCGACTATTGGCATAGAGTTAGCCGATGCTTATTCCTCAGATATCGTCATTGCTTCTTCTCCGAGAAAAGAAGTTAACGACCCGTGGGCCTTCTACCTCCACGCGGCATTGCTCCGTTAGGCTTTCGCCCATTGCGGAAAATTCCTCGTTGCTGCATTCCATAGGAGTTTGGGTCGTGTCTCAGTCCCAGTGTGGTTAATCATCTTCTTGGATTAGCTACTGATCATTGCCTTGATAAGTTATTACCTCACTAACTAGCTAATTAGACACAGAGTCTCTCTTCGAACAGATTCCTCCTTTTGCTCCTCAGCCTACGAGATATTAGCAACCGTTTCCAATTGTTGTTCCCCTCCAAAGGGTAGGTTCTTATGCGTTACTCATATGTCTGCCACTAGAAGCACTACTTCAACAAAGTAATTTTACTATTTTGAATTTAGGAGCATTGTAGTCAAGATATTATTTTTCTTAACCCTTTCATTTTAAAATCAGATAGTAGAAAAGGAATCTGGCAAAAAAATGACAATACAATATGTTAACATAGTCTCCAGCATTATGTATACTTATAATTAATGGCTGTGAGGAAAAAATATAAAAGAGAAAATTTTAGGAAAAAAAAAATATATATATATCCCTAAAATATATCATAATAAAATCTACATATTATATCTTATACTCTTATATTATATATATTTCATCATGTATATTTTTATTGATTGATTCCATCTATTTAACCTAATCATAATTGATTTAAGATGACAATAAGATTAACTTGTTCTCTATATACTCTCAAATTTTTTTATAACTATCTCTCTTCAGCATCGGAACCTTGCTCTAATCAACCTAACTTGATCAAAACTCCATTAAGTCATCTCTCTCTACTTTCTTGAAGAGAGATATTTTACTACTTTTATATTTATTTAACTGTTATATTCACAAGTTAATAGAATACTACTTCTATTTTGATACATAGTTAATCACAAAAGTATAATTGATGTTTTTTTTTTAAATTTTGAGAGCATAAAGCATAAGACGAAGATTTCAGATATATATTTAAAAATAATAATTTCATATATATATTTATATATATATATATAATTTTCTCAAAATTTAACAGTCAATGCGTCCACATTCCTCCCGACTAGTCAATTTTAAGGCGTGCCCAAATGGTGGGGCACGCCGCTGCACATTTAGTGGCAGGCTTTCGATTCCTGCATAGGCAGTGTCTTGTGCATTTCAGAGTTTTTTCCTGGTTTGATTTAAAAGGGGCATGGGATGGGAGGGTGGGGCCCCGAGTTTCGAACCCGGGGCAGTCTGATTTCACCAAATGACAGAAGCCATTAGACTACAACAAAAAAAAGTTAATTTTAAGGTTCCACGTTGACCTGTTGTTGGCTTAACTCGACCCCACCTCTCACGCCGTGACGGTAAAGAGTAGGTGACGTGGGCCCCTTATTTTGTGCAATATATATATATATATATATATAACTTTTATAAGTTATTAAAAATATCCCTGACGCCTTCGAATATTTGTAATTAAACTTCATAAAGACGTAATGAGATCGATATTTTAAATCTGTATAGTTTTTTATAACATATTTTGATCCTATGAGAACCGAAAAGCACGTAATTGCAACTGTTTAGATGGGTTAACGATATATTTTTAGTAAAGCCTAAAAATAGAAAAAAGCCAATATATAAATAGGAAATAATAAATGGTTTTCTGATATGGGTCGGCGTCCGTATATGGATGCTGGCGTCACCTGGAATCTGGAAGCACGGCCTGGGGTCATCTGAAAGTGACATTTTTTTTTCCCGGGAACCAAACGTTAATGAGAGGAAAACGTCCGAATCTGTGAGTAGACAGGTGGGTGGCCCTTATTTACCGAATAAAGATGGAGGTGCCTTGATCACATCAGGTTGCAACATTGATGGTAGGTATTTAATCTTTTAAATGGGTCATATATATTAATATAGAACACTTTTTACACGTCAAAAGATTATCCACCTCAGAAATAAGAGGGTGAGTCTCACAACATATTAATAACTGTGAGATCTAACTCACTTGTGCTCGAGATGGGGACAGATGAACACCTAGAGACGGGTAATAAGACTTTCCCCATAGAGAAGAACTTAGTAAACTTGAGTTGTTCACTTTCTACTTGTACTTTTTCGTTTTCATTAGTCAATAAAAAGAGGACACAATGCACCCATCTAATGAGAAGGGAGAAGTACAAGTGAAAAATGTACAACTCAAATGTACAAAGTTATTCTCTTCCCCATAATGATAAGGGAGTGACGTGCCATTGATCATCTCCCTTTCATCATCTTATTAGGTCGTATTTATGTTTCACGATGAATATAATACTTATTGTGGTATCGTGATCTGTTGTCCAATCGATGTCACTATTCTATAGCCGCTGCCACTATATGATCTGCCACTGCATCGCTCAGTTGACACGTGGCGAATGACATGTTCTAAGATGGACATTTATATAACTTTTGTAATGATGCTTAAAAAAATTAACTATGATTTGCTTAATTCTCATATGATTGATGTCTAAAAGAGTGACAAAATAAAGAGATGAAGTACGAATTCTCTTTTTTTATGATGAAGTTGTATAGATGTGAATAAAACTTGGCTTGGGTAGGAAGTTAGAGAAAAAGTTAAACATGCAAGTTCTCCTTGCATGCAGGCAGTGAAGAATGTGGAGCACTTGAGAAATCACATGGACACAAGATCTACTTGCCATATATCTCTGAGAAACACTTAAATTTTGCTCGATCGAGCCGTCCGCTCTTACAGGAGAGCTCTACTGTCATGTTGACGGCGAAACCCGTACTCATTTGTGCGAGCGGATAATACATTTCGGCCGAACATTAGGGTTTTCTCTATGAGATTGTATCACCACACATCTTGATGTGCGATGAGACCCGACACATCCAATGTGGGTGCACCGGGTGGAGGATGCCTCCTCTCCCTCCCATGCCCGATTGGGGTGTGCACAACGCCCGATTGGGGTGTGCACAAATCGGGGTGTGTACTGAGACAAACTCTTTCTCTATATCTCTAGAGAAGCTGCGAGCAAAGAAAGGATGTTTTAACAGTCTCCTCCTTCATACACAGTACACATCTGTTTGGCATACTGATTCTGACAGCGACATAATTTCTCAATATCATCCATCACCCATGATTTTTGTGATTACATTATAAATGAAATTGCATTGCACAAAGAGATTGGCCGGTATTGATCAAAACAATTAGCTCCCTCAGACTCTGTATTAGTGAAATGAACCTGCAATTAAGTATGTTTCAGCATTCTACTTGCAATGAAACAAATGTTGCACTGCTTTAATAACTTGTTCTCCAACTAGGAAAAATACTCGATGAACTTTGACACGGATATAGTTATTATACTTGTCAAATGATGTGACAACTTACGTAACATCACGCAAAACGCCACTCACACGCTGACACGCCACATCACCAGTGTCGGCGAGGGGCGGCGGTGACTAGCAGTGGTGGTCGGACTGCAAAGATGTTGGGGAAATGCTTAATGTCCGGGTGGCCGGACAAATCATTTGTCCGGCCGCCCGGCTGGCGCGCTGCCCATTGGGCGCTGCCTGGGGTGGGGCCCAGGCAGCCCAGCGCTGCCCAATGGGGCGCGCGCCAGCCGGGCGGCCGGACAAATGATTTGTCCGGCCACCCGGACGCAAAGCATTTCTCAAGATGTTGTGCTTCCTTGGTGAAGAAAATACAACATTCTTAATGCCCTCAGTGATCACTGGAGAACAAAGATGTTGTTGGTGTGCTTCCTGCAGCTCCAAACTTATATCTAGGATTAATGGAGAAAAGGGCAAGGGGGTCGCACCTTATTTTAGAAGAGAGGTGAAAAGTGCAATAGAATGAGATTTAACCTGGTCTATGTCATCAATGAGTGTGCCATCTGCTAATTTGCAATTTTCTAGTAGCAAGATCAACTGATGTGGATAATCTCTATACAATTAGTTTTCATAAAGATGGCAATGTACATTGTTTAGATGTAAAAAGAGCACAGCAAGATGCCTACTTGATCACTGGGAAAAGAGCACACTCCCGTTTTATTTAGTGGGAAGATCAATAACAGTTTGTTTAGAGACAGATGAACTTAGTGCCACTGACTCTTCTCATACTCTTCTTTGGCATGTAGCTGCAAACTCTCCGAAGGCTGGCAGCTGCGCCATGATGGAGTATGAAGTATAAACAGCATACTACTAGTGCTGTATAATTTGCTTGTAACAGACCAAGAGAGATAAACAGGAGGGCACATGCTCATTTCTTTTCTACATGGGGTGTTTCATTTTATCAGAACAATGAGAATCCAATTTGCAATAGCTGCAGCAGATGCACAAGCATTCAGGCACTTTGGGAAATTTGGAGGTTGGTTTGGTGTCTGCAACATTTTGCATCCCTGTATCACTGCAGCTGGTCAGAGCTTCTCTTGCTGTTTCAGTTGTTCCTGTCCAAATTGGATAAACCATCTTAGTAACCAGAATTTCAATGAACCGAGACAAAAGGGGAAAAAACAATATTATAGGAATGTTGGGAAGCAAAATAAAAGAAGAATTCTACTGAAAAGGACTAGGTAGCTTACACCACCTGGTGAATCAATAAACGGCCAGAAATGACATACTATGCAGCATGGACTAGCCATTTAAATAAATGCATATGAAAATCTTTGTTAGCTAGTGATTACCAAGCACCTATACACATCGAGTATAATAATATTACTTACCTCTGTGACAAAGAAGGCATGAAATCCAAGAGGAACTCTACTGGGTAGTTCCACAACTGCCACAGGATCTGCTGACATCCTTTTGGCATCGATAACATTTACCTCGGATTTTCTGCAGTGATACAGGATATGTACATGAATATGATGAACACTCATGCTTCATCAGCTAGAATGGAAATTAAGGATAATAAAAGGAAGTTGTAAGTATCAGTTCAGTACTGGAATTCTCTGAGATGAACGAAATTGATGACCAAGGTATTAGTGTGTGCAACTAAGGCAAACCCTGTCCTCGATGTCCTAGTCATGATTGACGCAAAGATTGGAGTTATCTACTTTGAAAACTAGGGTTTCCAGGAAAATAAAAGGCGCTCGATTACAGCAATACTGGAGTGGTCTGCTTATTGATCAAAATCAGCTAGTGGATGGAAACTGGAACTTCAATCCTAGAGTTGGCAGTTAAAAAGAGGAAAAGAAGAACAAAAGGGATTGTCGTGTACAGAGCAGCATATCATAGATAGTTGGCAGTTTAGCACCATTTCCATAAACATGAAGAAACCTCAAACCATACAATAAGCTAAGATCATACCCCTTCGGCTCTTCTCCACACCCCACCCCACACCCAACAGAGACATCACACGGTAAACATATAAGAAATTTAGTAAGGTTGACATACAGATCATAATCGACCATTCAGAATATTATTGAATTCAAAGTAAGAAAAAGAGACTGTCAGATGCTACATAAAAATAGCTAAGGTAATTATGAGAGGAGAGTACCCTGTGTTTTCATCAACTACAAAAAATATCAAGTAGCCATCATCCTCCTCAGATGAGATTCCAGGCTGACGAGGTACAAAAATTGCCTCAGAACCATATCTTCCAGGTCCCAGCTGAAAAATGCCCTGGACATTGCCCCCAAGTTCAAGCTGTGTCTTCCCAGTTTCTGGTTCAGCATGAAGATCGAACTTTATAATGCCCTTAACCTGTGTGTTATTTTCAAGTATGGTTGCGTAGACAAATCTTTGTTTTCTGTATCCAACCAGAAAGTAACCCCAGAACAGAAATTGCTCATGACAGTCAGGAGATTGGCTCGAACAATGCAGACAAAGATGCAATTATCCATGAGAAAAGCAAAATCAAAGAAGAAGACCTGCCGGTGTAGCTCTCGTTGATCCGAGGAAAGTCAACAGTAGAAGCTGACAATTGTTTCTGTGATGCAGCACCAGTTTTCATATTGAATCTCAATTCATACCTGATATTAAAGGTGAAAAAAGAAAGTCAAGTCGACAGGAAGAGATGGACCTTACTACAATTTTACCAGGAATTAAAATCACATACAGCTCATTTTTAAAAGTCTGAAGCTTCCCGTGTACAGTTCCATTGATCAAGTCCAAGTCTGGATTCTCAAGGCGGCAAGTGATAAGAATAACTTCATCGCCCTCCTCCCAGGCATTAGCTGGCAACAGACACCCAAATAAAGCGTTCAATATTACTTATTCCCTGACTGAACCAGCACCATATGATAGATTAACTGTTTCTAAATATATAGTATTACTTCAAATATGAATGGCACACAAAAGATAAACATCAGACACTCACTGAAAAAAAAGATATTTCAATAAGATTCAGTTGAGGGGCAAAGAAAATATTCCAATGTGATTCAGCTGAGGGGCAAAGTAAGTATTCCAATAAGATTCAGTTGAGGGGACCTGGGTCCTGGAGGTCAAAGGTTCAGAGCCAGAAACAGCCTCTTCACAGAAAATGGGGGAAAGGCTGAACACAGTTCAGCCTCTGAAGACACCAAAGTTGGCAGAACCTCATGGGCCTACAGTACTGGACCTACTTGGCTCCCTTGTTTAATAAGATTCACTTGAAATGAAAAAAGTTATTAAGGACATGACTGTACCACCGATTACTAAACAAACAGCTATTGTCAATGACCACTGGGGAGATTGGATTGTTTGCTATACATTTTCTTTCTCCTGAAAAGCATATCAAGATCATCCCAAATAAGTGGATTGCCACAGGAGGATTGGTGTTTTTAGATGACAGGGTGGCCCCTTAACCCCCAACATTATTAGGACTGTGCATGGGTCGGTTTGGTCTGGTTTAGTCTAAAAATTTTTGAACTTGAACTGAACCAAATTACTAAAAGAACCGAACCCAACCGAACCGGACATTTACTTTGATGAATCGATTTGAACCAAACCAAATTTTTATGGTTCGGTTTGTTCAATTCGGGTTGGGCTTCTGGACTTTTGGGCATTTAAGAGACCATGGATAGAATAAGCATGGTCCACAGTCCACTTGGGGTGGAGATGAATATATATGATACAAAGACCAATTTCACACAATAGGAAACAAATATACTCATCCAAGAAAGCCAATGACTTCGTCGAGACAAGTCTGGAAAATTTCAAAGATGCCATAAATACAAGAAACACCAACCCATTAAGCACACTGGCAAACCAACCGAGGACAATCAAGATATCGACTTGATCCAACACAGCGCAAGAACACCCCCACGAAAATCAAAACCCACTTCCATCACCCCCAATCGAAAGCTCAAACCCAAGCTCTGATCTTCTAACTCCGAACACCCTTTTTCAAGAACTTAATGGAACAGAACCAACGAACAAAAAAGAAAACATTAGAAGGACAACCCTAGATTGCAATCGGCAAAGCAAATACCTGAATCGGAGAGAACCACAAACTACTCGAGAATCCGTGCACGAATTGCTTGCAAGAGATACCAGCGCAAGGATTTGCAGTCGGAAGCCCTCGCCGGCCTCTATTTATAGAAAGGGATGTTGCTGGTGAGAGAGTAGAGAGAGGGGGAAAGGGAGAGAATTGCCGCTCGATGGACTCACCGCGGCAACCAGTTGCCTCCAGGATGAGGGCGCCACCGGCGCGCCGCTGTGCCAACTGGCCGGCGTGCTGCTGGGTGTGGGTGTTGGGTCGGGTGAGAGAGTAGAGAGAGGAGGAGAGGGAGAAAAATGGCCTGCCACGGTATCAAGGGACAGGGGGTTTCGCAAATCCCATTTCATAAACCCTAAGGCGAAGAAGAAATGGGGTCGGCCAACGAGATCCGGATATTGGGTAAGTTAATAGGATTCAGGTTAAACGGTTCGGTTTGGGTTATACCATTTGAAAACTGAACCAACCTGTTATTGTGAAACTGGTTCTGTTCGGTTCGGTTCATCGGTTTAACCCGAATACTACACACCTGTAAACATTATCATCTGATTCACCTTGAAATAAGTGAAACATAGATTGCCAGATCATGGAATGGAGGGAACTTATCCAACCTGGAGCTCCCCCATCGCCACCCACCCCAAACACAGCGCAAGAAAAAGAAGAGTCTACTCTCCTATAAAATATTAGTTTCAGGATTGTGGAGATCTTCCGAAAAATTCTGAGATCTTCTGTTTGGAAACCAGCTTCAGTTCCTTAAAAATAAACAGTCATCAAATCTCTTTCGCAGTAGCACCTTAAATACTTCACTACCATGGTCAAATTGGCAACATATTTCTGAGAGGAAAGGACTTTGGACTAGCACCTTATCAGATGTCTCAAGAACCTCATATACCATGTATCCATCTAACTCATATACTGATACCAAATATACTCGGAAAATATCCTTTCCAACACAAGAATTTATTATCAATGCCATTATGTTAAGCAAGTTTTTAATCAGCGATGCATTGTGCATATCTGCAATGACATGCTGATTCCACCCTAACAATAATGAATATTAGACTTGTAGTATCAGAAAATCAAAACTCCAGCCCTTTCCCAAAAGAATATCTTTATAGGGTTTAGGGTTTAAGTAGACAGTCTGTAACTACTAATCACAGCCAACTTCCAAGATGGGATAAAAGGCAAGGCTTGGAGCTCACAATTGCACAGTCACAGTCACAGTCAGAGAGAGAGAGAGAGAGAGAGAGAGTACCATTGTGGAATATAAAGCAATTGGGAAGCTCAAACCATTTGATTTGGAGTTCATTCTTTGCATATCTGGGAAGTATACCGAATTTTGCTTTCTTTGTGGCATCAAATGTGTAAACAAAGCTTCCTTTTTTCACCATTTCCTGAGAATATAGGGCGACAAGAAAATTGAATAAAAAGGGGTAAAACATGACAGACTCTTTTCACAATTGTTTGGAAATTTGAGCTTCAGGAAAATCTTGAAATTATATAGCAAGAGGAGGTCAACCAGACATATACAGTGAGTCCTGGTATAACTGGAGTGCCTTTATATCTGACTAGTTCCTGATGCTTATCGGTACATAAGTTCTTGATGTAATCAGTCTATCGATTTTATTTTACTCAGCATTACTGGAGCAAGAATATTTTTCTAGACTCAAGCAAAGGCATCCGTAGAGACATATTAGTTTTGCAATACCATGGGATGGAAATAAAAACCAGGAAATTATATGGCAAGAGGTCAACCAGGCATATACAGCGACTCCTGGTATAAGTGGAGTGCCTTTATATCTGACTAGTTCCTGATGCTTCTTGGTACATAAGTTCTTGGTGTAATCAGTCTATTGATTTTATTTTACCCATTATTAGTGGAACAAGAAAAATTTTCCAGACTCAAGCAAAGGCCTCTGTAAATACAAATTAGTTTTGCAATACCTTGGGACGGAAATAGAGAGGTAGATCCATAAATATTGCATAGTTCTCAGTGATGGCAAAATCATGCATCATGACCGATTCTGGTATCGTTATTGGTACTGGATCAAGCATGATACCATCTTTGGTAATCACCCGGTAAGTAACATATGGTGGGTTATGGGCATAGCCAAAAGTAAACATCTCATCTGCAGTAAACATTTGTCCATTAGAAAGAAGCAACCACACAGCATATGGATGTGGACGAATATGTGGTTGAGATAACTTCAAACTTTTACCAGTAAATGGATCCACCTTTGGATGAGCAGTGAAAGAATGAGACAGTCGTTTGTCGTAATCTAACAATCCAAGTGTTTGCAGATCACCATCTTCCAGAACCTTGACAACATCTGCTCAGCAAATAGGAAAGGTTGCATCAAGACTGCCGTGCAGTTATCCCACTTTTGGGCAGAAAATCCTAACAAGCAATGAGGAGATCTATATAATAGACAAAATGCACATGCATGTTTATGCATACACTTAAGAGATAATATTGTCCAAAAATTCGGTGAAATATGAAAAGGTATCCTAAAAGATTCATAGAAAATAGGATCACCGTGAAGGACTTACAAGGTTTATCGGCTTCTTGAAGAGCCAAAAGTTTCCCATGATGATATATGAGAGCTGTGTTTGCTGGAATCATGCTCAATTGATCAGGCTCAACAAGAAAAGAAATAACATGTGAAGACTGTCATGAAATATCATGTTAACTCCAAATGAAAAGACTCACTATAGACATATGCAGCAAGCTTACCTGTCCCAACTCCATATGAGTCATCCGATATTTTCAGTTTTGCACGAAGAAGTTGCAAATTAACCATAAAAAGTCCAAAGAATCCTTTCAGGTCTCCAATCTAAAGATGAGACAGAAATCACTGTCATTCAACACTCTAGTAACGGTTAACAAAATGTTCTAATCTAATATCGGACCTCACTCTTAGTTGAACAGTCAGGACTTACATCCAACATTCAGGCAGTTCCTCATAATCAAATTTCTAACTACTATACAATTCCATGATGTTACATAATTTTTACAAAGCGTAAGAGATGAATGCTTGGAATTTGAAAAAGCAAGTCTGGCTGAGCATAAGATGCCTTAGGAAGGGAAAAGAAAATCCATGAAGTTAGTACCAATAATTTGCTTTGGTAAACACTTCTTACTAACTACTTTGTGAATATATATATATATTATATATATATATATATATAATTAATTATACAGATAGATCGAGCCAGTTGGATAAGCAAAACCATAAATCTTAGAGAATTAACAATGCAAATAAGTAAAATAAAGCATATCTTACATGTGAATGTGCTGGCAAATGCAAGGAATTACAGTAGAACAAAGTAAAAACAACTTGGGAGTACTCACGAGTTACATGAGCATTTACCTCTAGTCCATTCTTAATGAATTCTTATTGTTATGCTCTTTATTTTAGTAAATCTTAGTCTATTGAGATGCCAAACTGAAGTCACCAATCAGAATGATTGATAACAAATTCCCACAATTTTTCATTTTTTGAGGTCTCTACCATAGTAGTAGAGCATAGTCCCATTTAATGATAGACACACAACACCCCAGGCTTGAAACTTGGGTCTCCCCTTCCCTCCCCACCCATGGAACCAACTGGGATGTGCCAAATTGGTAAACCCATTGTTATGAATATCCTCTCTTTAAACTTTTTAGCCAAAGTCCATGTGAATTGTGAAAGCAAAAAGGTAAGTAAACAACGATAACTGCATTACCTTGATGGCTTACCTTTACGTTAAAAGGTAAGTTCTGTCTAAATAAAATGATTGCTAAGTAGTAAGGGCTTTCAACTCAATTACCTTCATGAATTTTGCTCCTCCAAAGTATTCTTCTTGTTTAAGGCGGGAAGTCCTAACATATCTTGAAACATAGGTTGCTTTTCCATCCTTGATGTGAACACCATGAATCATTCTTCAACATCATAAAAAACATAATGACATGGAAAATGGATTAGATATTTAAACAGAAGATTAAAACTGCAGGGAACAATTCATAACAATAAATTGAAGAGGAAAATGAAAGGGTTTATGGCACATAAATTAGTCGAAAAACTGATAGATGAGCATACATATGCAGAGGGTTCTTTTGGTTAAACTATCAGTAACAGCTAGAGCAAGCACCAACTCAGTATTATGCTATTCTCAGTAAATTACATCTCAGACAAGGAAGACAGACATGTGCGATGATATATTGAAAAGAAATTGCATTTAAACGTTCAGGACTAATTTTCTGCAATTTAACAAACAACAAATGTTACTGATAATGTTTGTCTAAAAGAAAAGAGGACTTCCTCTGAATAAGGAGAAGGTAATGTGTAGGCAGGAATGTGACAAATAATTTTAACAGCTGAGACAAGTGCAAGTTTCGTTTTTCCTGATTGTTGTTCTGGGTGAAGGAAGTTCCATTGACACAGCACCTTTTTTCTTGAACAAAAAATACACTTGGTCGAGCACTAACTCAAAAGAGCCAATTACAAATCCATATTTTGGAGTGAAAACCAATAATTACATTCCGAAGTATAAAGCGGCATAGCACCAAGAAGAGAAGAGCTTCAGCTGCAGATTGCTATTCAAGGTCTACCACCAACTAACAAGGAACTAGAAAATGTAAATTGCATGGGGAGTCCTTCAGTTAGAGAATAGATAGTACGCACCCGTCGCCATCAAACCTGCAAAATCAATGCAAGCAGAGTAAGCTAAGCTGACATAATACTTTCAAGTAAAAAGCCAATGCATGAAAATAACATATACACTCTTATAATTCTTTATATTATATTATCTTTATATATATATATATATATATATACCTAAAGTCTTATATTTTTACATGTTCAGTTGAATATTCTGTTAATTTTGACGATGTTAGCCATTGATGGTATTAAGCGAAGTAATTTCCCTTAAATTAGGGGTATCCATGAAATATAAGAATACATGGGTACAAAGTAGAAAACACAAGATTGTAAGGTATATATGTAACTGTTCTTTATAAAAACGTAAACGGACTTTAAAAGTGTGGAGGAAATAAAAGACAAAAAACTCCCCTTTATAAGAAAGGGGCAAGAGAAGCCACTAACCCAACACCCCCCCCCCCCCAAAAAAAAAAAGAAAAAAAAAGAAACTACAATCTTCCACTTTACAACGGCACCAAGCCAAGCCCCCACAAGATCTAGACAATCCTATTCGAGTCAGAGGTCCCCTTCATGAAAATTCTAGCATTTCTTTCCCTCTATAATGCTCAGAATGTAGCATGACTCAAACAAGCAACCACATCTCACTGTCCCCCTAGGCCCCTGCAAGGTGGGAACTATTATGTGTAGCTGTGCAACATCAAAAGCCCCTAATACAGCCCACATGCATGTTCATTGTCCAGCCCATCATCTTTCTCTTCTCCGAACAATGACGGAACAAGGGTAATGCCAAAATAACGAAAATGAGACAGGGAACCCAGATGAAAATGGACAAAGGAACTATCGATGGCAGACATGGAGTTTGCTCTCCAAGACCAACATTGGGTGCATTCCTCATCGGTAGCAACATGACATATGCTACCACTAGAGATCACCCTCAGCGATTCTCCTGATATTTGTTACAGGTCAGATGACTCGGTGCCAGAACCCTGCCTGCCGGCAAAAGGGGCATGCACCGGCATACTGAATGTTCACTCACTTCGACACACACCTACATCCATATCTACTCCAGGGACACAGAGTTGCAGAAGCTCTGCACCAGATGATCAGAAGTGACAAAGTTCGAACATGGACGAAGAGATTACCAGTGATACCCCGCCACCGGAGCGAACTTTGGGTTCGGGCCCACCCTGGCGAACTCCCCATTCAAGCATTCCTGTTGGCAACACCAAGAAGCAGACGAAGATCACATATTTGTCTTTTTAACAGAAGAACAACACCTTCTTTCTGCCTAAAACAACAACAACGACAGCAATCACCATGCATCTTCTCTCTCCATACCGGGAGGTACCCACGGACGGGGAGGTTGCGGGAGGGAGGGGTCTCGTCGGCGGGGGCGAAGAGGCCGGAAAGGTAGTGGTACGGCTTCGACTTGTCGTGCCCGAAGTAGACGATCACCTTCTCCAGTAGGTCCACCGCCGCCGACAGGATCCCCTTACTGGGCCTGGGGTTGACGGCGACGATGCCCCCGCGCCCCTTCTCCTCATCCTCCTGCTTCAACGGCTGCTTCCCCTCCCCCATTCCCGCCTGCTCGCCTTCTTCCACTCCCTCTCTACTACTCCGTCCACATAAAAAGATCCTATCTTTGGTGGTGGGTATGGGTACGTATTATATAAGGCAATGTGGAGTGGAGGAGGCTGGTGGCAGTGGCGTGCCTGGATGGGATCGCTGCCTGCCGGCCATAATATGTGATGGCCCTGATGGGTAACGCCAAGACAAGAGGAGCAGCATCTGCCGCTTGTCTGTCGTGTTCTTGCGGCCGGGTGTGTGCGTTGGCGGCAGCTGCGTGGCGCCACCAGAGCTACTTCCCAACATGTTTGAGAGACCACAACCAGTAGTGGAGATATTTGAGTTTTTTCTTCTTCCATCAAAACTATATTTTTTTTTTTGGTATCCTTCCAAAATGGTCACTTTGATGCAAAAGTTTTCCTTAAAAAACTTCTAAAGAATGCCATAATACCATATTTTACACTATTTTCTTCTACCATTCTCACTTCGATTGTCTGATTTCATAATTTAGATAATCCAAAAAAAATAACTGGAGTTCAAGAATATCAAATTCGAAAAGTATTAAACTTTAAGTTCACTTTTTCTTACTATTTAATAAATACAATAATAAGAAAATGACCATTTCTCTCATTAGCATCCTGTTGGACCGCACTTCCCTGGCAGGTGTGGCGTAAGTTTGATGTTTTAAATGAATAATATGTTAAACAATGAATAGTAAAAGCAAATAAAAATTTAAAAGAATATTTTTTTTTGTCATTTACTCATCAACATTACATTAAATACTATTTAACAGAGCCGGAATAAAAGATGGCAATCCAATTGTAATTGAAAAAGATTTTGCGCATGTCTTAAAATAGATGAATAATGTTCGCTCTAGATACAAATACAGTATTTCTCATTTAACTAATTTAATATACCAAGCTGGATTTGAGCATGTGTGGATGTGAGTCTATTTAAGTTTATAAACATGGTTCATTAACACATATTATTAAGGTGGCCCAACCTTAACATATGTGCTGAGATCCCACTCTTCAAAATCCCACAGCCTTAACCATCAACCTGAGTCCCAAAAAATTTGGACAAATCTTACTGGCCTTGATCCTTTTTTGCCAAGAAGATCTTGGTTTGAGTTGGCCAAATCACATACATTTAAGTTCCCAACCCATGTTCATGGTGTATCTATATATATGTGGTGAGTTGGTTTTGGCTGTGGTTTTTTTTTTTTTTTTTTGAGCAAGGATAGAAAGTATTGCTTACATTAATTTGGAAAAAAAAGGAATCCAACTTAGGGGTACTGTCCACTGTCACCATCACCCATATGATACATTTCATAATAGGGTTTTGTTTTCATATATATTTCCATCTAAACTATCATGTTTACATATATAGTATTCACTGTCAGGAAGTTATTGGCTTATAGAGGACCCCGGTTGGGTCGATCGGTTAGAACTCTTGCTTAAAAGCAAGAGGTCCCGAGTTCGATTCCTGGGGGGGCTTACCTGATTTACATGCAATTCTCGAGGTGTGTAAATCCGGGGTTTTCCTGGTCAAGTGGGGTAAGGGCAATACGGGTACACGGAAAGTAGGAGCTGCCAAGTCCTGACCTTGGGGTTCACGAACACCAATCCCTGAGCCCACAAAACCACACGGGGCGGGGTTTCCTCGTTACCAAAAAAAAAAGTTATTGGCTTATCCAACTAATTGCACCTATCCACTTTCTATTCTTATGTCGTTAAAATATGCTACATAAAAGTGCAAAAGACAGTCATATCCTTATGAAGCTTAACTTGAGGGCAGTTTCATAATTTCAACAATACTAGTACACGGAAAGTAGGAGCTGCCAAGTCCTGATCTTGGAGTTCACGAACACCAATCTCTGAGCTCACAAAATCGGGATGAGATTTCCTCGTTACCAAAATAATATATATATATATATATATAAAAAGAAAAACCCTTCAACATATGTATGGTAAGAAAATCCCAAGATCTCTTGTTATGTGTATGACACCATAGAAACATATGCACATAAATTTTGGTACACAATGCTGCCCACCTCATCTTGCCACTAAAAGTTCCAACTCCAATAAACTTCACCCCCACCCACACACAAACAAATGACAGAACTTGTGATGTAATGCATAGCCAAATTTGGACAGCCACCTAGTAGTAGTAGACCTTCAACCTGTTCATCAAGGCTGTGAGACACCAGTGAAGTTGTACAAAAACATATTGCCCTGTTTACCAAGTGCACTAACTTTGATGTTGCATTCAATAATCTTACCATGTGAGACATGTGATACTTGTATAGAAGGAGATTAATCAAATATGGTAATTAAAGAAGAATGATAGAATTTAAAGTAGAGGAAGAGAGGGGCCATAATCTTTTGGGCTCTCAAGATCAAGATTCCATCATTTTTAATCCAAGTTTAAGTCTTGTATGGTATAGTTTTTAATAAACTCTCTTCCTTTACATAGCAGAACTCAGAGTAGATAATTACCTGTCAAGATTGATATTGGTAGATATGTATATTAGAGCAGGTTCAGCAGTTAGAACTTGTTATAGTTTTTAAGTAACCCTCTTTCGCTACATAATAAAACTTAAATTGATAGAGTACAACTTTTTTATTTTTCTGAATTTCTTTAACTACATCTTATCATATGCCGTTCATTTGTATAATCTAATCATCGATTGGATAATATAAAAAAGGACAAATTAATTAGGAGTTCCTAACAGATATTTGATTTATTTTTTAGTCTCTAACAAAACTGTAACTTATTACAGTAAGTGTTATCTCTAATTACAGTATACGTTAACTCATGTTACAGTAATGACCTCTCTATTATAGTTAAAAACTTCTAATTAATTTCTCCTATAAAAATAAAAAAATAAAATATATGTGTATCTCAAAGTCACTTATCACTTTCACCCTATTAACACTTGAGAAAAACTTAATGTTTGGGAGAAATCGGCGACAGTTGTTGTGTCTGTAGCCATAGTCGAGCAATCGGATATTTCGTTGGTCAGACACTAAAGACATATTTGGTATTAAAATATAGATTGAGGATAAAGTGATGATATCTTTAAATTTTTAAAAATATTTTTAAAAATTTAAAAATATCTTCACTCTATCTCCAATCTATTTTGATACCAAACATGTCTTAAGTGTTTCTATTAAGACTTTCTCTTACCGTGATCAAATTGCAAGGACATATAAATCAAAAGAAATTTTTATTATAAGAAGGATCCGGCATATTTCTTGTTTATAAGATATGATCTGAGATGACAATTTTATATATATTTTTTAAAATAAAATATATACAACTGGCCACACGCACATCAGCTGGCGGATACACTATGAATATTGGACGAGGTAAAATTTAAAATTTGTGATCTATTACACAATGATATGATTGCATATTCAAATCTCAAAAAGAGCATGCTTAAAAAGAATTTCCAAGAATATTGTAATAACTTATTTTTTAAAAGATAAAATTCAAAATTTAGATATCCTTTTTGAGAAAATTAAATTACAGGATGGCACGAAATCTCGTTAAAAGTACTTAAAACTGTGTTTATAGTATGTATTTATGTGGTTGGTCCCAAATCTCTGATGGCCGGGTACGATATTGTTCTTTGGCGTGGCCTTCCTCCTAATATATTGACAAAATAGAAAACTTTACCAAAAAAGATATCTCACAAAAAGAAAAGTTTTCATAATTTAAATTTCAATAGTAACCATCGTGCTTTTCCCAATCCGATGGGTCTTCCAAATTTCATAATTTAAATATTTAAAAGGGACCTTAACTTTAAATAAGTTGAAAAATGATATAAATATTGAAGATATAAAAAGAGCATCGCGTCATCTAAATCTAATATTATCAAAGAGATCATATCTAAGATATCAAAAATGGCATTATTCTGAGATTTTTTTTCTAGGAAACAACAAAGGAATTCACCTAGTGGAGTCTACATAAAAAAATGGCATCACTTTGATATTTTATTGCTAGAAAAATAAAGGCATTCACCTAATGGAGTCTACATCAAAGCATTGAGTTGCTCAGCAGTGAATGTCTCACCTAACAATATTGAGATTCACTATAAGAAAAAATGCTTATAAGACCGATATAGAGACCGAAAATTTCGGTCACTATTCGGTCACAAAATAGTGACCGAATTGTGACTAAAATTAATCAGTCGCTAATAAAAGTTTTAGAGACTGATTCAGAATCAGTCACTATTCGGTCACAATTTTGTGATCGAACAGTGACCGAAATTTTCGGTCTCTATATTTTGGGACCGATTAGATTCGGTCACAATTCGGTCCCAAAATTGGGACCGAATAGTGACCGAAATTTTCGGTCTCTATTTTGGGACCGATTAGATTCGGTCACTATTCGGTCCCAATTTTGGGACCAAATAGTGACCGAAATTTTCGGTCTCTATATTTTGGGACCGATTAGATTCGGTCATTATTCGGTCCCAATTTTGGGACCAAATAGTGACTAAAATTGTCGGTCTCTATGTTTTTGGGACCGATTAATTTTGGTCACTATTCGGTCACTATTTTGTGACCGAATAGTGATTGAAATTATCGGTCTCTATACTTTGAGACCGATTAAATTCAGTCACAATTCGGTCACAAAATAGTGAGCGAATAGTGACTGAAATTGTCGGTCTCTATATTTTGGGACCGATTAAATTCGGTCACAATGTGGTCACTATTTTGTGACTGAATAGTGATCGAAATTTTCAGTCTCTATATTTTGGGACCGATTAGATTCGGTCACTAGGACCGAATAGTGACCAAAATTGTCGGTCTCTATATTTTTAGGACTGATTATTTTGGTCACTATTCGATCACTATTTTGTGACCGAATAGTGACTGAAATTGTCGGTCTCTATACTTTGGGACCGATTAAATTCGGTCACAATTCGGTCACAAAATAGTGACCGAATAGTGACTGAAATTTGTCGGTCTCTATATTTTGGGACCGATTAAATTCGGTCACAATGCGGTCACTATTTTGTGACCGAATAGTGACCGAAATTTTCGGTCTCTATATTTTGGGACCGTTAAATTCAGTCACAATTCGGTCCCTATTTAGGACCGAATAGTGACTGAAATAAATCAGTCTCTATTTTAGGGACCGAATGGTGACTGATTTTATTTCAGTCACAAATTCTCAAAGATGGGAGAAAAATTTGTGTCTGATTGTGTGACGCCTCAAATTAATACCAAGTATGAAGCTATAAGCCTAGCATACTTGCACCAGAAAATCACTTAAAGATTTATATTGTTTCATGTCGGTACCATTTCCAGACATATGTACACCGACAAGGTGTCATTGGATTTTGGTAACAAAATTTAGTTTGAAATTATCATAATTATCAGAAAAATATGTTGATACCAAAAATGTGGATATTGAGAATTTTTGATGCACGGTTAATGAGGTAAATATGATTTATCTACTTTTAGGACAATTTGTACTTGATAAATATTTATTCAGGACAAAATTAAATAAAAATTACCATAAACTTATCGCGTTGTAATTAGACAATGGTTGAAATTTTATTTTATTTGGATGTCATTTACATATTAAATTAAGGTTCTAAAGAGACCGAAATGAATAGTAATCTAGTTACGTAACTTGTTTACGTAAGATTTAACCTGCATCTAAATGTGAACATGTGTAGGTAGTGGTAGGTATGTGTAAAAGTGTATATATTTATTAGTATAAATATATATATATATGTGTGTGTGTATTAAAAGAAATGATAAAATAATATCAACGAAAGGGATAAACTTCCTGCATGCACATATATACGTGTAAGTGTGTGCTTGTTAGTGTCACATGGGAGTGTGTGAGGTGTTAGAAGGAAGTGGAGGTAATGATAAGATAGCTACGTGGGAGAGTGTGGAAATGCGTATATGCATGTGCAAGCATATATATATATATACATATATAAGAGTACATAGAAAGGGGTTGGCGGTGGAAGCATTGAGAGAGGAAGAAACGCCAGGAAGGGAAGAGTTTTCGCAGAAGGAAAAAAGGCTAACTTGGTTTTCTGGAAATAAAAAGAAGGAAATAAGGTGTAAGGTAGGTACCTTCACATTACTTTTAAGATAATAATTTTTTTTCTTGATCCTTAATCTAGTTTATAAGTCAAGGACTTCAGTTAATACAAATCAAAAACAAATGTTCCATCTGAAGTTTCATTTTTAAAGGCTACTATACGATTTCTAAAATTGTGTGATCATCATGTAGGATTTCTGTATCTCCTTTCCTTAATGTCTCCATCTTTGGTTAGGATCTTGAATATGACTATCTATCATATTTACCCCTTGATTTGCATGCCATAAAGATCATTAGGTATACTTTTTGGTCTCTTGTGTACGTGTTTTAGCTAATACTCATGTCTTAGGCAAGTGTTATTGTGAAGGATTCTTCTTCTTCTTCTTCTTCTTTTCTTCTGACTGTGTTCTAGAAACAGTGGTAGTGTCAACACTATCTGTCCAGTAATGTCAACACTATCTATCCAGTAGTGTTGACCTATCTGTCTAGTAGTGTCAACACTATCTATCCAGTAGTGTTGACCTATCTGTCCAGTAGTGTCAACACTATCTGTCCACTAGTGTTGACATATCTGTCCAGTAGTGTCAACACTATCTATCCAGTAGTGTCAACACTATCTATCCAGTAGTGTTGACCTATTTACCCCTTATAGTGTCGACCTATCCCTTCATAGTATCGACCTATATATACCTTGCAGAGAGTTGACAATACTATATATCCTTCAGAGTGTCAACACTCTCTTCTATTCAGGTTGACACACCTTGTATTCAAGTCAACCTAACTCCTGTTTCCAGTGACTTAGGTCGACACACCATGTTCCAGGTCGACACACCCTGTTAATTAGAATTCTTTCTTGAAATAACTTTTACATGAACTATGATATACTAATTAATTCCAGATTTACTTGAAATAATTATTAAGCTACTCCTTCTTCTAAAAAGTGATTTTAATGTATTCATGTATTTTCTTACTCGATGCTTGTCTCATGTTCTTGAAAATTCACTTGTAATGTCTAGAACTTGGGATCTCTAGATCTCTCATGAATTTATAATGCTAGAATGAGCCAATAAAAGGGTCCTGACCTGGTCCTGGGAGGAGCACCCAAAAGTACTTGTGCCCATGGGAGTGTGAATGGTCTGGTGTGGCATTGCACCTAAAGTACATGTTAAAAATTTCTAGACATCTGGTTTTAGATAGTGTACATGTGAGTATTTAAAACTCAATATCTATTGTTCAATACATGAGAAATTCTCACTTCCTGAGAACTCACCTGTATAATTTGTTTACTTGACTTTCTTATTTCTGATTTTACCTTTACTTGACAATACATGTCTAACATCCTCACAGTGACATATTTGCTGCACATGGTTCAAGATGTTCCATTTTTTGGCGATAAGAACCGACGAAGCGGCCTAGCTCTCCACTTGTGGTAGGAAGTTTTCCTTCTATGCGCACTGCGACATCACCACTTTTCATGCAGTTTGATTATCTATCCAATCTAGATGCACCTCTGCTTCTCATCTCCAAAAGTTTATCTTCGATGTTGTCAGACGTTGGTAATATCATGATACCAAATCAATATTATCGGCACATGCACTTGCATGTGGCATATTTTTATTTACTTTTAAACATGTACGTTTATACTTCAATAATAATTAAAATACTATAGAAATAAAAAATTAAGTATATTAGTATGTAATTTAAACTTAAAATGCTCAATATATATTTCATCCATCTAAAAGATATTATCAAAAATTGATAATTATTTATTGATATTTAAAATAATACTTAAATTTGGTATTGTATTTTATCTAACTTAGGTCAACAACTATTATAATACTCAATACACGCATGCACAACGCCATCTCCGTCGTATATTTAAATGTAACATTTATACTAACAAACATATATAAATATATATTTAATATATGTAAATAATTATTTTATGTATGTTATAGATATATTCAAGTATGGTATATATTTAGTCATTTATAAAAACATATCCTTAAAACCCTACCCAACCTAGCGACTCCCTCTCCCCCGTTTCCCCCACATCTTCTCAGCCAAATTCGAAATCCCCTCCTTCGGTCCTGCCTCCTCCCTCCCCTCGTCATCTCGGCCGGCCACAGCACGGCTAGCGCCCTCCCGGTGAGGCGGCCACTTGCTGTCGGACCCTTGCAGACGCGGCGGCGGTGGACCCTTGCAGACGCGGCGGGGGTGGCTCCTCTGCATGGTCGGACCCTTGCAGAGCGGTCGGACCCTTGCAGACGCGGCGGCGACGGCTCCTTTGTGCGGCAGCTCCGGTGACTCCACAGCACTGTACACGGCGGTAAGTGTCCTCCCCTCCCTCCCTTGTCTCTCCCTCTCGTCTGGCCCTCCCCCCCTCCGGCCCTCCCCCCCTCCGGCTTCTCCCCTTCTGCGCTCCCCCCCTCCGACCCTCCCTCCCTCTGTCTCTCCCTCTCATCCGGACCTCCCCCCTCCGGCTCCTCCCCTTCTACGCTCCCCCCCTCTGAGCTCCGGCCCTCCCCCCCTCCGGCCCTCCCTCTCATCTTTATCCTGACACACCTGCTGTTTGATCTGCCCGTCACCGCTTTTGCAGCTCGCCCAGCTTTTTGACACCTCGATCGGCATCACAGGTGTTGGAAGTACTCAAACCCTTCAACAGTCTTTCGAATGTGCCGGATAAATCACCTAGGGGTCATAGTACGAACCCAGAAAGAACTGATCTTTCTCTTCTTGTCCCCATTGTTGTGGTGGTGGTTTTGGTTTGGGATTGAAGGGGAGGTTAATCTGGCGGAATTGGACGGCCCGTTCGTGAAGCTGAGGCTAAAGGGTCGGATATTTCTGAGGTACTTCCTGGATGGATACCTGATGCGAGAAGCAACTGGACGACAGCCCTGAGAATTTCTGAGGTACTTCCTGGATGGATACCTGATGCGCTTCCGGCTCCCCCCCTCCGGCCCTCCCTCCCTCTGTCTCTCCCTCTTCTCGGCATTGCTCTTCTTCACCTTTTATTTTCCAAGTATTAAAGCTGTTTGTTACATTCCAGGTAGAAGAGATCATATGTGTTTTAGAATTTTACTGTTTGTGGTTTTCATGTGTTATTCATTTGTGTTATTCATATGGAGCGGAAAAGTTGTTTGTGGTATTCTATGGCCGATGGTTAACAACCTTGATGAGTTCACTTGAATTTATCATAAACTTGAATTTATTAATGTAAAATCATGAAAATAATTCTTAAGCAAAAAGCATATCATGGTGCTGCCTATCAGAAATCTATGAATTATTTTTATGAATGGATCTTGATGCAAGTGACATGATATAGCACTTACCTGAGGAAATGTAAATTGAATTATTTTCATTTAATGCAATGTACTAGAAGTCTCTCAAAGGTTGACTTACGTAATGAATCTTGAATTAAATGGGTTAACTTGGAATTCCTGCAAAAGTTTCAATTGTGTGAGTACAAAGAGTACAAGAAAAGGGCCTTAGCAGATAAACATTATTAGCCTCAAACCTGTAAGAATATGACTGTTTTTTTATGGCAAGTGCAGAAATGACATGTCCAAGAGCTGAAAGGGATCTATTGATGTTTGAGCTTCCTTAAGCTTCTCCTCTTGCACATTTGTCTTTGCTAGCCTCTCACTCCCAGCAAAATCGACAAGCCAAAGTTTGCTATTGGTGCACTCTCCGTTCACCATTTTTTTTAGTAACCATGAATAAAATCTTAACGTGAGAAACATACACAATTACTAACAATCACGTCGCTAAGAAAATAAAAAATAACAAATATGTGACGGAACGCCTCGTCCAAGCCTGTTAAACCAGTAACGTGCTTGATCCGAGTCCGTCTCCCGCGAAGGGCCGAAGCCTCGCAAGGGATACCACACACTAGTCCGTGAAAACACAAAGGAACACACCATTGCATTTATAAATACAAGGTTTTACATAGCCAATTTCAAAAGAATAAAGGAAAGTACACAAGCCTGGCATACCCCAGGTACAACAAGTACAAGAAGAAAGAAAAGCTACACTGCTTGTCATGCCCTGCTAATTTAGCAGCGGAATAAATCAGCGAGGCATGAACAACGAGTATGGTAATGAAAATTGCGCATACATTCGTAAATATCAGAGCAACTAATGAACAATAATTGCAATAAAACTCATCATTTTATTGATAATTCATCTAATCTATTACAACCACTAATTCAGAGCCAAAACATAGGGCTCAATGACATTATTACATTGGATAAGAAATCTAAAGTAAATATCTAACTAGACTCTAAGGTACTAAGGACATTCCATCGCTATGACTTCAGGACGCTCATCACTCCAGTCCAATCCCATTGTTGTAGGTAAGGTCGTCACTTGACTTACCTGAAAACACAATAACAAATAACGAAGGGTGAGCGATAACGCTCAGTAGGACTTAATATCTCGTGTAAACAAGCATGCCTTAAGTGATTAATGTCTTGTAACACAGGTTAACTAGAGAGAACGATCAAGTATAGTCAAGAGAGTAATAGTACAAGATAACAAGTGAACGATATTACATTTCGCAAGAGTATTGCAAAATTAGGATGACAACATAACGAGATAGCGTGTAACAAGATAGTGTATAACAAGATAGCGTGTATCAAAATGACATGTAATAGGATAGCTTGTATCAAGGTGGCGTGTAACGAGATAGCTTGTACATCAAGATAGCGTGTAACGAGATTGCATGTAAAGAGATAGCGTGTAAAGAGATACATGTAATGAGATAACGTGTATGGTTGCACCACGTGCACTAGTCGAGTACGGCAATAGTCACTTTGGGACAGTAGCCGTTTAACGATAGTACATTACGTCTGAACTCCTCAGACTAATGTTATAACAGTCAGTGCTAGCACACTAATAGCACAAACTGGTACAATATGTCTGAACTCCTTAGACTAATAGTAAAATAATTAGATGTCTAGCCAATGTCGAGATAGTCAGAACCGGTGCAATGCAGAACACCGTCAATAGCCCCTGCAGGTATTTTCGGGTGGCTCTCTGCCCCCAGGACTAGATTGGAGCCCCTCGGACACTCTTCGTGCCCTGCACACTATGCATTCAAGTCAGTAGGGTCACCAGACCCATATTATAGCGCTAGACAGTCATGTATAGTACAAGTAATGGGAGCCGCAACAGCTCAAGAGTCTCAAGAGAGTACTAGATGAATAGACGAGATAGTAGAGTGAACGTGAATAGATGAGAGTACAAGGATAGTAAATGAGATATGGGTATAATCGTAAAACAACGATAAACCATGATAGTAACGGTTGAACAGCACCTGGTCGGGTACCGGCAGTCTGGTAGAAGAAGTCACCACCGCCCACTAGCCGTGCTAAGAACACTGGTCAGGTGGTCCGACGTGATCACAAGATAAGAGAGATCTCACTAAGGCCGTTTGGATCGTACTGATCCCTAAGAGTGTAACGGGATTTAAAGGTACAACCAGCTCGTCGGCAATGGACGTGCGCCAAAGCCAAGAAGACTTACGAAGGCCTTGACAAGAATTCCCTAGTCCAGTCGAGAGTATTCCCGGTGGAGAGGTGGTCCAAGTCAAGAGAAAAGCGTGTAGAAAACGGGTCCGTCGTGCCTCGAGTGCTCGAAGGCCGAGGAAAAACGATAACGATATTTAAAATGTGCGAGTAAAAACGAAGACAATTTTATTTAATATAATAGGGTAATTTAGTCATTTATTTCACTATTTTACCGAATACATTATTGCATAACTTATCAAGGTCAAATGATATTTAATAATGTTGTGTGTGTAAGTGTAAAGAAATCTTGAAGATATGACAAGTCATGCAAACATCATTTTAAATAATTAAATTTATATCATTAATGTCATTTATTAATCCACCAAGTCGAATTAATTATAACATGATTTAATCATGGCTAATTAAAGGGTATAAAGTTTAAACAATAGGGCATATGCACAATTTTCCATTCTGGTCGGATTCATGAAAACGCGGTAGACTCACCCGTCGCGGTTCAAGTCGCGACGGGGCGGTCGGGCGCGACACGGGCCTGGCCGGTCTGGCCCGGTCCGAGGTGAATCACGGCGTCAAATGCCGCCGTATTCTTAACGCGACATTAATGGCCGGCGCGACCTCACTGATATCGCGGCGGATCGCGCCGTCGCGATAACAGATGAGATTGCCTTTTTTTCCTTTTTCCCAGGCGAGTCCTCTGTGATATAGGGACGTTGTAAATTCTATATAAAATAGCACGGTGATCCAAAAAGCACAAAACCAATTTTAAACGAAAGTAGACATATATATCTATCAACATGCACGATTAATTTGAAAATAGACAAGGTTTAGACATGCATTGATCGGGTTACTTTTTAGTGACCTAAACAGGTACAGTCAAGGTTCCACGAATTAATTAGAGATGAATACACAATGAAAAATTACGAAACTAGAGGCATTCGAAAGCTAAACGAAGTAGTATTTTATAGAATTTTCTTATAGCAGGATATCAAGTATGCATGACGTTTAAAGGTAAACTTGAAGAGTCAGGTACAAGCGTCAAACAGGGATTCAAAGATTTAATTCTCCCTCATGGGAGATCGAAATCGAGCAAGACCAAGGGCGTTTGAAAGATAATAAGATGCAGTATACACGAGAATTTTATCATGGCATGAGAGAAAGTACATGTGGAGAATTAGAGAAAACATGAGATTTCAGTTCAGGGTAACATCAGGACTTCACAAATTAAATTCGCCCAAATAGATGAGCAGAATACAACAAAACTATAGGGCTTTTGAAGAGGTACATGAAGTCTACCTAGGGTAATTATTTGACGATTTTAGCTTGAGAGATTGCCTACCTTTCGTTGCAAGAATGAAAAGCTAGGGTTTTTGGACGAGACGGGGTGAAATCCTTTGCTCCAAGCTTCTTCACCTTGCTCCTTCGTTCTCCAGCCTCTCCCTTCATCTCCCAAAGTCTAAGCACGAAAATGAGGTTGATAGGGTTGATTAGGGTGTATATGGTTGCTACAAGAGGATCCTCTCTAAAACTCTTCCTACTTCTTCCAACTCTTTAATTTCTTTATTTATCCCCTTATTTCTTGCATTATCCCACCTAATAGGATAGATGAGAGGTCTAATTTCGTGGGTAATGATTTAGGATAGGTCTAGGTCTCTTATAGAGACATTTATAAGCTAGTTTAGTCATTATCTTATCCCCTTTTAATATTTAAATATTAACTCCGAATTTACACATTTATCTCCCATATTCTAGCATTAATCCACTAATTGGCTTAGGGAGAGATCTAATTTCATGGCTAATGTTTAGGATGGGATGTGGACTCTTTTTAAGATAAGTAATAGTTAAAATAATCATTATCTTAACCCTTTTCTATTTATACTATTTTTAGGTACGAATTTAGACTAATTACTTCCCATCTCATGATGGGCTCTTCTCATTTGGGCCCAACAATTCATGTTAGGTCCATTAACCAAACCCATTACTAATTTAACTTAATGAGTATTGATTTAGTTTCCAATTATTCACCATTTATCCTTATGTAAATTTATTTATCACACTTATTCAAGTAATTTATATTTTTAATTGAATAATATTATTCATGCCAATATTTCTAATATTCATCATTTGGGCATTACTCTTGGCCCAAACTCAGTGAGCTTAATTGTACAACCCATGTACTTACTTTACTTAATGGGTTTTTTTATCCTTTTCATTAAAGAATTTATTTATGGGCCAAGATTGTCCATTGGTCCAAATATCATAATGGGCTATCATCCCATATTATTTAAAGTCTACCCCATGTTTATTTTTATTTATAATCTACTTTGGGTCAGAAAATAATGGGTTCTTCGACTTATTCCTTAATTATGCTAATAAGTCGCATAAATTCTTAAACTAAGTCCAAACAATTTTTCTATGCCCAAATTTCATGATGGTCATTAGAGAACATTATTTAAAGTATAACTACTATTTTTACAAATTTTTATAGGGGTTTATACGCATGCAATAATAATGTGTATTGTTTTTAATTAATTAAATTTATTAATAGATAAAATTTCTATTTATCTATAATTTTTAATTATGGATTTTCTGGGGTCACTACACTGCTGGAGGCACTGGCCAACACCGCTACGTCGCGGCTGGTCGAACTGGACGACGGTAGAGAAACCTCCTCCTCGCCCTCGCCTGTGGGGGGTAGGGTGAGCCTCGCTAGTCACTGACTCAGTAGGGTACTCTCCCAACACCGAGCCAAACAAACACAAGTACCGAAAGCAGTAAACTATGCTAGCAATTTATAGCACAATTAACAGAATATTAAAGCTATAAACAAACTCACCGCTAGCCGACTGCGTAAACACTGTAATAATAAACAGCAAAACTCCAACACGTGTACGAACGTTAGAGACCGCCACACCCGAGCCACGTAGACTGGTTCGTGACACCAGCAACAGACTTGGACAAACTAACCACAGTCTACCTCTCAGTCTCGCAGCCACAGACGAAGGTCCAGCTGCCGCTCCACGTGAAAAAGACAAGCAACTGTGGAGACCAACTAAACACCACCACCTGCGGACCACACGGTCGCAGGCCCATGCTTGGCACCTCTAGAGACCCTGGCCTGGGCTCGCTAGAGTGAGGCACTGGAAAAGGACTAGTCGGGGACCAGTGTCGACAACTGGTGTCCGTACCCCCAAGTAAGAGCGCGCTACAAGTGACTAGAAACAAGCACAAGAGTCACTGTCCCACTGTCGTCTTTCCCTCAGCCAGATGTACAACTCAAACTACGGAGTGAGGTGTCCAGGTCAGACGACACAGACTCGACGTACAAGCACATTACTGGACAAAGCCCCGAGCTAACAGCCTGGCTCACAGAGAACCTGGGGCACCCAACTGGAGAGGTAACCACGGTAGACGTCTACTACCTAACACGTACACAGAAACTACGTGCGCATCGCACAAACCACGTGAAACCTCACGTAAACCTCGTGTACTGACAGTCCACAACACGTGAACACCACCTGCCTCGTGTGAACCCTATGTCCACAGGCAAACTACTAGCTAGCTACGTAACCTGTGAGCTAGCCTCGAAAACCACGCGCTTCCCAGAGTGCCACAAGTACCAATGCACTGCTCACTAACACTGAGCACCGATAACGATATCAGATAGTCCACATGCATAAACCATGCACAAAAGGGCCTCTCGGCCAAGTCGCGACAACCCATTGGGTCGCCTTCAAAAGGCGTCGCCACGATATGTCGCCTTCCGATCCAGAACGCGACCTACTTACATGTCGCCTCCTGATCCTTAACGCGATACATCGATGTGTCGCTTTCAGGACGCGACATAGGGACCCGTCGCCTTATCAAGCGGGAACCCTAATCCGGGCTCTCTCCATGACAGCCCATTTCACACCATACAAATCACCCTTAATTCTTCGTTTTCATGCTTTTATGAATACCTAAGCATGGTATCTAAGGTTAGAAACGCATTAAACTGATTGGAACCCTATCCCATGCAATTTACATCCCGAAAACGGGAAGAGTTCACCTACCTTCGCGAAGAACGCGTTATGCAGCGATCTCCCGACGTTTCCCCTGCTTCTCTCGGACTCCCTGCAGCGAGGACACGCCGAAGATGCCAAAACCCAGCTGAAATCGCCACAGCTCCTCCCCCTGGCCGAGCAGAACCCTTGTGCATTCTGCTTGGCTGGGGTTATTTAAAAACCTGCAGCGGTTTGGAACACGACGCATCGTGGCATCGCGAGCAGGTCGCGATGGACCTGAGCGTCGCCTTCCCAACGCCCGCTGCTCTGACCGCTACACATGGCGCACATGCAGACGCTCAACACTTCAAGACGGCCACATGAACGCGACGGCCACCTCTGTCGCGTTAAGAACTCGACAGACCTTCCTGTCGCGATGACAGGCTGAGGAATCTAGGGTACTGTAGGCCCAAACTGTCGGCCCAGTAAGCCCCAGAAACACGCACACACACGACACACAAGCCACATTGGCCACCACAAGCGCTAAACACACGATCCACAGGATCCGAAAAATGCGCGACGTTACAAAATAAGTATGCAAAAAAAAATTCTCTAACCTTGCCAAAAAAGTTACTATTCAGACTTTAATAAATTCACTTATATATCATCTATAGCCATTACCACCAAACAAAGTCCAAATCAATGATGTCTTTGTAATCTGAAATTTAAAGTCTATATGAAAATGCCCATCTAGTAGTAGCATAAGTAAATAGTTAATTCCGGATATATAAGTCAAAAAAATATATTCAAATACTTGCACTAGAAAAAAAGAGAGAGACACGATACTGTAGTAGTGAACAACCCATGATTCATCAATGTTTGAGGCAGACACAAGAAATATGAAAGCTAAATTCATTCTTAGGGTAACATCTGAGTACATTTGCATGTGAGATTATGAAAATCCCTAAGGTAGAGATAAATATACATAAAAAAGACAAAGAAACAACCTACTGGGCATACATTCAAAACTCTTTAACATTGATTAAAGAAAGGACAGAAAATGTCAGAAAGAAAATGTAGTGCACATAGTTTCATGCAATATACCAAATTCATGGATTGTCTTCCTAAGGCCAGAAAGAAAGAGTTCACACTCCCAAGGAAATGATATCAGACATTAATCATGTCCCAGACAGTCAACAGAATAAGAGTTACATTGCGGAATGAAATATTATTCGATTCACTCTGTGGCTGATAAGCATTTTTCAGGGAATAGAAAATTGTGTATCCCGGTTCCCAATATGAAACTTGTTCCCCCGTTAGTTCATTTTTCAGGGAAATTCAAGTAGTTCATTATAATCATATGGTTGTACTTTATTAATCTAGCGAGTTGCTTTCATCTTTAGAATGTGAATGTGTTCGTGAATTTAATTCTTTTTTACAGGATGTGAATATTTTTCTGTTATAATGTGTGAATGTGTCTCCTTTTTGCATAATACATCTTTATAAGGCACTAGCATGATTCTGAAATGTTTTTCATGCAATTAGAACGATTCTGAAATGTTCACATATCTGAAATTAAAATGAAGTTTATCTATGTGTAGAACAACTTCTGCTTGCCCTTGAAATACTCATCCGATTGGCCTCCGGTTTGTTCCAGCACAGTCGGGGTGATGAGTGTGACTTGTGGAAACTGACGGACTTCAATTCAGACTTCCGGTTTGAGCTCGACGCTCAAAGTCACAATAAACAAGTTAGTTTAGTTTTAAAATGAAAAACTTTGGTTTGTGGGTCCAAAATTAGAAATACTCATCCGATTGGCCTCCGGTTTGTTCCAGCATGGTTGGGGCGATGAGTGTGACTTGTGAAAACTGACGGAATTCAATTCGGACTCCCGGTTTGAGCTCGACGCTCAAAGTCACAATAAACAAGTTAGTTAGTTTAAAAATCAAAACTTAGGTTTGTGGGTACAAAATTAGAAATACTCATCCGATTGGCCTCCGGTTTGTTCCAGCACAGTCGGGCGATGAGTGTGACTTGTGGAAACTGACGGAGTTCAATTCGACTCCCGGTTTGAACTCGACGCTCAAAGTCACAATAAACAAGTTTTTAGTTTTAAAAATGAAAAACTTAGGTTTGTGAGTCCAAAATAGAATACTCATCCGATTGGCCTCCGGTTTGTTCCAGCACGGTCAGGGTGATGAGTGTGACTTGTGGAAACTGACGGAATTCAATTCGAACTCTCGGTTTGAGCTCGACGCTCAAAGTCACAATAAACAAGTTAGTTAGTTTAAAAATGAAAAAATTAAGTTTGTGGGTCCAAAATTAGAAATACTCATCCGATTGGCCCCTGGTTTGTTTCAGCACGGTCGGGGCGATGAGTGTGACTTGTGGAAACTGACGGAGTTCAATTCGAACTCCCGGTTTGAGCTCGACGCTCAAATTCATCTTAAGTGTGACCAAAATATATAGTGTGACCAAAATATTGACCGAAGTGAGTGAATAAAAATAGATAATTTAATAATTATTTTCAATAATTTATTACTTATAATAATATTTATTTATGCTTCTAAAATAAGTTATTGCTTATAATAGTATTTAATTTTAACTTATTATTGTTATATATGTATTGTAAGTTCCTTCATCGGGTGGCGTGGGAGGAGACGAGCACGAGGATGAACACGAGGACGAGGATTCATGATTTTTATTTCATTATTATTATTATTGTAGATATTTTTATTATTTTTGTTGGCATTTTATTATTGTGATGTTGTGGATATTTTTATTATTGTTGTGGACATTTTATTATTGTGATGTTGTGGATATTTTTATTATTGTTGTCGATATTTTATTATTGTTGTGGACATTTTATTATTGTTGTGTTGTGGATATTTTTATTATTATTGTGTTGTAGACATTTTGATTATTTTTATCTTGTGGACATTTATTATTATTGTGGACAATTTTATTATTGTGATGTTGTGGACATTTTTATTATTGTTGTGGATATTTTATTATTGTTGTGTTGTGGATATTTTTATTATTGTTGTGTTGTAGACATTTTTCTTGTGGACATTGTTATTTATTTTACACATGTTATTTTCTTAAAAATATATATATTTAAAAAAAATATTAAAAAATAGAGACCGATTAGTAACCGAAGAAATTCGGTTACTATAGGGACCGAATAGTGACTGATTTTAATCGGTCGACACTGATAGTGACCGAAAAATTCGGTCACTGTTCCGTCCTGACCGATATCAATCGGTCACTATGACCGATATCAATCGGTCACTATGACCGATTGATATCGGTCACTATTCGGTCCCTATTTTAGGGACCGAATAGTGACCGAACGAAATCGGTCACTATCAATGATCGATGGATATCGGTCACTATTCGGTCCCTAAATAGTGACCGAAACCCTTCAGTCACAGATTTGTGACCAGAAATTCTTCACCGATGAATTCGGTCACTATTCGGTCTCTGAGTGTTTTAGTGATCGATTAGTGACCGAATAGAGATCGAAAATATCGGTCTCTAAATGCGCATTTTCTTGTAGTGATTATATGTGATGGCAGCTAGATATTTAGAGCAGCACAGGCTGTTTCAACCAAGCTGATAGCGTCAAAACTGGTGTGCCTGGCGGTCGACCCGACCCGACCATGTGTTATGTGATCGGCCCAACTTGGCCCGACCCGAAGAGCGAGACAGGTCCAATAGGAAGGTTGGCCTACGGTGAAATCGTCGGCCCAAATAGATCCAGCAAGGTGAGGGGTCGACCCAAGGCTCGGATCAGCAGGAGCTGTTACCACACCTTCAATACTAGGCGGACCAAAACGACGTTCCACCAATAGACCAAAGTGATGACCCACACGCATCCTAGGCAATGATACGCACCCCCCCCCCCCCCCCCCCCGCGCGACATAAGTGAGGTGCCCCTTGCCGACACCCGTTCGCAAGCCTCTAGACGATGATGCTCAAAGATGATCAAACGCTGCATCCTCTTCAAGGGCCTCAGGGTGAGATGCACACCTTCTCCCTCCCCCCCCCCCCCCCCCCCCCCCCCCCCCCCCCCCCCCCCCCCCCCCCCCCTTTTCACCTTATAGGATACTATTCCACAAGTTAAAAAAAGGGAGAAATGCTAGTTACCCGGTAACTAGTCCCGTGCGGCCGACCTGATTGACTGGCCGCACGTGGACCCCGAGGATGCGACGTGGGCCCCCGCGGCCGATCCACTCATGCTGGCTACCCAGGTGCCCGGTAGCTAGCATTTCTCAAAAAAAGGTTGATGGATACTTCTCAGTCCTACCTCCTAACTCTTCCTCTTCCACACTCATCTCTCTTCTCTTCCACAATTCCCGTACTCCTCTTGTGAGATCAATCTTTGACTTAAGTATCGAAGAGTCGATCTTAGAAACTCCATCTCGAGACCGACTTCCTTGCAAGCTCGTCTCGACAACGACTCAGACACAGCATCCGTCTGGGTTCACAACCTCGGATGATTAAAGTCGAACTCCCTCGGGGCCTTTTGAGGATTCTTGGTTATACCGACTTCATCGCAAACCGTCATCCTTAGCATGTAGACTCGACATAATTCCGTTCTACTGGCGACTCTCCTGGCCTGCTCAAACCAGACCTTCTAAGATTCATACATCTGACCACTCACTCACAAGCCTTTCTCCAAATCAACTGCATTATGCATCATGAAACATATGAAGGTGGGGGGGGGGGGGGAGTTAATTCAGAAGCTTAATAGAATACCCATCAAAGCAAAGCAAACCTTTTCAAGTGGAAACTGCTGCAGTATACATATTTACAACGACGACAATCCTCGCTAAAGCCACAATTTGCTTCCCCATGCCATGCTTCCTTGAAGAGAAATGCTTACTACACAATCTTGAGATCACAAACACTCATCTTGCTCCTTCGAATGAATGGAATACACAAATGAGCAAAACCGTGAATGAACAAAAGAAAGAATCTCATGAACATGAGTTGGAAAGGGGGAAAATCTGTGTCTGTTCGTCAATTGGATGTAGACTACCCAACCCCAACTATCCTATGGTTTTCATCTAACCTCATCTTTTGGCTGCAAAGATCCATCCTTCATTAACTTCAGGCTGAGACTGTTGAACCGTTCCCTCGAGTACTGTCTTGATGCCTTCCTCCAATCTGTACCTGCTTTCATCATTGCTGCAAACTCCTCATAGCTTATACGCCCATCCTGGAAGTGTTAAATTCAAAGTCAGATTATTTTGGTAAATAGGGACAAGAAAAGCTTGACTTGTTTCCATTTGTTTATCTGTTCAATCTGCAAAGGAGTTTTAAGTGCTATGGCTAGTTTGCCAGTTTGCAAGAAGCAGTTCAAGGTTGTTTTCAGTTAAAAGATGGAATAGAAAATTGGAAGAATAAAGCAATCCAGGAGCTCCAGAGTGAGGACAGTAGCTGACCTTGTCTGTATCGACGTCATGGATGATGGCATTGATGACTTCCTCCGGATTTGGCCCCAACTCATCAGCCAAGGAATCCCTGAGCTCTTCAATTTCTATATAACCACTCTTGTTCCGATCAAAGTATTTAAAAGCTTCATGTAGATGTTCATCGTTATCAATTTTTTTCAGGTGGATTGAAACAGCAACAAATTCTCCATAGTCCAAAGTCCCATTCCCATCAACATCAGCCTGCCATGGTTCAAAGGACCAACTCAGTGTTATCTTTGGCGGAAAAGGATTCATGTAGCCGACCCCAAATAATGGGATAAGGCTTTGATGATGATGATAATCAACAATTACGTGAAAGTCAGATAAAGACAAACCAGCCTGTTGCCAATCACAAGGAACTATTATGTACATATATAGGCAATGCAAGTAAGCGTGGTGCATGAGGAGTGATCAGTGAATGGCTAGCATGAAAGACCGGTTGCATTCAGATACCGTTTTATCTGGAGAAACAGTCAGGCATATGCAAATGACATGAAATGGTCTTTTTTGCAGGATGTGGTACTACCTATAGCTTCAAGCAATAACATCGAAAGACAGCGAGAAAATCCTAGATTGAAGGGCAGAGCTTTGGGATGCTGTTTAGTGAAGAGTCATCAATTTCACAGGTAGAGTGAAATAAGCCATTAAAAATTACCTAAATCACTAGATTAAAGGCACCATCCAAACAAATGTGAGAAACACATTATAATTCTGGAATAATGCATGCACATGCAGCTTTATCTTGCATAAGTTGTTACTAAAATTTTCATTCTAATTTCCTTATTGACGTTTCAAATCCTTAGAATGTCTTGAACTTACCTACATGTGACCACTGAACTGATTACTGAACAACTTTATATCAGGCCTAATATATTCATTGGCTAGTATCAAGAAGAAAAGTTATAACAACATTAAAAGAGAGAGGAATAAATAAAGATTTTTCTTGGAGGTGGAGAGAGTGCATAGATGCAGATGCTTTTATTTGTCCTTTTGAAGTGCTTTGATTGCTGTACACAATGTGACAATCAAGGAACTGAAACAGAATTATAATAATAGATAGTGTGCTTACAGCATCCATCAATATCTTAACATCAGGATCCGGAATATGTTGCCCCAGTTTATGAAGTCCAAACTTCAATTCCTCCAATGTTATTTTCCCATTCTTATTTATATCCATCATTTCGAACATTTCCTTTATTCCTGCAACTTCTTCAACAGATAGCTGTTCAGCCACTACCTGCAGCAACATTTGCCATCTTTCAAAATTTCCCAATCTGAAGAACATTATAAAAGAATAAAAAGAAAAGGCCCTTTCCTCAAGTAACAACACTAAAAACGAAAGGCTTACCCTGAGAGCTTTCTTTTTGAACTTGTTCATTACAGAAAACTGTTTTAGTCTTGCTCGAACAGTTTCTCCAAGATTCACGTTAGGAGCCTTTTTGGCATTCTGTATCCATGGATGATCTGCAATAGTAAAGATCAAAAAAGGTTTGCTTAAAACCAAGTTGTGTGCAATGGCCTTGACTGATGATACGAGAAAGGAGAAGATTTACAAGAGTAATTGCAAAATATGACGGATATTGTGCACAAGAATGCACAGCTAATGGGAAAATCTAGTCAACCAGACTACATACACCCTGAAATTACCAATTAAAAAATTCATGCTCAGCTGAGGAGATCAGAGTTTATCTAAATTTGTAGGGAACGTTTCCACTGAAACACATGAGTGAACCAGCAACGTCAATGGGTGCCTGTATGATAACTGAAAACCAAGGCTGGAAAAGTTCCTCCTATCAACAACCCCCTATGCAATAAACTACGCCAATTTTCATCAAATAAGATCAGTCAAAATGATAACATCTTCAGGTTGTGAAACAAGATGCAACAAGGATATTGACATTACCAAGTACTTCTTGAGCTGTGAGCCGCTTGGTGGGATCAGGGTCAAGCATTCTCCGCACAAGGTCTTTTGCATTATCAGAAACCTTAGGCCAGGGATCTCTATTGAAGTCTATGACACAACGGATGATGGCTTGAGCAATTCCTTGTTCAGTTTCTGCAAATGAAGAAAATCATAAATCTCTAAAGAGCGAGGATGCCTTATTGTCTGTATATTATGGCAGATAAAATACATATAGGTTGAGAAATATTATTCAGCTAGCTAGCTTGGAAGACTCCTTAATTTTCTTCCCAGCAACACAAATAGTCATTCAAGAAAAGGAACTGACCTGCCCAAAATGGTGGGACTCCACAAAGCAAAATGTAAAGGATCACTCCTGCACTCCAGACATCTACTTCAGGCCCATAATTTCGTTTTAATACCTCCGGGGCCATGTAATAAGGGCTACCCACAATTTCAGAAAACTGTTCGCCTGTAAAAGATGATAAAGTATGGAAAATATAAAGGCCCTGTTCCTTTTCTGAGACAAAGATATCCTTTAAGATTCTAAAGCATAATGGCCTGATATCAGAGAACAACAGGACATGCAAATACTTAGTGCAAATAAATAATCCACATTTTGGATGTCCAATTACCAAGAAAAGCTATAATCTGATCAGGAAGAACTTACTGACTGCATACCTGGTTTAAAGAATACAGATAACCCAAAATCAATGGCCTTGAGTGGAGAATTTTCCTTCTTGTTAGCAAACAGAAAGTTTTCCGGTTTTAAATCCCGATGCATCACCCCCTGCTTGTGGCACATCTGCAACAGCATATAGAAGGAAACATAAGTCTCTGTTACTCATCATCATACTCACTATCATCAACATTATCTAATTGATCTTGGTTGAAAATTAAGTGACAAAAGGCGAAAATTACAGCAGACACGGAACAAGCCGACAATTCCAGATTTCCTGAGTCAAGAAAAAGCCATGGGCTACAGCTTATGAAGGAATGAAACGATAGACCTAGACATGTAACTTAGTATTGCTCTGATGAGTATATAATGTGCAGGAAAATGCAAACATAAGGAGTTTCAGAGTGTCAGAAAAGCTTGGTAGAAAAATAGAGGAACTCAAATATCAGTAAAATCTACCAGAGAATTCACTAGTTCAGGTGAAGGGAATATTCTCGGTTTACTGCCAGATGGGAGGATAGACACATGAGCTTCCCAGGTCAGAGAGCACTTTCCATGCATAAACTATCTTGGAAGCAATACTGAAAGATCACATCATTACCCACTTCCACATTATCATTATAACATTTTCCTATTTATTCAGGTTTAGTTACATGAATCCTATGTAGCTACTTTATTTTTATTAAATGTCATCTTTATGGGTAAAACTAGAAAAGGCACATCCTTCCTCATCCTACTAGACCATCTCAGCTCTAATTGTTGATGAATCTGAAAAGTGTTGCACATGCCTAAACCATCTCAACCTATTTTCCCTTAAGTTGGATGATAATATGTACCCACTCCTAGGTCTTCATGTATATGTTCATTGTCAGCCTTTCAGTTTTCCAGACATCTATCAAATTTGAAACATCCTAGCATCTGCCATACACACGTCGTGTATGTGTCCGATCTGCAAGACCAAACACTCGGTAGAATACAATATGGTAGGTCTCCTAACAATGCTATAAATTTTTTCTTCCAGTTTTAAATGTAAATGATGATAACCTAACTCTCTCTTTCATCCAAGTAGCCTTAATCCTCAAAATCCTCTCGTATCCCACCATCTTCCCCATGAGAAACACAATATACTGAAATATTATTTTTTTGCATGTAAACCATTGTTAAAATCAAATTTACAAAATATCATGCCTGGTTTTGCATTGTTATATCCTTAATGCGTGTAAAACTTTTAAATATGCCATCCCCATCACCTCCCATTATCTCCCGTTCAAGTAACTATCATCATCATCATCAGAGCCTTATCCCATTATTTGGGGTCGGCTACATGAATCCTTTTCCGCCAAAGATTTCTATCAAGTGCTATAGTCGTGTTTAAACTCAAGCAGTCCAAGTCTTTCTTAATAACATCGCACCATCTCATTTTAGGCCTTCCCCTAGCTCTTTTACTAACATCCACTAAAATTTGGTCACATCTTTTAACCGGCGCCGAGTTAGGGCGACGGTACACGTGTCCAAACCACCTAAGTCTATTTTCTCTTATTTTTCTATCAATTGGAGCTATCCCCAAATCCTCACGGAAGCGCTCATTCCTAATCTTATCTTTCTTAGTCTTACCACACATCCATCTCAACATCCTCATCTCTGCTACACATAATTTGTTAACATGTTCCTTTCGCACTGCCCAACACTCGGTGCCATATAATAAAGCAGGCCTCACTGCCGTTCTATAAAACTTTCCTTTAAGTTTCACTGGTATACGACGATCGCAGAGGACTCCTGATGCACTTCTCCATTTTAGCCAGCCTGCCTTAATCCTATGTGCTACATCGTCATAAATCTCCCCATTCTCTTGGATGATAGATCCCAAGTATTGAAAGCTACTACTCTTAGAAATATCTTGACCATCAATCTGAACCATATCTCCTTGAAGCACCATTTGATTACTATAATTACAGTGCATAAACTCAGATTTATTCCTACTAATTTTAAAACCTTTAGACTCCAAAACATGTCTCCAACTTTCTAGCTTAATATTTAAACCATCAATGCTCTCATCAATTTCAAGTAACTATGGTTAACATTAACCACATGTGGGAAATGACTATACTGCCCTCTGTCCTTCCTCTTCCTCTATCTGCTCTGGTGCAAACCCACCCCCAGCTACTCCATGGCGGAGGTGACCTCCCGGAGGAGGAGGACGACTCCCTGCAAGGGCGCCCACAGCCAGAAGGCCAAGCAGCTCACCTGGGTCCTCCTCCTCCATGTTCACCGGGCTGCTGGTTGCCTCTCTTCCCTCCTCGCCACCACCTCCGGGATTGTCTCCGCCATTCACCGCCGCCTTGCCTTGGGGTAGAGATGGCAATGGAGGTGGCAGAACGAGCCCCGGACGGCTTGCAAGCGAAGGAGGGTGAGGAGAGCGCAGTGCCCGCCCCAGGCGGCAAAGGTCACCGGCTGCACCACTCTCTGCTGGCGATGATGGTCTTCTTCAGAGCCAATGACACATCCCAGTCTGACCGCATCAGCGCCTTCACGTCCGGTTCTTCTTGAAGAAGACCATCCCACACTTCAAGGTGAGAGAATGCAGTCCGCAAACACCCAACCTTCTGAAAAGAGATGAAAACCCACAAATTTCGCTGGAGTAGCCCTACAGGAGTCTGCCAGAGTAGCCCTGCAGGAGGATGTTGATGCCAACAGAACACCAGCATCGTTCTACACGAAAATGGCAGCGGCAATGTTGTCTTTTCTCGCTGCACCCAGGTTCTTATGGTAGGAAGCAAGGTTCGCCGCATCGGGGAATCGGGGCGAATCGGGTTTTTCCTGATCTGCCACGATTCGCCAGAATCAGACCGATTTGCATGAGAATTGGATGGGAATCGTGCGAATCGGGTTTCTCCTGATTCGCTCCGATTGGCCGAATTGGACCGATTCGATCCGATCCGAAAACCATTAGGAAGAACAGTATTTTGGTCAAATTACAACCATGCAACAGGAATCTTAGCATCTTTTAGGAATATTTGCTACCCCGTCGACAGAAGTTAACGACCATGGTATATTTGAAAATTTTTCGCACATTAAAGATATATATAACAATGCAAAACCAGACATGATATTTTTTGTAAATTCCATTTTAAGAATGGTTTAATAACCCCTACAAATTAGTTCATCCATCAGTCACGAGAAAAAAAAATCAGTTTACCTTACCCACGTGTAAGCAAATAACACTTTGTGCACTCCATCTTAACTCAAATAATCCTCAAACCTTCATAGTGTCTCTCTCACAAATTAGCATGTAAACACAGCCTCATCACACTAAAATTACATCATCCACAAATCACGTTCACCAAGGGGCCTCGTTAATTGTCATTTAAATGTTTTGGAAAATTCATTCATAATTAAAGCAAAGATGTATGGACTTAATATGATAAACACTCATCAAATTCTATAAGAGGGAACTTGCAAGATCTCTCCGGCAATAGTCCCCATACTAGATATCCCCCTCTAGCAGATCTCTTTAGCCACATATTCTACTCTAGAAACAGCAAAGTCATCTAATATTAACCGAGCTAGCTCTCTTTATATTTGGTTTCCACCGAATCAGATCGCTTCATATTTGGTCAAAATAGGCCTTTTTCTAAACCACTACAAAACATAAGTTGATCAACTCCCCACACTAGGTTTCTTTCCTAGATTTCTAACACTTTTTCGTTAATTGCCTCAATAAGGAAATACCTTATATAGCATATCAAACTAGCTCGAAACCAAACAATTTTCTAAAACACTAGTAACAAATGTTTGAAACTTTCAGTTACTCTGCCCAAAATTTTTATGGCGAGACACCTAATTTTAGTTCCTCAAGTTATCATGATGAAGTAAAAAATGCTCGACTGTTGCAAGAAAGAAAGAAAAACGCATCATGTGGAAGGAACGGCTTCGGAGATTGATTCAGCAAAGAAACTGTACCAAGCCATCACAAGCACAAATGGTAAGAACGGCGCAAACAAAGCCCAGCAAATGCCTCGAGGACTGGTCAAGTTAAAAGGAAGAAGATTCAGAGCCCGGACCTGCACCACCTCGATGATGGTCTTGGTGATGCCAGCGGCAGCCCGTTCCGTGTAGTGCCCCCTCGCGACGATGCGGTCGAACAGCTCTCCTCCCTCACACAGCTCCATCACCAGGTGTACGGCGCCGTCGTCTTCGTAGGCGCCCTTGAGGCCCACCACGTTGGGGTGCGGGGGAAGGTGCCTCATAATATCCACCTCCCGCCGCACGTCCTCAATGTCAATGGCGGTCCGCAGCTTCTTCTTCGAGATGGACTTGCAGGCGAAGGCCTCCCTGGTGGCCCGGTCGGTGCAGAGGTAGGTGATGCCAAACTCCCCGCGCCCGAGCTCCTCGCCAAGCTCGAAGCGTCCAGTAATGTCGTGGCCCGTGGGGTCCCGGAGCACGACGAGCTTGCTGACGCCGGGGTTGGGGGTCCGGTTGTAATCTACGGAGTAGGGGTTTTGCTTGCTCTGCTTCTTCGGCTTCCCTCCATTCTCGGGGGTCTCGGCGGGGGAGGCGCAGCAGTTCCCCATGGCGGGATCCGAGAGGAGGGGTGGACCAAGCTCTGATCTTTCTCAGATCCCCGCCAAGGAGGCGCCTCGAGGAGAAAACCCAGTTGGGATTTGAGCAACCGCGGGAGCAGGGATCTGGGTTTTTCTCGATCAAGCCAGAGTGGAGGAGGGCAGACGGGAATAACCGGATTGGACGCGGAGGGGGACAGCTCGAGCCCCGCACTTCCCGGGGCTATCTATGGAGCAAAGGCGAGATTTTTCCGTAGAGGGGGGGGGGGGGGGAATCCGGTGCCCGCCAATGAAAAATCCTGGAAGCCGAAGCAGAATCCTACGGGAGGATGCTCCCGGAACGACACGGCCACAAGATTCGAGCACGTTGGCCGGTGTTGAGGTGGATGAGAGGAGACACCCTTTGCCTAGAGAGAGAGAGAGAGAGAGAGAGGAAAAAGCAAGGGGAGATCTGGGAGGGAATGGCCGAAGTTTGCAGGGAGAAGAGGAATGGAGAATAGGAGAGTTCTAACGGATACCGGCGGCGAGAGGGAAGAGAAGGGAGTTCATGTGGGGGAGTGAATCCTCCGTGTGGGTTGGAGACGGGAGGTCCCAAATAGTCGGAGCTCGCTTCTACCCAAAGCCTTCGCTTCCGACAAGTCACCAACCTCAATCCTCCCTCCCACTCTCTCAAAATGTGTCTGTTATCTCTCTCTCTCTCATATATCTCCTAAATTATATGGCCTCCCCCCTCTCTATCTACCTCTCTCTCTCTCTCACTTTGGTCTATTTATTTCTCTCTGTTGCACGGCTCTATTTATTTCTCTCATCTCTCTCCCACCCACTTTTTTCTTACACGATAGTTACATGTCTCTCTCTCTCTCTATATATATATCTATCTTACATGGGTCTTTCATATATTTCTCTTCTTTGTTACGTCCCCTCTCTCTCTCTCTCTCTCTCTATCTATCTCTTATCTGAGGCCATCCACTTGTCTCTCTTTCCTTCCTTACATCTCCCTCAATCTCTTACGTGGGTCTACTTTACCTCCCTTCTTTTTTGCATGGGTCTCTCTCTTAGTCTTTTTTTTTTTTTTTTTTTTTTGGTAACGGGGAAACTCCGTCCCATGTGATTTTGTGAGTTTAGAGATTCGTGAATTCCAAGATCAGCACTTGGTAGCTCTTATTTTTTGCGCATCTGTATTACCCTTACTTCACTTGATCGGAAAAACTTCAGACCTACACATCTCGAGGATTGCATGTAGATCAGGTAAACCCCTCCAAAAATCGAACTCAGGACCTCCTGCTTTTTAAACAAGAGTTCTACCGATCGACCCAACCGAGATCCTCTCTCTCTTAATCTCTTACATACATCTATTCGTCCATTTTCTACTCTCTTCTATTTCTCTCTCTCACACATGAGTCTCTCTCTCTCATATGAGTCACAACAAATGTCCATACACAAGAATAATACATATTTCTCTTGTTGCTCTCTTACTTATAATAGGAGGGGGGTTTTATTACCTCACTTTCTCTCTCTATCCTTCTCTCTCTTATTATATGTCCCTGATGATGGGTTAACTCATCTCCCTCCTCCTTTCTCTTTACATGGGTCTAACGTATCTATTCTCAATCTCACACTTTTTGGGCATCTCTCTCTCTCTCCCTCCCAAGTCTGTCGGAATTCCATCTTTTCTTCCACTCCGTCTTTGTACTTCTCCTCTCTTATTATCCCAAGATCGATCGCCCTGATCGTCCTCTTCAAACTGGTCCGAATCCCTCGTATTAATTTGCCGGCAAATAGCAACGACTCTATGTGAAACAAACCGGTCAAGTTTTTGAGCAGGAAACGACAGAAAGGAACACCGAGCAAAGCAAAAGAAGGGTTTCGTGTCCGAAAATTAGCACGGTCGGTCGTGGGGAGTCAAAATTTTGAACTTGGGGGTGGAAATGCGTCTTGGAAGCTGCCGCTGACGAGTTTAATGAGTCATGACAGCATCATCTCCAGCCCCCCCGTGGAACCTCCTCCTCTCATCTTTTAATCTGCCCTGCCAAATTAGATCTAACAAAAAAAATGAGAAATTTTTGTTATACGAAAAGAAGTGTTTTTGAGTCCGAATAAAATTATTTTCTTATAATTCACATCATTTTTAACACGATTAGCGGTGTCGCATCGAATCAATGTGGGCATAGAAGGATCATATCGTGCCAAGGATTTATAGGTTCCAACACATATAAGTATTTGACACATCTCGACATAGTATATACGAATAATATATATTTTTTATTTTTTCAAAAAAAATTATTTGAAAACTTTTGGACATATTAATACGGTACGGTACATCTTTGTATCATATTATATCAGCACAAATTTGGCACGACCGAGATACGTGGTAGGTGCAGCTTTGATTCTTAGTATAAGACCTTTTTTGTAATAGATAATTTTTTTATAAAAAATTGTCAACTTTTATATGACCAGGTAGGCCCAGTAAAGACATGTTATCGTTCTTAAAATTATGATGTTATAAGAAAAACATCGATTGCAAGACCTTTCTTTATAAGATCGAGGTGGATTACAAGAAAATCTTATTGATCGAGTACATAATACTTGTTAGTTAACGTTTGGTTGTATTTTTTTATCAATTTTTTTTCTCTTAAGTTTTTAAAAAAAAAGTAAGAACGCATAGGCCCGTTTGATAAGTAATTTTTTATTTTAAGGAAAAAAATTTATCTTATGTAAATCTCTCTCAAAATAAAAATAAATATAAAAATTTATTTTTAAAAAAACACACACACACGGTGCCTCCCCACCCTCGTCAGTAGGGCCACCCCCGCCCCTGCGCCAACGGCGCCCCCTGCCCACCCTCGTTGGCAGCTCGCCCCTGAGTCAACAAAGCCCCCCCAACAAACACACACAAGTTTTAAAAATTATGTCAATTCTACCAAACAGATAATAACAATTTTTCTCAATCTTAAGTAAAAAATTGACATATAATAATTTTTTAGTTAGAAAGAATTAAAAAAAAAAACTGTAACCAAATATCCTATTACAATAGATATTTCTCATGTTGCCAGAAGAACTTCTTGGAGAAAAAGTTCATCATGATGAAAAGATTAGCATGGTTATCACCAGCCAAGATTGTCCACCAGATTCAGATTTGCATGAGAGGGTTTTCTTTTGCTGGAGTTCTTTTTACTACACATGAAAGCAATGAAGGCATTGAGATGTCTTCATCGCTACTGCACACCACACCATCTGGGGGGCTTGCATTTGTACGGAGAAAGGAGCCAATTTTAACAATTAGTATGACGGGTGGCATCGCCTTGCCTAGAGATGCTGAATTCTCTTGAATCTGGAGCCCGGAGTGCACCAGGTTTCTTCCTCCAACTGGGACCTGCTGGGACTCAAAATCTCATGTGGTGAGTTTTTTAATGTCTCGTCGTTACTAAGAGCTAGGGTTTGCAAAAGCAAAATAATGGATTTGGATCTACATCAAAATTGGACTTAAACGAAGCGATTCGATTGACCCGAATTTCTCTTGATGCTGTCTAATATTAGGTGTATCATATCGTATTAGAGTGGCACGCCTCTCACTCAATAATATAATTAAAAAAATAAAAAATAATTATTTATATATATCATGCCGATCGTATCAAAAGATCGGATTTCCCCCTAACACGTATCGGTGCGGCACGGCACGGCACGGCACGGCGAACCTTTATCAGGAAAGTCCACACTTAGAATAGATTTTCACAGACCTGAGAGGGGTCTTGAGCAAAAAGGTAATACAAGTCAAGTTTAAGATCCGGTTCAATGATCATAACAGGAAAAAAAAAAACACTCTCTTGCATGCTAATACGGTTAGTTATGGAGATGTAATCGCAGAGATAGCTTCAATTAACATAGGATAACGGATCCGTAATGGGACAAGTGGGCATATACTTGAACCGGTTCAAATGGGTTGGGTAGCCGGCCTGGACCAGTTCATCATGGAGGCTCATATTTATTCATCTGGTAGACCCCGTAACTACGTTCACCTCACTCGAAATCGTCAGAAATTGTTAGTCACAACTATTATGTGCAAGACTTTGTCAGGAAAATGAGAAAAGAACAACATCCAAGAGGACCTGCCATCTAAGGAAAGCAAGTTTTCAAAACAAGAAACAAGCAAAAGTCCAACAAGCTGACCTTAAACCATCCGAACCCTGTTCCAAAAGGGAGAAAACCGGCACAAACCGACCCAAACCAGCCTTGGACACAGCCTCAATTTGGTAACGAGTTAACTTAAAATTAACTCAGAGTTAACTCAAAATATAATTTGATAACAAAAAAAAATTAACTCAAATGAGTTAGATTAAAAGTGGGTCAGATGTGAATTAACTCACAATTTTCCAACCCACTTCTAGAGGTGAATTGGAGTTAACCTATTGAGTTAACTACTTTGGGTCTTAATGGTACACAACATTAATTACTACTTTCTCTTTTCTTAACACAGCATTAATTGCTACTTTCTCTTTTCAAGTCACTTTTTAATATGAAAATAGGTTAACTCAATTTATCTTACCAAAACAATCAAGAGAAAGTGGGTTAACTCACTATAGTTAAACTGGGTTAACACACAAAGAAATAAACTAAAAAGTGAGTTAACCCTGTATAACTTTAGTCTATGACTAAAGTTATCTCTAACCTCAACCCATTGTCAAACAGAGGCGATATCAGAGCTAGAACCATGTACCAGCCCAACTACAAGGTGAAATACTTGATATCCCAGCGAAATGCCTGACAGTTAGCAATAGGGTCCACCCACTTGTGTCTACGGCCGGATATTATTTTGCCCGGGCACAAAGTGTTTCACAACTACAAATGGTTTTCTAGAACCTTGCACAGGTACAAAGGAGAGAGATCAATATGTTTAGGCCAAATGGAGAGTTGAGACTGACTTCAGAGTGGGCAGTGTACACTGCACAGTTTCTGCCAAAAAACCAAAAGAAGCAGAAGTTCTCATAATCAAGAGCAAGAAACAAGAATTTGCGACAAAATTGCCAATTGGGAAGGTAAATCTAGGAAAACCCTCCCTCCTCTGTGTCTCCACCATGTCCCCACAATACTAAAAAAAACCCCAAATAGTCTTAATTGCACGGGGAGAGTTGCTTATATCTGATATAAGAGAAAGGGATGCAAACTCGAGGTTCTATTTAATTATATCTCGGCACTGTCAACATTGGTTAACAGCAGAGAGGAGTGCCTGCAGAGCCCCTTTATTTACTCTCCTTTGCCGTTCTGTTGGGTGGCGACGAAGTTGCGAACGACTTCCATGGCCAACTGGTGAGCAGTCTTGTTCTGAAGCTGTGCCAGCTCGCTCACGGCTTCATATGTCTCTTTGTCTGCAAAGAGCTTCAGGTTATGCCGTGCTCGTGATTCGACTGGACCTTCCCACTTCTCCACTATCTCCTGAAGCTTTTCAAAGCCCTGATAAGACATTACCAGTCACCAGACAAATTTGTTCACATTTGCCCATGTAGAAGCATAGGATAAAGCAGCAGAGTAAGGGCAAACATCTTTCAGACATATATAGTTGGTTTACAGTGCCATCAAGACCGCATGACATGGGAAAAACACAGTCCAAGATTCAAGTCTTATAGTCAATCACGTAAAAACAATTTCTTGTCAACCTATTAATATCATTAATACACTAGTTGGATATGAAAATCACGAGTTAAGCCAAAGAAGTTATTAAATGAAAGGGGGAAGAAATAAGATACTAACTTCCTTTTGGAAAAAAATGATACAAATGTTTAGAGAAAATTGTTGTTATGGTACTTACGAGGCGTGTTGTGAAATCACCAAATGATTCTCCCTGTACACGCTTCCTTTTCCAGTTGTAAAACAACGGTTCAAGGACTTTCTCTAGATCATGGATCTTCACTTTGTTCATGAAGGTTTTTGCTAGTCTCGTCTGATTAGGTGCCCCCCCAAGCCATATCTGGTCAAAAACGGCAATAAAAAATTTCTCAGAGAACAATTTAAATTGCGTTCCTTGGAACAATAATGCCAACCTAAACTTCAAGAAACTAATATATTGACAAAAAACCAGTAACGAACCTGGTAGCTGTTTGGTCCGTCACCAACAAATCCTAGTTCAGCCATGTATGGCCTGGCACAACCATTGGGACATCCTGTAATCCTTATAACAACAGACTCATTATATTTGAGACCCACCTGCAATAAGAACCTCCTAAGTATCATAATTCATGAATGTTTGAAAGAATGTCTTCATGATAACATTTTTTAAGTTTTTACTTTTTGTGGGTTAAACATTTGTAGTTCCAAGTCAGAACAAACACAAAGGCGGGCACCAGGACAATAGCTTACCTTGTCAAAGACAGCTCTAACTCGTTTCAAAATATCTGGTATTCCACGCTCAGCCTCTGTTATTGCGAGAGGACACAGTGGAAAAGCAGGACAGGCCATGGCAGTGATGTTAAGAGGATCAACATACCGAGGATGCTGTATACAAACTTAGATAGTGAATATTAGCTGTCCATTATATATGTTGTTTGACATAAACAATAAAACAATCCTACTGTTGTCCTGACCTAATTCCCATAACATTTTCCTTTTCCCTTCTGTTAGATCTCCCAAACGCATAAATATATTAGCTTGTTGTCTCCTCACAACTGTGGAATCAGTGTAGATTTCAATTGCAAATATCCAAATGTTGTTCAAGTCTTGTCATGGGCTGCCCCCCCCCCCCCCCAACCCCAAAAGAAAATCTAACACCTGAAGTCCTTTCTTTACTTAGTTTTCAGAGAGTTCATATGAAGCAATATGGCATATCTGGCTTGAACTGGTCTAACATGATGTTAAACGTGTAAGATCAAAGATAATTAATTCACTAAAATAAATTGTGCATTGTTTCAGATGTGATCCAATGCCGCGTGTGTGGTTTATCATCATGTAAAAAAGTACCTAAGAAGCATTACCAGTAGTCCTGCCTGAGCAAGAGCTGTTGTAATTGGTCTCCTCCATGTACGGCGGATATCACACAATATCAGGTTCTGGTTTGGAGTAATTCTGACATTCAGATTATACCTCTCAATTATCTCCCTCAAAGTTTTCTTCATTTTACCCCCAATACGGCCACTATCGACATGAAGCCCACAAAACATGGCACCATCACCCTGCAATAAAGATAAAACATGAAGCATATTGTCTTCTTCAAAAGAAAAATATCAGAATAGACAAAATCCAGCACTCATTCAACATATGGAAATGGATGGGTAAGACAAAATATTTAATTAATAAGAGTGGATTCATGAAACACCAACCTGATCATGCCATCCAAGATAACTCTTGAATTCCCATTCGAGAAGCTCTTTAAATGGCTCAAATTTCTTGCCATAGTACTCCTCGACAACACTCCGAAACTTATCAATTCCCCATTCATTGATCAGGTACTTCATTCTACTATATCTCCTTTCATCTCTTCTTCCATTTTCGCGTTGTGTAACAACAATTGCTTTAATAGCATACAAGATATCCTGCTTCGGCACATAACCAAGTGGATCCCCAAGCCGAGGAAATGTAGTCTCCACCCTGTGTGTCCTTCCCATTCCCCCACCAACCTAAAAGTGCAAAAGTCCAGTAAGAAGCAAAAAAAAAAAAAAAAGTTCATTTGTTTGATATGGGAGCATAAAAGTTTTGACATCTTACATAGATATTGAAGCCTTGTGGTTCACCATCGGCATCAGAAACTACCACCACACCAATGTCGTTGGTCAAGATATCTACAGAATTATCACCAGGCACAGTCACAGCAATTTTGAACTTCCTTGGCAAAAACTGAGTGCCATATATCGGCTCTGCGGAGTCGGGGAAGTTTGTCCCGTGAGAGTTGTCATTACGAGCTTTCACCACTTCTGGAGGTTCTGCTGACATGAATTTTTCCCCATCTACCCACATATCGTAATAAAAACCTGACTGAGGTGTGAGAAGCATAGCAATGTTTTCTGCAGTCGCTTGGGCAAACAAATAATCTTTTCTTACAAATGGTGCTGCAGGAGCAAGAACGTTTCTGTTCAGATCCCCACAAGCACCAAGTGTAGAGCCCATGTTTCTGATGATACTACTCATGACAGTCTTCAAATCCTTTTTGAGAATACCATGCAGTTGAAATGTTTGCCTAGTGGTCAATCGGAGGGTGCCAATTCCAAACTCATCTGCGAGATCATCCATGACCAAGTAGAGTCTGTTTGGAACTTTGCCACACGGATTTTTTGTACGAAGCATAAATTGATACGATTTTACACCTCGTTCATCTCTATTTGTCTGTTGATAACTTCCATGAAATTTGATCAGCTGTGTGGCTGCCTCATTTATATTTGCAGCCTCTGTTTCTAGCTCCTCCTTCAGAGGGTATCTAATAAAATTACTTTGTTCTTTGAATATTTCAACTTTGCTGCGCTTAACTTCAGTGGTATCTGGCTTTATGGGCTGCAAACAGAAGTGAAGAAATTAGATAAACCTGGAGGTTTGACTTGTTCAATCAAATCCCAAGATCAAACATGTATAACAGGGGTGACAGGACCAAACCAAAAACACTTGCTCTAAATGAATGATGGACATCAGCTACAGAATAGAAATAAATAAATCTTCATAAAGACCATGCCTAAATCGAAATAGTGATGAAATGGAGAAAGTATGTTATGAAAATTCCAAATCTAAATAGGACTAACATTTTTAACAAACAATAGTGCAAATCATGTGATAAATGCAACAGGACTATGTCCATCTGGAACAGGGAAGTAGAAAAAAAAACATAAAATCAACACTGAAGTGCCAGCATAATCTTGCACATGTGCACATTCTCTGATTTATTGTTTAGTGAACAACATTAATCGATTATGCTATTCAAACTATCCATGCAAGTGGTCATTCAACCCACGACCAACCTATGAATATTGCAACAGTTTAGGTAATCAGGTTATTAGAAAGAAAAATGGTAGGTTCAAGGATTCTTCTTCTGATAACTGGAAGTCTTGTCTGCTAATCCTAATGACGAAATCAAATATCTTACATGGGATGATATGCCATGTCCTACCAACATTTGCAAAGCTCCTACACAAAACTTAAACAGAGCTTGAACAGACATACTCCAAGTTAGCATTACAGATAAAAAATAAATCATAAATTCAGTTGCCACTAGCAATCATCTCCTATTCTCTCGAGGTATTTTTGATGTGGTCCCACCAAAGGTTGGAGGATAAAAGCCCCTAAATCTTGAGGGATCCTTGACAGTGACTCGGGTGCAAGCTATCCACCAGGAAAAAGGAAAACTAGAAGGTGTTACAGAGCACAATGCCTGCTCTTGTTTAAAAAGATATCATACAGTAAAATAATCCTAAATGCTGCTGTCATATTACCTCACTGTTCGCATCATGTACACAACAATTGGCCGTATTATTACTCATTAAACTAACTGCTATGGCCAGAAAGGTTAACACGCCGCGTGTTGCAATGCTTGTAATGCTTGCTAAACGAAGAAGATCAAAGGCCATAGTTTTTGAGAAACGACAGATTGACGTGTAATATAAATGATACATAAGAATGGCCATGAGATGGGAAAACCAAGAGAGAGCGATCCCATGCTTAAAGTTGCTGTGGAGAACTTTTTACAAATCAGACATTAGAGGAGATCGTGGAAAGAAAGTTTTAAACCATTTCGTTGTCGAGGATTCAAGTGCAAGACTAACTGAGGCATCTAAGAACACATTTCGGAAGGATTAAACAAACGTGCGACAGCTACTCCAAGGTTAAGACTAATGCGTAAACAGATGGCTAAAACCCAAAACCCCTTGTTCAACATTTATCTCATCGCCTCGCGTCCACGAGAAACAGACCAAGCACAACGCTAATTGTGCTCGAAACTGAGATCAGACACTTGCACAGCCATCCACGCACCCGATCGCACTCAAGAAACCGAGAGCACCACGAGAGCAGAGCCAACGCAACCAAACCACACCCGACCGCGGAGCACATCAGGGGGGGTGGGGGGAGGAGGGAGGGGTGACGCTCACCGTGGAGACCGCGGTGACGACGGAGGGGGAGCTGGAGCAGGACGAAGGCGGCGCGCGCACGGATCTCGAGGGAGTGACAACGCCACCCGATGGCCTCAGGCCCCGGAACGTCTGGATGCGGGCCTTGTGCGGTTCCCCGAGCGCGGTGGAGCTGGCAGCGGCCATTCCGGCTGCCATCGCCGGAGCAAGGAGGGCAGACCAAGGAGGAGACGGGGCAGAGGTGGGGAGCAGGAGGAGGAGGCGATGGAGATGGAGCCGGCGGCGAGTGTGGCGCGGGGGATCGTGGCGGCGCCCAGGTAGGAAGCGTGGAGATATTTGTTTTCTCCGGGTTTTGTCACACACAGAAGAAAGATTCCGATAGACTTGCTAAAAAGTTTAGTGGAACCGTGATATTGTCACACCCCTCCATCCCCCCTTTCCATCTCTGGAGGAGGCACCATCTGGTGTGTAAATATCAAACTAATTATTATTTCTTTGTTTACGATACTTTAATTATAAAAATATGCCAAAATATTTGCAACACTCCAAACACAAAAAATATGTTGTTTTTTTTTAACACTTTATAATAATTTACAACATCTGAGACCATGTGAATAAAATGTCAAAAAAAAAAAAACCATTTGTATAAAGTTTGAAGATATGTCGTGCTTAAATTATATAAATAGTTTTCATGTTAAGGACTTTGAAGATATGTTGTGTATGAAATAATAAAGACATAGTCACATTTCAAGTGCTTACCTCCATCACATTTTTTTTTCATAGCCATGGGATTATAGTATCAATATCAACTAAATATTGAATAAGTTGAGATTATGAAAGTCTTGGAAGAGATATGTCAAAACATGATCAATTTAATTAATTATTTTTATTATAATTTTAATATAAATTAGATCGAATCAAAATATATCAGACTTGATACACCCTAATTCTTATTATATCATGAATTATCCGGTCCGATTCACCCATCTAACTTAACCATGGTCCAGAGTGTAGAATCCATAGCTAGTCAAAGCAGGGTGGAAATATCAATTTAGTGTTAGTTTTGTTAGCCACCTCGGCCATTAATTAAATTTTTAAAGGGGGATTTCTAGGTTCATTGTATCTGGACACGTTTGTGTTTCCGCATGCAAGGAAATGGCCTTTGGGGGTTCTAAGGCGCCATCTCTCGCGGTTTCGCCACGTACCCCGTTGCACTCTTCTCTCCCCTCGTGCCTTCCCTTTGTAGTTTCGCCACGTACCTGCTTCACTCTTCTGCCCCTGTTTGCGTCCTCCTGCGTCGCCGCCGTGTGTTGTTGCGACCCTTGTGGGTAGGGGTATTAGTGTCATTTTCTTATAGTAGTTAAGTTAAACCATAGTTAAGTTAATCTAACTTGACTTTTTCTCACGATTGTAGACAGCAGGGGCTTTTTTTATGTATCGACAAATTTTTTGATGATTTAATAATAAATAGATGGATTGCAGGGCTTCCTAATTATGAAATTTTGTAGGGGTCAAAAATTAAAAAACCCATAAGTAAAACTAATGAGTAGGGTTCTCAATGAGCCAGACCGATAGGTCCGCAAGTCTGTCCCGATTTTAAGTCGGGTTGTAAAACTCTTTTCGACTTATGAATTTTTAGTTGGATCTAAAAACTCAGGCCGACTAGGTTTATGAACCGAGCTCGAATTTTGAGTTCGGCCTGACAAGTCAGTCCAACTCATGCTCTTTTTTTTTTCTCTTTTAAAATCTTAAATTTTACTTAGTTATAATTATGTTAATTTACTTACTTTAAAATTCAAAACTCTCTTTTCAAATAAATTAAGTAATTAACATCAAAACTCTACTTAATTAAGTGAGATTATAAATTTTATATTTATTACATATATTATTTTTATTATTAATTTAATTTTTATTTAAATATTTGAATAGGATTGGACTTTAATTAGACTTTATATTTTTGTAAAAATATTAGACACGACTTGACATAACTCGAATTTGGGCTGAACTTAAACTTTCATACTAATGAGTCAAACCTATATTATACTCACTTAGGCCGGACCTAGGCCCAGCTCATTAACAACACCACTAATGAGATGATAATTAGGAAAATTTTATTTCCACGATAAGTCATATAAAAACCCAAAATTAAGTTTTTTTTATGGCACTTACCTGCAAACCTTATGCAATCTTTGTCAATTCTATTTTTATGGCTTGAAAATTACAGTGGTAACTTGGAAATCAGTTTATCTTTTATCTTTAATATTGTTGGGGAATATAATTATGATCAGCTTTGAATTGTTAAAGAAGTTCAAAATTTCACTGTTGATTCAGCTCTCTAAGCTAGAAAAAAAGACTAAATTTGAATCTTTATTTGAGGTCACGGAGTTGTCTTCCAAGGGGAGCACATTGGACCCCTTGTTGTTCATCTGAATTTTCTACTTTGACCAAAAATTCCAATTTGATATTTCTAAAATCTGAAGAAAACCGTCATTCTTAAGAATATTTAACTGGTATAATTGTCCAAACTTAGTTGAAGTCACTCACAAATTATTTTACAGCAGATTGCAATCTTTAACAGCTTTCAAAATAAAAATAAATCCTTATATGGGAAAAAAAAATTAGATGTGAAACCTTCACCAATGATGCCATGTACTCATGCCCAAGGATCTGAGCCCACACCTAGCTTGCAATAAGACCCCAAAACTGTTAAAACCATAGGCCCCTTTATTTCATCATTCAAGTGCAGTAGGGCAATAACTTCTCCCTGAGACCAGATAGACCAGAATGCAGGAACTTAAAAGAACTAGGATTGCTAAGAAGTGGATTTCTTTCTCCCATGCTATATCCAACTAAAGCTTATTTCTGTGGACATCCAACAACACTTTGATGAGGACATTACCACTGGGAATCCAATAAAAGTTCCAGGATCATAAGCCTTTGGGAAATGTCCATACAAAGCTCAAGGTCCTGGGTAGTAGCTCTTGGCAACAAGTGTGGACAAACTTGATGTTGAATCATAAGGGGGAAGAGCTCCCAGACATAAAAATGAGAACAGAGTAGCCACATCCTCCCCCACATGATAAATGCAGCTTTTTCTGCAGTTATCTCAGTACCTTTCTGGGTTACTCTGCAAAGGAATACTTGTATTAACATGGAAACACAATATTTGGCCATTATTCACCTCCTGTTTGTGATGGAACAATGTCCCTGTAACCATGTCCAAAATTGAAGCAGTTTGGGTCCCTAGGGGGCAAACATATGCTTGATCACTAATAATATAAGTTTAGAGGCTTAGAACTGCTAGATCCCATTTAAACAATCACTGAGTGGGTTGGCAGCAGCATTTATCTTTAGCCCCCTTGTTCGTCCTGGGGCACCTCCTTTGAGTGAGGATGCATCAATCATGTACCTAACGGAAAACGAAGACATAAAACCCAAAGAACAATCAATATAATTACATAATATAAGAAGACCAATTGCGTGTCACAATTTGCAGGGAACAAAACACTCCACTTACATGCCACTAGATCCTTTTCCCACTTCAGTGGTCCCACACTGTACCATAATTTTCTGATCTGATTTTGAAATGGAGCGACATGTGGGCACCTCCACACCGTTGGCAGCTGGAATATATGACATGGTTTAATTAGAAGAATACCAATTTGAACTTTACAAGATATATGAAACATTGAAAGGGATGTGCCCATGTGTTTGCGTCAGTAGATTGGACTTACAAGTCAAATGACCCGGCTTTGTGGACTCATCAAGCCCAAGTATTTTCTACATTTAAAGAAAATATGGAATGTTATCAGAAAGCACTACATTACTATGCAACCTGGAAAATTGAAAGAGATGAAGAAAATTAGCTGCCAGTAAGATATCAAGCGCACCTTCAGATTCATGTAGCAGGCCTCAAGGTCATCATTGACCAATATATGGTCAAAGAGGCCAGAACTTTTTCCTTCCTCAAGCTCTGCTTTTGCGTTTCTCAGTCTCTTTTGTACCTGTTCTTCGGTCTCAGTTCCCCTGTAATGAAGATGTCATTGTCATGAGGTATAGTTTCCTGTGACGTTATTGATGAATACACTTCTAAGTAATAGAACCCTAACTACCTTGAACGGAGGCGCTTTTCAAGCTCTTCAAAAGATGGTGGGCAGACAAATGTAAATATGGCTTCAAGAGGGCTAGCCCTAACAGATCTTGCTCCTTGAACATCAATGTCTAGGATGCATCTCTGGGAGAAAATGAAAACATATCATCTTGTAACCACGTAGAAAAATAAAGAGGGCAAAGCTTGATATTGATCTTTTAAATCTTCCAGCTCTTATTTCCACACGAATAAGTAGTTCGGCAACCTTACCTTCCCCTCATCTGCTACTGCCTCAACTGCTTCATAGCTTGTCCCATATAGATTTCCATGAACTGATGCATATTCCAGGAACTTTCCATCACGTATATCCTTCTCCATGACACTTCTCTGGGTAAAGTGGTAATGAACTCCATTCTTCTCCTTTTCTCTTGGAAGCCGTGTAGTATGACTCACAGAGAAGCCAAATGTTGAAGGGAACTCATTCATGAGTTTGGATATCAGAGTCCCCTTGCCCACTCCGGAGGGACCACTGATAACAATGGGTTTTAGGCTTTCACCTTCCACTCCCTTACTCCAAGCAACCACTTCAGTACCAAGTTTTTGCTTCTGTTCTCTGACAAATGGTGTGTCAATCTGTGGAAAAAATATATGGAAGGAGATTAAATTAGAATGAGAAAGAGAAGGATAGAACAGGAATTACACATTATGCAACAGGCAAAGTGCATGGAGTTTAAGATGTTCTGAGATCCCAATGCATCTAATTCAGCTGAATTCAATATTAACGTGCAAGAACATCTTAAAAACTTTGATTCATAGACCATAAACTCATTTTACAAACATAAAAATTTTTTGCTAAAGAGGATTATAGAACATAACAGACCAGAAAATAATGAAACCTGCAACTTGGAATGTGAGGTAGCATGCTGAAAGAAATTGTGCAATATGTAATGGACAAGGATAACGGTATTGCACAATTTTCTTTTCCAAACTATTAATGAGAAAATAACAATAAGAAAAGGAGTTCGAAGTGCTCAAACCTCCAGAAACCAGACACAGTCATCCAGTGATGAGTTTTGCTTCAAGATCAAAATACGTTCCCTATCAAGAAGCATAGCAGAATGACCTTCAAGAGAAACTGGTTGTGTACCTAACACATTGGGGATTACCCTGCCAACATCATGAAAAGATTCAGAAGCAAGCACTAGGAACTACTGTCAACATGAGGAGCCAGAGAAAGACAACTATCTCACCACTTGCCCATTGATTTGTACAAAATTCTAACACTAATTGGCAGATTATCTCCATCATTAGTTTTACCAATCACAAACTGAAAAGAAACATAGGCAACATATCAATAAAAATCTGTAAAACGTTCTCCCAAAATAAAGTTTCAACTGGGTTTATTGAAGTGGGACCTACTATTTTCTCTCCAATTATGGTAACTGTTTGATGGCTATCTGATCCTGAATCAAGTTGATCGAGCAAACTTTCATCGAAGCCAGCGAGACAGGATACTGGAGCTTCTTCCCCCTTAATATAAGATACATTAAGAAATCAGCATCCTTGTTCTATGTGTTTGCTAGAAAATTCAAGTCAACTAACCAACAAAATGATTGAACGTATAAATGATCTAACATTCATTCTGCTCATGACTTAAAATGAATAACCCAAGAAAAATTAATGGACTCTCTTACCATCACAAGAAAGGAATCTCTGTTCCTCACAATTGACCTCCTCAACCTGACAAAGAATAAGATAGGATGCATACTGTTTCAGAATTGAAACCTCTATTCATTGGTTAAACTCAATGATGAAACAACGCTCTCAATATCCAAGTAACATCACACAATCAGCACAGCTACAGTTGACAAGAAAGAAACAAACAATGAAAAAAAAACTTTGTTTAGAACAAATCTAAATACCCAACCATAAAAGAGAGACATGAATTATTACTCTTAGGACAACATAGCATTCAGAACCTGGAATAAAAAGGGCACCAAAGCCGGAAAAGGAAAACCCAGATGGAGCATACATCCCATTAACAAATAGAAAACCCAACCATACTCATACAAGGATCATGCATCATTCCAATCTGGGTGCGCAAAGCCAGAACTTACACAGAGATGGAAAAAGTGGGTTCCCAACAAGAACCCAGCTCGAGATCTCCGGAGTCAAAGAGACAATGGCGAGGCAGAGGCGCGACCCAGGGTATATAAGCAAGTCAGAGGAAGAGAACCTCTGCTCGCGCCCCAACTGCCCAGGCGGCCCCGCGGGACTGGGGTGTAAAGATCACAACTTATCGACATTGCGGCGACCCCGCGTCAGGATTTATAAATCTCCGCGTAGATTGACGGAAACCAGTACCACGAACGCAGAGGAGAAAACAAGAGGAACCGTGACAACAGCTGGGAGGGGGGTCGCGGCGGCGGTGGCGGAAGACGGGGTCTTTCTGGGTGCCCAGAGTGGGGTAACATGTGTGTGATCGCGACGTGGTAGCATCTAGCGGGAAGCTTCTGCTCTTCTCAGCCGTTCCCTGGATTCTCCCAAAACCAGAGAAAACGCTCCCGAAACCGCCCCCGAGTGGGTTCGGCAAGGTGCGTTTGAGGCTGGAAGGTGTTAGGTCTTCGTATTTGCCACCAAAAACAAGGAGAGAGAGGGGAAAAAATGTAAAAGTTGCTAAAATTGTAAATATTCTATTAACGCATTTGTAAAAAAAAAAATCAGTTTTTAGATTTTAATTTTCTAACTATTTTTGCTTCTTTTATAAATAATGAAAAATAGTAGTTGAGATTTTATTTTCACCTATACTAGAAATATTTTCAATTGCTTGGAGAAGTATTACTCCACTTCTTCCATGGGAAAATGTTTCTCACATGCAACATGTGGTTCCATTTCCATACGTTTTCTTTAAAAATTATAAATATGTAGTCTTACTTCACTATAAATGATTTCCCATAAACTTATTTTTTGTGATAAGAATTTCTTGCAATTTTTTTCTTCAAAAAATATAAATAAATTCAGAATCCCCCCTCCCCAAAAGGTAGATTTATGTTTCACTTTATATGGCATTCTTGACATGCTAACTAGTCACATTCTAACATCCATTTTTGGGCACACTATACCACAATTTATCCATAATTTAATAGAGAAAAATTTAGTGCATTTATGTAAATACATTTATTATAGTTTTGAGGGTCTCTTATTAATCATATGATAGATAGACATAAGTGTAATAAATACACTTACACAAATGAAACAAATATTTCTCAATCTAATAATACCAAGCCACACATAGAGAAAGAAGAGTATCGTTATATAAGGTTCTTTGAATATGTTAGCACTTTTCCTCTTGGCAATTTACATAGGTTAACAAATTTGGTCGGCTTCGTAGCTTTAACATATCTTTCGCACCTTACCCACTTACCCACTTGGTATTCCTCCTTATTTAAAGGAAAAAAAGGAATAGTGAGACTAACTCTCAAAGATATATATATATATATATATGCTATGGTGCGGCCGTGCGGCCCGGCCGCACCATAGCGGTGGTCGTTGGATCAAGATCCAACGGCCGTGATGCATTGCGCGCGTCGTAGGCACGCACAACGGCGGATCAAGATCCACCGCATCGCGGCCGTTGGATCTTGATCCAACGGTCGTCGCTATGGTGCGGCTGGGCCGCACGGCCGTATCATAGCATTATTATATATATATATAGTAATGTTGCGGTACGATGGTGCGACACCCCCCACCGCACTGCAGCATTTTTGTATATATATATTATCTTTTTAGCATTTCCCAATCATCTTATCAATAGTTGAATCTCTCTCTCTCTCTCTCTCTCTCTCTCTCTCTCTCAATACTGGCGAACCATATAACATGCTTAGCTTAGAGTATCATGATTTGCTATATCGGATCGAATTGGTTCGATACATACATGTCAGATATTTTTTTTATCTTGGCACAGTTAGTTATAAGTAATACTTTTTTTATTTTTATTTTATTAATAAAAATTTAAAATTTATTAATCTGAACTAAATCTAATCGGATCAACATGATATAATACGCTCTAATATTAATAACTAGGGGTGAACACAGGTCGATTTAGCCCGATTCACCCCTGTTTTTATGCAAACCGAAATGAACCGAGCCCTCCCAGCGAACCGGTTCGGTTCGGTTCAAATCAAAAATAGATAAAAAAAAATAAATTTTTAAGGGAGGTTGCCAGAGTTGAACTCGCGACCTCCAAAAGAGATCGCAACGTAGTGGGCTCCAACCAAGTGCACTATAAATATTTTTGTGAAATAATATTATATATATATATATATATTCTGTTCATTTTAATTTCACAATATAAAATCGAACTGAACCGTTAGAGACTTGGAATCGAATTGAACTAATTGGACCAAACTTTGAACAGCTCTTTTGATAACTAGACCAGGGGACAACACAAGTAATGGACAGGGGCGGCCTGCCTAACCCGAGCATTTTCGGATCCGGGTCGCCGTCGCCCAGTGAGTGGAAAAGAAAAAAGTATGGTGCTAGCTAGCTACTGGCCAATCAGGGACCGACAGATGTACAGACCCAGTCGGCCAATTGGAGTGGGTGGTGGTGGTCCTTGCAATTGCCAGTGTTCAAGTTGTGTGGGAGGAGACAAGACGAATGGTCCCACATATGAAACCCCCATGAATGATGGATGATGATACTATATCTTACTACTCAAGATTTTTATCCCCCAAAATTGGATTAAAAAAAGTTTATGTCAGAGGAACTGTAGTGTACATATACATAAATAAATAAATATTTATTTATTCTATAACATTGTTGGGTGAGAGTTGAAAGTATCAATTTAATATAATACAGTGCGTTTAGTACCGTATTGTACTAAGAGAAATTTGGGTTAGTCAAGTCCTCTGATATATCCTACTCTGATTCAATGGAATTAATATTTTCTTTTATTTTTTTTTGGACGAGAAAGGATTTTGGTTTGAACTCTAATTTTATCTTAATTATGGGAAATGAGAGATTTAACTAATAAATTGTCTATGCCAAGTGATTCCTAAATGGTCAGAGTCGTCCAGATCACTTCTCATAGGTGGAAAGGTATGAGATAAACCTACTCTCCTATGGTGAAATTACTTCTCTATCCGAAATAATTAGGTGAAATCAACATCCGGTCCAAATTCAAAGCTCTTATTTAATTTTAAGTTCATTGACCGGTCAAATTTAATTTTAGTTCCACTAATATTAAAACTTCTAATTTTTAGTTTACAAGTGAGAATCACCGTTAGTTTGTAACGGTTGGGAGGACAAAATGTCTCAAATACCCTATTGTTAGGATGTTTTGATTGATTTTTGGTGATATTTTTTTAATGTTTTTTGGGGTGTTTATATTGACTTTTTTTGGGTGCTGTTGTAATTTTTTTAGGTGTTTTATATATGAGATAGATGACTATTTTCTTGACATTTGTATCTACAAAAAGACATCTTGTTATTTGGACGTGTTGATTGATTTTTTAGATGATCTAACATAGTTTCAAATATGTACCGCGACGGGTTAAACGCGTAGACAAGGGGTCGGAAAAGAAAACCTAAGTTGGACCTGTATTTCTCACGGGGTGGAAAGTTTGGTTCACCGCCAAACTAAGGGTAAAATAGTTTTTTTAGAGAAAAAAAAGGAGGGTGATAACAGACAAGATAAAAAATTTAACACTTAACAGATTAAGATTTAAAATTAAAAAATTTAAATATTAGACCTAAAATTAATTTTGAATACATTTTTTAGATCGGAAGTCAAAAATCTCAAATAATTATCCGCAAAAGTAGAGTTTTTGTGAGAACCGTGCAAAAAGAAATTATCTCCTAAGTAGAAAGAATAAGATACCCAGATGATTGGGTTAAGTAAATTATCGTCAATTAAGCTCGAATACCCATCAACAAAATCAGATTTCTCATGCTAATTGTGGTTGAGATTTAAGGTTAAATGATTGTTAGTAGCCATAAAAAAGGAAAAAAAAAATCAAATCAAATCCCCCATGCCACCATATGTCTATGTGGTTTGCACCCCTTCTAGATGTTGGCCTGATGTGGATGGTCCAGTTGTTTTTTTGCAATAGGGGAGGGGAGACACCCCACTCCACTTTGGCTTATCCCTAGTGGCTGATGACTATGGAGTACAGTGGACTTGATTCAAAAACCTAACTTTTAGGATTCTACTAGCTAGGGTTTTGATGCAGCACTATCAGATTAAGTGGGTATTGCCTACCTTCATATGGCATGGTGGACCTAGTCTCTCTTGCTTTGTTCATGGTATCTAGTGAACAGATGTGTCACAATTTGGAATCTTCCATGTCAACCTATTAAAGTGGGATTTGGAGCTATCTCCACCAATTTATAGTGGAGACAGCACATAAACCCAAAGAGAGAAAAATATCATGCATGCCATGAGGTATAGCTAGGAATGTTAACAATTGTTTTGAAGCACATGTGGCATGATGATCCAAATATGCCTAATCTCCAAGATCACACAATATTAGAATGTGGAAGGTTGGAGATGCTGTTCTTGTCCAAATATTCTCTTGCATTTCCCATGCCAATGCCCGATGCTTGACAAAGATGGAAACTTCTTTCAACTATTCCGACCTAAGATGTTAAAAGGAATCTAGGTTGTCCAAGGATGCCCAAACTTTCTTAAGTAGGCTATTGAGAGTACAAGTTTAGATAGACACATTGTTTAGGAGCGCAGTCGGATTATCCGATTTCTCCCCAAATCGAAAAATCATTCCGTTTTTGACAAGTTAGATTTTTGACAGCCACACTTTTAGCATTGCAACTCATTTGGAATCTGCAAAGCGCCCACACTCCTCTCCCTGTGCATTTACGTCACTGCTTTTGTGATTTCTCTTGTAAGAAGTACAACACTGCTGAATCCATCGGCTATTATAGAGATTTCACACTTGAAATCGGGCAAGCTCTGTAGAAAGTAGCTTGGTGGTCACTTTTTGCGAGTTGGAGAGAGAAAGGTTGCTGTGTCTTTCTCTCTTCTTAGCTTGGAAACGCTTTGCACAAAAGTCCATAAGACCCTGGTAACATTTGAAAACACGATCACTTTTGTCAGAGATTTTGAAGTCTACAATCAACCAAAACTTACTTCCAAATGTTGTCTTAGACACAAAATGAACATATACATAGGTTCATTAAAGATTTGATAGAATTAGGGTTAATCTTTTTTTAATTTTATTAGTAACTTCAATCTTTTACAATCAATTTTTAGTGTTCATAAATTTAAAACTAAGAAATTTAATTTTTTTGTAGAATTAGATTCTTTGACTTTAGTATCAGTCGGTCGATGTTGTCAATGTCAACTTTTACCATAGAACCGACTTAAAATATTCGTTGATCATGTCAAAGTGCACCTGGTTGGAAGGATTCTGTAAGAAAACCATAACAGAGATGTGTGAAATAGATAGTGAATGCAAGGTTGAAAGATGTAGAGAGAATAAAGATCAGAAGAATGTTATCTAATTGAAGCGTTGACGTGCTGACTGTCTTTAGAGAATATATTGCCGCCTTACGGTGCAGAGGTTCGTTGGGAAGATTCTCTCAAAATCTGACAACCACTCATGGCATTTGTAGGTGCACTCCAAAACGGACGTCGCCTGCAGACTCAACCTCTGATCACCTCAGAGAAAACCCCAGGACATGTATAAAATAACAAAATAGAAGAAGAGAAAGGCAAGCAAGGTGAAGACGACAGTGTGCTAGAGAGGAAGACAACAACGCTGTCGTTTTCTATTCTCTCAAAAAACCCCAAAACCAAGGAGACACATCTCCTCAACACGAACAGCTACAAAATCCTTGGTCCTCCTAAAACAAAAAAGGAATCTGCCGAAAATAAAAAAGGAATATAAAAAATGAAATCAAGCCAGATTGGGGATTTGCACCCCCTTGTGTGCGATAAACACGTGCGTTGCGCTGCATCGCACCCACTTAATCGGTTTTCAACTCGAGCTCTCTCGAATTGCCTGGTTGGGGCCCGACCCACATGTGATGTAAAGCCCCTTAACTTATCTAAGTATGTAGGAATAGATTTCATATTTAAGGCCTTCCAACTTTCTTAGATATCTAATCCGACAAAATTATACACACACAACCAAAAGAAGAGAAATATTTGAATTCCAAACCAGAAAACCAACATATTCCCCCTCTGCTTGGATTGCATTTGGAGTTTTACCTTGGACTTGAATATGATGCTTTTGGAACAAAAAGTTGAATATATCCATCCCTAATAAAGTAGAAGAAGGTGCTTTAAATGTTCTCCCACCAACTCAGAGATGAAACCAGCAAGGAATATGGAACTCCATAAAGATTCCTTCACATGATCCAGATTCTTTATTTGTGTTGCATGAGATGATAAGAATGATAAAACTTGAGGGAGGCGTACCTATTTGAATTCAACACTAGGGAATTTGATGCAGCTTCCAATAAATAGTATTCTCAATTTTCTCTTACTCATAGAGATGATAATTATATGAACCCAGCTTTAAATAAAAGAAAAATTTTGTTGCAAACTAAAATTTTGTAACAAGTGTTGTAAATTTAATGAGGGTTTGCCACCTAACCCCTTAGAATTACGTAATCATGACATGAAATATTAGTATAATATTTCATATCGTAATGTTGCCTTAGACACAAAATGAACATATACATAGGTTCATTAAATATTTGATAGAATTAGGGTTAATCTTTTTTAATTTTATTAGTAACTTCAATCTTTTACAATCAATTTTTAGTGTTCATAAATTTAAAACTAAGAAATTTAATTTTTCGTAGAATTAGATTCTTTGACTTTTGTCAATGTCAACTTTTACCATATATAGAACCGACTTAAAATATTCGTTGATCATGTCAAAGTGCACCTGGTTGGAAGGATTATGTAAGAAAACCATAACAGAGATGTGTGAAGTAGATAGTGAATGCAAGGTTGAAAGATGTAGAGAGAACAAAGATCAGAAGAATGTTATCTAATTGAAGCGTTGACGTGTCGACTGTCTTTAGAGAATATGTTGCCGCCTTACGGTGCAGAGGTTCGTTGGGAAGATTCTCCCAAAATCTGACAACCACTCACGGCGTTTGTAGGTGCACTCCAAAACAGACGTCGCCTGCAGACTCAACCTCTGATCACCTCAGAGAAAACCCCAGGACATGTATAAAATAACAAAATAGAAGAAGAGAAAGGCAAGCAATATGAAGACGACGGTGTGCTAGAGAGGAAGACAATGGCGCTGTCGTTTTCTATTCTCTTAAAAAACCCCAAAACCAAGGAGACACATCTCCTCAACACGAACCGCTACAAAATCCTCGGTCCTCCTAAAACAAAAAAGGAATCCGTCAAAAATCAAAAAGAAATATAAAAAATGAAATCAATCCAGATTGGGGATTTGCACCCCCTTTGTGTGTGATAAACACGTGTGTTGCGTTGCATCGCACCCACTTAATCGGTTTTCAGCTCGAGTTCTCTCGAATTGCTTGGTTGGGGCCTGACCCACATGTGATGTAAAGCCCCTTAACTTATCTAAGTATGTAGGAATGAATTTCATATTTAAGGCCTTCCAACTTTCTTAGATATCTAATCCGACAAAATTATATACACAACCAAAAGAAGAGAAATGTTTGAATTCCAAACCAGAAAACCAACAGATTCCCCCTCTGCTTGGATTGCATTTTGGGAGTTACCTTGGACTTGAATCTGATGCTTTTGGAACAAAAAGAGTGAATATATCCATCCCTAATAAAGTAGAAGAAGGTGCTTTAAATCTTCTCCCACCAATTCAGAGATGAAACCAGCAAAGAATATGGAACTCCAGAAGGATTCCTTCACATGATCAACATTCTCTATTTGTGTTGCATGAGATGATAAGAATGATAAAACTTGAGGGAGGTGTACCTATTTGAATTCAACACTAGGGGAATTTGATGCAGCTCCCAATAAATAGTATTCTCAATTTTCTCTTACTCATAGAGATGATAATTATATGAACCCAGTTTTAAATAAAGAAAAATCTTGTTGCAAATTAAAATTTTGTAACAAATGTTGTAAATTAACGGGGGGGGGGGGGGGGTTGCCACCTAATCTTTTAGAATTACGTAATCATGACATGACATTTATTATAATATTTTATATTGACAACCCCCCGTTTTGAATTTGTAACACTTGTTGCAAACCAATAATTTGCATCAAATTGTTCTCTTCAATAAATATTACTCTTGACTTTTCATGAATCATAATAACTTATATTAGATTTAGTCGAATATCTGTGTGGATTAATTAAAATAAAAAATGTTTTGTCACATCACCATTTATTACATAGACATACAATAAATATTATTCAACTCTCCAATTATGTCCAATAACTTCATCCCTCATCTTTGACATAGTCAAATATTACTGAAGACTTCGATTTAGACGGTCCATAAGTGAGGACATATGAGCGTCCACAAGCATGTGATCAGTGCATATGTACAATGTTTGATCCCATATTCCTTTTTAAACAAAAGAAGAAAAAGAAATATTCCATCATGTCCCATTCTGGTGTACACATTTATATATATAATCGAACAGTAGAAACCTGGAAAATTAATAATCATATATACTTCTCATTGATGAATTTGTCACTTCGACACATTAAAATTAAATGATCTTTTCATTGTTATTCTTTAAACTTTCCAACCAATGATAGATCAAATCCATCTAATTAAATGATACTTAACATGACAAAAGTGTTTATGCAACAAATTACTGCATCCAATGCTAAGGGGCTGTGATCCTTGATTGGTCAGTCATTGAGTGCATGTTTGATATGTGATTAAAAAAAATGAGGATGATGGTAAATTAAATTGGAGATATATTATCTCTATTCTTATTCACCTCTTGTTTGATATCTTTAGGGTTAGATTTTTTAAAATAATCTCATTCTTTATTTGATAGAAAATAGTGTTAGTGTGGAGGTAGAGTCTTTATTTTTACTTTTGATCATCTCTTGGTCTCTCATCGCGCAATCGTTGTTCAAAGCTGATAATCAAAGAGTTTGATGTGCCGTCAGTAATTTTTTTCTCGTATGATGGGCACCTCGAAAAGGTGTATAGAAAATAGAGATAAGTTATCCCACAAAAAGGTGAGATAAGTTAATCCCAATTTACCCTCACTTTTTAAAGATATATCCAAAATATAGGGTCTGTTTGATAACACTTATCATATATCTATTATCTGAAATATTTAATTTTTAAGATTTTAGACTGTTTGATAAAATATATAAAATTATATCTTAATTAATTACTTAAATCTGAAAAATCACTTAATTTTTAAGTTAAGAACAACCAGCAATTTCAAAAAGAAATTTATTTGACAATTCTGAGTTTTGAACAAAAAAATCTCTCTATCACAAGTGTAGCATCTTAACCACTACACTACAATTCAAATACTGTTTAAATTAGTTATCAAACACCTCTCTTAAATTATATCTGATATATATTAAGTTTTTTTTTTAAATTTCAGATTTAGAAAATAGATGACAAATAAGAATTAAGACTTAAGTGTTAAATTTTATCAAACACCACCTTAAACCATATTTATCCCCACTTTTTTTTTTGAGATATCAAACTTAGGATGTGATTAACTTAATTTTTATCTCCTATTTAATCTCATATCAAACAGACACTTAGTAACTTCTTCCTCATTTTGTGGGGGTTCACCGCGGTATTGGCTTATCTTACATGATACTCTTCGAACTACTTGAAATGAAAGAAATAATAAAATATTTAGAAGAGAAGTGTGATATGATAAAAAGCTCTTTGATTTTGTTAGAGATGTAATTTCTTTTTGGCTAAATATTTGGGTACGGTAAGGGATCTTAACTCGTTGCCCTTTTTGCGTCTTGGGAGATGAGGTGGTTTTTGCCACCCTTTGATGTGGGTTTTCTTTTGTATCGAGGGTTTTGTTATTATTACCTCTACAATTATACATTTTTTTCTTTATTAATATATTCTATGGTACTATACACATTTTTTTAAAAAAAAATTGGTGCATGCATGGACGCGAAGCAGCAAGTAGAACTCCAAGGGCAAATAGTGCCGATGTTGGGCCCTTCATATCTGAACGGCCCAGATCAAACACAACCCCCGAGATGCGGCCCGGCCAATTCAGCGTTCAGACCGGCGGCACCCCAGCTCAGATATTAGATGCACACAAATATTTAGAGTCTGCCCTTAATATATGTCTATTGTCTAAAATACTTTAAAATTTACGATTTTATACTGTTTGATAAAATGTCTGAAATAATATCTTAAATAATTACTTAAATCTAAAAAATCACTTAATTTTTAAGTTAAAAACAATCACTTTTTTTTTCAGATCATATTTTTGTCGGATCGTCGGCGTCGGGCGACCGCCAGATCAGCGGATTTCAGCGGCCTATGCCGAAATCCAACGATCGCCGGAGCCAGAATCCGAAAATCACCGGAGGCCAGATTCCGACGACGGTCGTTAGAATACGAGGATTGCCGCCGCCAAAATCCGGCGATCGTTGGCGGTGGATTCCGGCGGGCAGCGGATTTCAGCGGCCTATGCCGAAATCCGACGATCGCCGGAGCCAGAATCCGAAAATCACCGGAGGCCACATTCCGACGACGGTCGTTAGAATACGAGGATTGCCGCCGCCAGAATCCGGCGATCGTTGGCGGTGGATTCCGGCGGGCAGCGATTGTCGCCGGCGGTTACTCAATTTAAAAAAAAAAATATTTTTGACCATTCTGAATTTTGAACCCAAAACCTACCTACTAGAAGTGTAAACCCAAAACCTACCTACTAGAAGTGTAGTATCTTAACCAACTACACTACAATTCATATGATGTTTAAAATGGTTATCAAATATCTCTTAAACTATGTCTGATATATATTATTATTTTTTAATTTCAAATTTAGAGAGTAGATGACAAACAAGATTTAAGATTTAAGTGTTAAATGTTGTCAAACACCACCTTAATGTGTTCGACAAAATGTCCGGCCGGATGTGGGTTCCGTTGGTAACATGGTAGTGGTGCTCACCCTTTTATGTCTATGTTCGGACAGTCGAATATTTCGTTGGTCGGATACTAAAGTCATGCTAGACATGCATCAGGATAGATAAAAAATAGAATGAAGCTATTTTTAATTTTTTTTTTAATTTATCTTAATATCAAATGACCACTCAATAGTCAATATTTCTCTGAGATGCAAGACAGAAGTTATCACTAAACAATCGAATGAGTTGGATCTCTCCATAGTTGTGGTCCGTCTTATCTGATTGTACACTTGGGGACCGGCACTAGCTAGTTATCGATCCATCTCAGACCCAACAACAAAGTGTATCTTGATATAAGTTAGGTGGTCTATCAAATCAGATTTTTTGTGGACAATTGCATAATGTAGCATAATGTAACATAGGGAGATATTTTATCCCCACATAAGTTAAAAATGGGGATGTGAAATATTCTTTCTAAGCCCAACCGATAAATCGGATCGAACCGACTATTTATGGCACAGTATGATACAATGGTTTGACCCAAAAATAGCTTTTTTTTATTTTAAAAAAAAATAGAAATTGATTTTTTAAAATTCAAAATATTAATATTATTTATTAAATATTCTATCTAATTTGTCACGTAAAAAAAGAATAATTTCACCTACAATTTATTGAACTTGAATATACAACATAATTAGTGTTTTAGGGGTTTCTGGTTCAGGGCTAGCGTTTTAGGGTCCATGTTTGGAATTTAGAATTTGGGTTTACAATTTAAGGTCGAGTTCTTTTTTTGAAAACACCCAACCAAAAAGTGAAATCGACAAAATCCGATTTCCCCATGGCAGCGCGTATGGAGGTGCTTTTGCACCTCGACTCCCGTGTAGGGCTGCAAACGAGTCGAGTCGAGCCGAGTATTATGCTGCTCAAGCTCTGTTCGTTAATTTTTAATCGAGCTCGAGTCGAGCTCGAGCTTTATTGAGTATTGAAAATGGTTGTTCAAGCTTGGTTTGTTTAAATACTCTCGAGTTCGAGCTCTTAACGAGTATCTTAACGAGCCCAATTGAATTTGTGAGTTATATATATTATATATGTATATATCCATATTATGTATATATATAAGCCTAATTCAATTTACAAGTAAAAACCTAATTGTTTATAAGACTCAAATTTATCTTATTTCAAAGTCATACCCCATGATCCTTCATAGGTTACTTGTTTAATTATTTTAGTATAATGTTTAAAATATTTAACAACTATATTTGTAAATTTTATAATTAAAAAATTAAACAAATTTGTTTACGAGTTTAAACGAGCCGAGTAGACATTTGCTCATACTCGGCTCGTTTATGTAACGAGCTTAAACGAGTCAAGTAGACATTTGCTCATACTCGGCTCATATTTTCATATTTATAATAAGAAATTAATATAATCTGAGTATATTAATGAGTAACTAATTGAGTATTTTAACGAGCATATTATCGAGTATCTTAACGAGTTGTTCGCGAACGTATTCGAGTCGAGCATATCTCTGTTCAAGCTCTACTCGTTTATGAATCGAGCTTATATTTTTGTTCAAGCTCGGCTCGTTTATCTAATAAACGAGCCGAATCGAGTTTTTATCGAACCGAGTTTCGAGCTACTTGTCGAGTGTATTGGTTCGTTTGCAACCCTACTCCTGTGCGACAAAAAAATGAGTTGAAAAAAAAAAGTAACGGTGCAATTTTGTAATTTTTTTGAAAGCGGCTCTTCCACCTCTTTTGAAAAAGCGGACGTCACGGCAGAGTTGTCTCTGCCTCTCTCTTCTGTCAAAAATCTTTTCTACGCAAACACCAAGAAGAGCAAGTCTTGTTTGAGAAAGAAGGTGAGGGTGTCAGAGATTTTAAAGTCTAAATTTTTTTCTACTTCACTTCCAAACGGTGAGGATGTATTAAATGTCTGCTCTCCCTCTTCCACGCGGGCCCGCGGCACACCCCGAGACTTTTTCTAAAATTTAACATTAAATGTGAAATATTGGCCTTCTATGTGTGAATATCTCAACTTCATTAATGCAAAAATTACACATGAATTTAAAAAATTGTAAAATATTTTAAACCACATCAGTTAAGTCTCTCAGCCCATTAAATACTTATAAATATTAAACTAATAATTAAATACTAATATAAGATTTTAAAGGGAGGATCCGAACCACATCAAGTCAATGTGGTTCGGTCCAGTACAGTGCGGTTCTATAGACCAAATCACACTGACTCAGTGCATGACACGATATATGATTCCCAACCATGCTTCTAATCGCTAATAAATTAATCAAGTAACATTCTTTTTTATATGGTCCAAAAATGTTTTTTTTTTAACAATGAAAACTAGACGTCGAAACTATATATATATATATATATATATTATTAGTTAAGGATAATTAATTATCGAATAAATAGCCTTGTTAATTATATCCCTATCAAATGAATTTAGATAAAATTATTTGTATATCCCTATAAAATTTACAAATTATCATTATACCTCTATCTTTATGGAATCTACCAATATATTCTTAAAAACTCAAACAACTCCCAATTTTACGCTTACTATCGACAATCTATCGTTGTTACTAATTGGAGTGTTAACCTCTTATTGCCTGACCCATGCCTAGACCCTCTCCACTGTCTACACCATCCACTTCGACGAGAGCAAACACTTGACAAAGGCTCGAGTCTATCCCTACTGTCCGTATTACATTCCCACGAATTTTCTTAGTTCGGCGATTAATCACAGGGATATGATAACACTAGTTACGAGTTTTTTAAGGATGTTCAGATAAATTCCATTAAAATAGGGATATATTTATAATTTATAAATTTTTAGGGGCATACAGATAATTTTCTTCAAAATTTATAAACTAATGGGAATGTCAATTGTCAATTGCATCTGTATGATACCAAATTAAGACAATTTTTTTTCTTCGTCCCTGGCCGGAAACCGACACTGCTGTTGCCGGCTGCCAAGCCACAGCTTTGGCAGAGCTCCCATTTTCCTGCCATTGCGTGGTCTTTTCACCTCTAAAATAAATCGTGTATATATAAAAAAAATTATGGAGTAAATTTACAAGATTTTCCTTTAAGATTGTTAAGCCACCAAGACATTATTACTCTATGAATTCATAAGATTTTTTAAATACCCCATGTCGTGGCCCACCACATTTTGTTGTGTGGAACTTAATTGATATGCAAATATTTGATACGAAAAGAAACAGTGGGAGAGATGTTACAATAGGGTCGTTTGCATATTCACCCCTTATAACTGCAAAATTTGTATTCCTAATTTTATGAAGTGTCAAAAGTATCTGTGTTAATCCTTATCATGCCAAAATTAGGAATTACTTGCTCTCAAGTAAGCTTCATATAAAGGCATATCTACTTTTCAATTTTTGATGGTATAAGAATTAAGAGCATAGAAATACTCCCACTTAAATGTAGAGTTGGACGTATCGCGTGACTCGACTGTATTGGATTCGCGTTGGTATGGTACGTGGGTGTACTATATCATATCGCAATGATAAACCCCAAAATCTTTCAAAAAGTCGATCTGTCGAAAAGAAAAAAAATTTAAAAAATGACACTGTACATGCGTATTATGCCAGGGATCCAAAAGTTCTTAACACGACATGATACGTCCATGCAACACCGGTCCGGTGTGGCATGGAAAACCCTACTTAAATGTATTAGGGGTATTTTTGACAATTCATGTTAGAAGTGTATGTATATGTGTATATATATAAGTTGAGAAATACTAGTTATCTGGGCACCCGGATAACTGGCCGAGCTGGATCGGCCGCGCGGCCGACCTGATTGGCCGGCCACGCATGGCCCCCACGAGGATGCGACGTGGGGCCCACACGGCCGACCAATCAAGCCGGCCGCGTGGCCGATCCAGCTCATGCTAGTTACCCGGGTGCCCGAATAACGAGCATTTCTCATATAAGTTAGGGCCGGATATGGTTGGACATGTTAGATTGTACCGTTCTAGTACACCCAGTTCATAATGTGCATGGGCATAGTCGATCTAGTTCACTTTTTTATTATTTATTTATTTATTATTATTATATTTTAATCTAAATTAGATCGAACTAGAACGTATGGACTTAATATGCTCCAATACAGATCATACCATGGGTTGGCCAGTTTGATCCAATTCATTAGTCTGGACAACGTTGCTTGTTGGATCTGATCAATTCTTTGGTCACTCCTAGACTTATGCACATATTTCATTTCTATTAATTCAATTACTTATTTACTCACAAAAAACAGTGTGTTACATATATATGATAATGTTAATTAGGGTATTATATGAAAAGTCCTTATATAATAAAAATATAAAATCATGTGGATTCATATGGATCTGGGTAACTATATCAGAGATAATAGTTTACAGGTTGTGTTTATTACCTTCCAATGTGGGCAGAGTCACATCATGTGCAACCTACATTACTAGCTAGCTCTTCACTAAACATGTTTCATGGAGACCAGTGCCCCACCCCATGCCCCAATGCACCATGTCTAGACAAAGCAAAGCTCCAACCCCTCTTGGCCCAGCAAAGTGGCAGACAAAATTAAACTTGGTGCAGAAGTGTTACCCTTGTCAGGGACTGGTTATAATTTGTGAAGGGAGGACATGACATAAATTATATATCTTATATTATGTGAGTCATACGATGAACAAAAAAAAAAAGAGAGTTGTGATCACTAGGGTTGAATAAGAACTGATGGAAGTTGTATAAACCAAGCAGATCGATCATAAGATAGACTCTGATAGGATAAACTTAGATAATATGGGGTTTATCACTAATTTTTCTTTTTGATATAAAACTCTTTGGCTTAATTAATAGGAGAGTTAGAATATATAAGATAATTAGATAATTAAGCTGTTTTTATAAGAGTAGTTTTATCTAGATTTACTTATCTGAATTATTAAACCATATTTTTACTTCATTCATACGAAAGATGGTATAGAGGATAGTAGAGAGTGTTGGGACACGACGAACATTGCCGGAGAAGGTCCAAACACACTAGCCCGAGACCAACGATTTAAATATGGAGAACCAAACCCCAACCCAATAGAAAGACCAGATATGATCAGTACAAGGAAGTCAGTCAGACGTCGTCGGCGATTATCCAACCAAGGAAAACCACCAGACGTCGATCGGGGAAGGGGAGAAATAGGGCACAACAAGGGCGCTAATAGGTGAGATTTGTAGCAACAATCATAAGAGGCACATAACTTCCGAAACTTCTCGTCGGTGAACGTCGATGGAGGGGTGATCGACAGGAGTAAGCAAACCCGCAGGCCACTCGAATACCGTGGGAGGAGCTCGCCTTAACCAGGTGACGGAGAAACACGAACCACAGCTGCAAATCTCAAGCAGGGAGGCGTGATTACATGCTCGCCAGGAAGAATGCCCAGCCGAAGGGGCAGAACGGGGGCAACGATCGCCGGCTTCGCCAAGTCCTCCACTAGATCGCAAGATACCAAAACCAACAAAAAATATACATGCACAACAACAGAACAAACGAGACACAGAAATACCAACTAAATACTACGCCGATCTCTAGCAATCGGAGAAGAATCGCTGGGTCACCGGAGAAAGATAGCCTCCGCCAAGAGGGGGAAGACCCCTTGACAGAGTAAAAGAACTCCCACCAAGGTGGAGAACCAAACAACGGCGGGCCATCAAAAGGAGCACCGCCCCTCTCAATAGCAGAGGAAACCCCCTCCCCACCGAGCAGAGGCGGCTGCTGAGAAACCTAGGGTAGAAAGACGGGGGCAGGTTTCACTTTGGAAAGAACACAACCGTGGAGGAGGACGTGCACAGAGGAACCCATCTACCCATCTATCCATGCCTGTGTTTGCATATCAAACCATCGAGCTTGCAAGGGGAGTGGAGTAGATGAGTTGATTAACATCTCTACTGATCACTTTAATTTTTGGCAGTTTGCCTTCGCATATTGATAAGATTGTGCTGTTCTCTTGTTATCAGGCCATATGCATCAAATTCTGTGTAGTTTTTTAAAAAATATTTCTCTTAATTAAGAGATTTTCTTACAGTCCCCGAGAGAACATGCACTCGAACATGAGCTGACTCTCATATCCTACACAGATTAAACTCCTCCTGTTGACCTAAATCCTGCCAACTGAGCTATGATTGAGCTATAGTTCATGGGGGAGAGGTGCCCGTCTGCCTCGCTGTTCAAAAGCCAGTGAGGTGATGAGATGCCCTGCATGCTCGAGTACAGTCTTTATCTTGTCATACGAGATCAAACTGTGTCCTCCAGTCTGTCACGGCTCTTCGAGAGCACTTACACCTACTGGACATGTACTCCAAGTCAAAGAGATAGAAAGGGGAAACTTTGTGAATAAAATATGTACACGAGTGGGAAGATGCCCTGGAGACGAGGTGAGATAGTATGATGGTGCAGCAGGGAGCGAGGAGGAGGAGATGGGATGAGCATGTTCATCAAGTTAGGGAGGTAGGGGAATCAGTTGGTTGGGCGCTCCGTCCTCCACTAGGAGATTGAAGTTTATAAGATGTTTGGGAGTAATTTTTTTTAAAAATTATTTCTACTTAAAAAATAATAATGTGTCTATTTTAATTAAAATTTAAAATAAAAAAATAATATTATTTATTTGACAGAAATGTTAATTTTTAAAAATATGTAAAATTTATTAGACAGCGCGAGGGATGGGGGGGGTGGGGGGTGATCTGGTGGGGGGGAAGGGGCCTTCCGATAGTGGGGAGGAGGAGGGGGCGGCGCAGTCGAGGGAGGGGAGGAGGAGGGGGGGGGGGGGGGGCGATCCGATGTGGGTGGGGGGGGGGGGGGAGAGGGGTCTTCCGGCGGGGGAGGAGGGGGGGGGGGGGGGCGGTCGGGTGAGGAGGAGGGAGTCGTGCGTATATTTTTTTTTAAATTTTTTTTCCATATTTATTTTTTTTGAGAGAGATTTATATAGAATATGATTTTTTTCTCTAAAATAAAAAATTACATACCAAACGTGTCTATGTATTCGTCCATTTTTTTTTAATTTAAGGTAGAAAATTGATTAAAAAATACAACCAAACACCTTATTAATATTTAAATTTGATAGAATTTAAAAATAATTTATCAAATTTATATATATTTAAGATTTAGATGCTGATTTTAGATATTAAATCTGAGTTTTTTTTATACAAGTTTAAATATTAGATCATCTGACTTAACACGTACATAAAAATATGTTCATCGATTTATTGCTGACAAATTAAGTTAAACACATCTCAAAGCTAGTCCTAGATTTTTCAACGTTTTAGAACAAAGCACATAAAAACATTTTAGTGTTTCGATTTATTTTTATAAAACAATCTGAAGCCAGCTTCCAATAATTTGTGGGTTGATGCTCATACTTGATGATCCGAAGTCAGGGACATGATTATATGTAACGTATTTATTATTATTTTTTGTTTTATGATTTCGTGTTCGATGGCCTCATAGTTTTAGAACATGCTATATATTGTTATTTGGGCTAACAATTTTGTTTTTATAGAATAAAATAGACCCATTCAATATTCAACCAACTATTTCAAGTTTGAACATAGCTTTTGCTTTAAATACTACGACATAACTTTTAATACTTCATATATAGTTTTTTGAATACGGGCAAACAAATTCTCATAGATGCTGACATCATATATAATTTGTAATTCCCCGCTAATGCATCTCCGGTGCCTTCCCCAATATCTCCTATTTATGTAAATATAAAGTCACATTCAAAATTTAGATATTAAGGAGACAAAAATAACACTACATGAGAATAAATCTATTCTCAAATTAACTGACATGAGTTAATCTCACACATCTCCTCACGTGCTAACCTCACATAAGACAAATATCATATGGATAGGACATGTGATGTGGTCTACAAAGCCAAAGAATAAAACCCACATTAATATTATATGCAAATATAATGTCACTCTCAAAATCTAGATATTAAGAGGATATATAAAAATAATATTACATAAAAGAAATATATTCTCAAATTAACTGCGAGACAATCTCACACCATTAAATCTTATATTGACATGATAAGAAGAGGAAACTAGCAACCATTTTAGCCCTTGCAAGCCTTGAATGGGCTCTAGCTACTGACCCAAGAGGCCACCCTTCATGACCCTGTAAGCACAGATCAACAGCCATGAGGATAAAATTATTATATATTGAGAAAGATTTATTGCACTTATATATTACACTTTAAGTGTAATATGATTAGGTAATAAATTCATGTGACATCTAATAATTAGATTGTCATTTTCTCACTCCTCAAGTGAGAGATGTTACATAAATTATTATCTAATTATATTACACTTAAAATATAACATGCAAGTGTAATAAGTCTTTCTCTTCTACATAACGCACTCTTTAAAAAAAAAAAAAAAGGTCTACATAACATGAGAGCAGACGTGAAGGGTCCATGCATATAAACAGAAACCTTAAAAGGAATTTTTAAAGACATACTGACATGTTCTTGTGATCACCAACCCCCACCTTTCAAAATTAAAATGTTTATATATAGGGCCGTCGGCATCCCATCTGCATGGCCACCCTCACGTGCCCCCTTTCATTGGATCCTCTTCTCGATGTTGGCCATCTCCGAGACACACTGATACCCAAGCCTGACGCCATGATCTATCTCTCCCTCTCCTAGCTCTCATGGGGGAAATTTAAAAAGGGAGGAGGAAAAGGGGAAGTGGAAGAAAACGACACCAGTCCATTTGTATACCCATATCCAGACCCATTTCCCCATGCACATGATTCATGATACTATATAGTGATTATACTAATGTACGTAAAACCAAGGAATCACAGGGCGCTGCAGGAGCCCCATGGGCTTAATTATTAAACACAAAAAGTGGCCACTTTGCTTCTGGTTCTGCTGCTGCCGAAGGACGACTCGTGCGTGTCGTACTGTTCCTTTTTGGTAGTGTTTGTATATAAGTATTTGGATGGTTATGGAAACTAGTGGTTCGGTCTGCGCTAGCTTCATGTTTTGCGGCTAGAGGAGTGCTCGCGTGGGTCATGTTTTGTGTAAGCGTATGGATGCTAAAACACCCAACAAAACAAATGGCCACATGGCTCTTGCTTTGCGGCTTCCGATGGATTCATATGTGGGAATATATGCTTTTGGCCGGAATTAAATGATCTGCATAAGCTTGCTCATGCACAAAGACATTGTACTTTTTGTTTTGCTGATGCCGACGAACCCTGTGTACCACTAATGGAATATCTCGATTTTCTTAAGCAACAAGACTGTCTCGAGGAACACGGCGTATTAGGTCGTCGCCTTTTGAAAACGATTAGATGACTGTTGTGTTCATTTTGTGAACGTGGCCCCTTGACTGACGCATTGTGGTTTTGACTATGGGATAGTGTGTTGTCATTTTGCTGTCGGGACAGTTGTGCCACGCGTCGGGATACATGCAGTGTGAAGACGATGTGTCAGTCGCATTCACAGTAGCATGCATGTAGGGCGACACATGTTGCACTCAGCTGTCAGGTCTAATTGACTCTTTGAGAACATGACGTGATGGCCGATGTCGCGTTCATATCGGGTTGCGACAGCTTGACTATCGCGTTTTGAGATCCGTGGCCTATAGAGGTTAGGCCAGTAGATCTTTTCCTCCCTTCCTCCTTTCTTTTTCCTCTCTTCTTCTATTCCTCTACTATGTCCGAGCTGAGCTCTTGGGGATTTTTCTTCTCCAGTTTGGGGGTGTCTTGACTCAGAGATGGATCTTCATCGCTTGTAGGTGGCCTCGACGTGGAGCTTGGAGTGAGGAAAAGGTGGCCACTCACATAAGAAAACCCCAACAGGTTGATTATTTTATTTGAGGTAGGGAACTCAACTCTCCCCCTAGTTCTACCATACCTTAGGGCCTTTCCCCATCTTTTAGAGCCTTCTAGACTTGTTCCATGCTTCCTTGTTTCATGGTTGTGGTGGGGTGTGTATGGGATCTTGAGCATGCATGTGAGCCTTGTATGAGAATAACTAGCTTCCATTGCCATGCATGAGTGTGATTGAGGGTGGTTTGAGCTTCTAGTATCATGTTTTAGTTGTCTCCATGCTCCCCTCCCTCGTCTTGGCTTGTTGTGTGGGTTTTGGGGAGGTTCTTGAGGGCTGCAACCAGTCCTCAGACTGAGAACGCGACAGATTCCTCGTTGCGTTCTTGGTCGCAACACCTTCCTCGTTGCCTTTCGCTTACTCTAGTTGGCCATCCACACTGTCGTGTTATGGTAGCGACAGTGTGGGTGTTGCCTTATGCTTAAGAATGCGTCGAGCTTCCTGTCGCCTTCTAGTTGCGACACCCCATGCATCGCTTTCTCTGTGATAGCGATCGGTTGGTTGTCACCTTCTTAGACAGAGAGCCTGCTGTTTCCGTTTTGAGTTGTGCTTCTGCTAAGTTTGTGTTTCTCTGTTCTTGTGGCACTTATGTTGTTCCTAGCATAGTACTACACTAGTCGGTTCGCCCGGTGCTCGGCACTCGTGGGGTTGTCCCGTTGTGTGGTTGTTACCGTTTCACGGGACCCCAATCCTAGTGAGCCTATTGAGGGAGTTTTCCAGGCTATGAGTGTGCTCGAGTTAGAGACTCTAGAGCTGAGGGGAAAACGGTGGGTGGACAACGACGTTAAGTCATTTGTAGAGCTCTCATGATTGGTCTAACACGCCGAGGTGGTTCGAGCTTGTTCTTCCGACGCAGGCCAGACAGTCCTTTCCTTGCTGCCTTATTCTAGGTGGTTCTGGAACTACATAGTGGTGTCAGGTACGAGACTGTAGTTTGGCGCAGACTACATCAGCTGTGGTTCTTTGTGTTCTGTGGCCTCACTTAGATGGGAGGACGATAGGGCCGGACGTGCGGTCGAGGGTAAGACGAGTGTGACGCTCTTGACCGGTTGACTAATGGTAGTTGTTTTTGTGGCTGGTGTTATTGTCTATACATGTTACTCCTATCTGCATGTGCATCGGTGTAGTGTTGTTTACACGTGTTTCTGGCCGTGTAGTGTTTTCTTGACCGGTAGTCGTGTAGTAGTTTCCACACTTTCTTTGGTAGAATAGATCGTTATTTATTGTTAATATTTTAATTATATATTTATTCTATTTGTTAGAACCAGTAGGAGATATTGGTAGTCCCTATTGGACTTCTTCGTGAGGCTTACTCCCTTCCTTTCCACGTGAGACTTCACAACACCAGCAGGTTGCACGATGGATGGAGGAGACGGGGCCGCAGTAGTCGGCGTCATCCTTAACAATGTCCCCTTTGTGCTTTGGTACTCCACCCTTGGGGTATGACCCTTAAGGGTTGTGCTTTTCTCTTCTACTTGTACTATTTGTGTTTGGGACTTGTACTATGTACTTGTGTTTACTTTCACTTGTTCATACATTTTTAGTGATGTAGTTGTTATTTATTTTCTTTACATATCTTGTTAGACTGATCATTCAACCCTTCTGGGTCCTCAGATCTGTGGGTGGTGGCATCGAAAATTGGGTTCTCGGTGGGAATCGAGGGTCGGGTTTCCGACGTCGTTATAGTGGTATCAAGGCAAGGGGTCTATCAGGACTTGTAATGAAACCAAATAATAGCAAAGAGTCCCACAAAAAAGTACAAGTACATTGCTAGTCGTTCGAGTTGTTATAGCTAACAATAGTGGCAGCTGTGCTATGCAGGATATGGCTCTGAGTAGGCGCAGGCAGGTCAGAGAGTTGTTGGAGCTGTAGGATGATGCACCAGATGAGTCAGCCACACCACAACACGAGTCGATGATTGCTCAGACTCAACAGAGTGTTCCGCCCCTTCAGGGAGCACAACAGCAGCAATGGTACCTATCGCAACCACCTTGAGAGATGATGAAACCGATGATGGAGTAGATGTGGAGAGCCATGTTCCAATTTCCCTGACAATACGCGCAGACGGCAGCATGAGGACAACAGTTTGCACAGATGGCAGAGGTGAGCAGCAGCTAGTGGCTCCCCAAGTAGTACCACTAACGGCACAACATGTAGTACCCCGAAAAATTCATTAATTCAAAAATAAAGATAAATTAAAAATTTATCAATTAATAAACTCAAACTAGTTAAAAAAGTACACATCATTATCGCATGCGTAAAAACCCTATAAAAATGTTGTAAAAATAATGGTTATGCTTTAAATAATATTCTCTAAATGACTCATCAAGAAGTTGGGTATAGAAAAATCATTTGGACCTAGTTTAAGAAATTATGTGACTTAGTGTCGTAATTAAGAAATAAGTCGGAAAACCCATTATTATATGAGCTAAAGTGAATTAAAAATCAAATAAACATGTGGTAGGCTTTAAATAATATGGGTTGATAACTCATTATGATATTTGGGCCAATGGACAATCTTGGCCCATGAATAAATTCTCTAATAAAAGGATAATTAAAAATTCATTAAGTAAAGTAAGTACATGGGTTGTACAATTAAGCTCACATGAGTTATTGGCCAATAGAAAGAGCCCAAATGAGGGATAAGATTTAAGAAATATTGAGATAAATAATAAATTAAGATATTACTGAATAAATGTGATAAATTGGAATAAGGGTGAATAAATAGACTTAAATTAATACCCATTAAGCTAAATTAGTAATGGGCTTTACTAATGGACCTAACATGAATAGTTGGGCCCAAATATGAAGAGCCCATCTTGGGATGGGAAGTAATTAAGCTAAATTCGTACTTAAAATATTAATAAATGGAAAAAGGTTAAGATAATGATTATTTTAACTCATAATTACCTTAAAAAAGTCCTAACTCTACCCTAACCCATTACCCACGAAATTAGATCTCTTCCCAAACCAATTAGGAGATAAATACTAGAATAGGGGGAGATAAATGTGAAAATTCGAAGTTAATTAATAAATAAATTAAATAAGGGTAAGATAAATATTAAAAAGGGTGATAAATATCCTAAAAAGAGTCCTAATCATATCCTAACCCTTTGCCCACGAATTTAGACCTCTCCCCAAGCCTATTAGGTTGATAAAGGCAAGAAATAGGGGGATAAATATAGAAATTTAGAGTTTGAAGGGAAAGAGGAGTTTTAAGAAAGAAGGACTCTATAGCAACCCAATACAACCCCAATTTCATCCCTAGCAACCCTAGAATGACTATTGGGGCTTTGGAGGACGAGGAGAGGAGCTGGGGACGAAGAGCAAGGAGAAGAAGGAGGCTTGGAGCAAGAAGAACTTGGAAATTCGTCACCCTCAAACCCTAGGATCTTTACAGCGCAAAGAGGTAGGCAATCTCTCAAGGTAAATTCGTGTAAAAATTACCCTAGGTAGTCTTCATGATCACTTTCAAAAGCACTCTGGATTCGCTCTATTTCATTCTCCCATGAGGGAGGATTAATTCTTTGAATCCCTATCATATCTATATACCCGACCCTTCATGTTTGCTTTCAAGCCCCGTGCATACTTGATCCCATGCCATGCGAAAATTCTCATAAATACTACATTATGTTAGCTTCCAAACACCCATAGTTTCCCTAATTTTCATCATGTATATATGCATCTCTAATTAATTTGTTGATCCATGACTATGCATGTTTAGGTCACTTAAATGTAACCTAATCAAAGCATACCTAAATCTTGTCTAGTTTTGAATTAATCATGCCTGTTGATAGATCTATGAGTATACTTTCATTTAAAACTAGTTTCATGATTTTTGGATCATCGTGCGATTTTATATTGATTTTTGAAGAGCCCTATATCACACTTTGGAGGAAAGGACCAAACCCAAAAAGGGCAAAACACCTTTTCTGGGTTGGTCTGCGCCTCTGAAGTCACGATGGCCCGACCCGTCGCGACTTCAGAGGAATCGCGATCGGCCGGACCGTCGCGAGATGAACGCGACGGCCCACGCCGTCGTGTTCCCGACCCCCGAACCGGGCCAGGCCGGCCGGTTCAGCCGTCGCACCAGGCCGCCCCGTCGCGACCTGAATCGCGCCGGGAACGCCCGTCGCGTTATGCCCGTTGTCGCGCCCGGACCCCCGTCACGACTTGATCGCAATGGGCACCCCCGTCGCGATTTCAAGATTTCGGCCAGAAGTTATAATTACACCCGTGTCCCTACTTTATATGCCATTTAACCCTTGTACAAGTTAAACCATGTACTGTTAAGCTTAATAATTGACCTGAATATTTTTATTTGTTAATATTTAAATAATTTTTTTTATTAATTAAAAGCCATGTGCACGATTTATCATATTCTCATGATTTCTTTACACTTGCACACACATAACATTAATGTTTGCCATTTGACCCTATTAAATTACTCAATAATGTATCTAGTAATTAAGTAAAATTAATTACCTAAATTTTCTATTATTTAAATGACACATGTCTTCATTTTATTCGCATGATTTGTACACTGTTATCGTGTCCCTCTCCCTTCGAGCACTCGAGGCAAGACGAACATCGTTTCGTTACACACTTTCTCTTGACTTGGACCACCTCTCCATCGGGAATACTCTCGACTGGGCCAGGGACTCCTTGTCAAGGCCTCCGTAAGTCTTCTTGGCTTTGGCGCACGTCCATTGCCGATGAGCTGGTTGTACCCTTAAAACCCGTTACACCCTTAGGGATCAGCATGATCCAAACGGCCTTAGTATGTTCTCTCTTACCTTGTGATCACGCCAGACCGTCTAGCCTGTGTTCTTGGCACGGCTAGTGGGCGGTTGTGACCTCCACCAGACTGCCGGCACCCGACCTAGTGCTGTGCAATTGTTTCTATCATTGCTTAGTGTTATTTTACGATTATACCCCTGTCTCCTCTACTATCTCGTTACTCTCATCTGCTCACTTTCACTCTATACTCTCATCTATTTCGTCTATTACTCTCATCTCTTCTTGGTACTCTATTTGGCCATACAATTGAATGTCTAAACAAAATAACAAAACAGTGCTATATGCCAAAGCAATAGGGCCCGGTCTGGTCCTGGGAGGAGCGCCCGAAGAGTGCTATTTCCTCGCGAGGGTAACATGATCAGGATGTGTACGACATGCATCTAGCGCCATTTAACAACAAATACAATTCAATCTATGACAATCAAACAATCGTTTTACTAAGATCTCTGGGTTGACTTGATGCTCTACCGGGGAAGTGCTATTGCACCTTGGTGCAGACGTTACATATTCTTTCACTATATGGCCAATCCTCTATCATGCTAGTTGCAATTACTTTTGAATGTGCTATCATTATCTTGTGTGCTATCATTCTCTCGCGGTCATGTGCTATTACTCTCTTGACTATACTTGATCGATCTCTCTAGTTAACCTATTTTACAAGACATTAATCATTTAAAGCCTGCTTGTTTACATGAGATATTAAGTCCTACTGAGCGTTATCGCTCACCCTGTGCTATTTGTTATATGTGTTTCAGGTAAGTCGGATGATGACCCTACACTCACCAACGGGAATGGACTGGAGTGATGAGCGACCAAGAGTTATAGCAATGAAGTGACCTTAGTATCTTAGAGTTTAGTTAGTTATTTGCTTAATTATCCTTTCCTAATATAATGATGTTATTGAGCCCTATGTTTTGACTCAGAATTAGTGGTTGTAATAATTTAGGTGATTTATCAATAAAATAAGGAATTTATTTCAATTATTGTTCATTAGTTGCTCTGATATTTACGATTGTATGTGCACTTGACATTACCATACACGTTGTTCATGCCTCCTTGATTTATTCCGCTGCTAAATTAGCGGGGCATGACACAGTAGGCACCAGATGTAGGAGATGCCCAGGCAGTAGGAGTTGTAGCAGTGGCACCAGAGGACTGCTCTTTTGGAGAGGTTCCTATGTCTCCAACCCCCGACCTTCTTCGACGACTATGTATGATTAAGACAGAGCAGAGAGCTGGGTCCATGAGCTCGAGCATACTTTCGAGACCATGGGCTGTGGGGAGCAGGACCATGTGAGGCTTGCAATATACCAACTGAAGGGGTCAGCACACGAGTGGTGGAGGACTTAGAGGTAGACACACCTTCCAGGGTGGAGACTGGACCAGATCACTTGGGAGCAGTTCTTGGAGGTCTTCCACGGCTAGTTCTTTCCTTACTATGCCTGTCGGGAGAGGAGGGACCAGTTCCATGAGTTGACTTAGGGGGACATGTCAGTTACACATTACCACCAGAAGTTTGTTCAGATGTTGAGACATGTTTCCCACATTGTTGATAGTGAGTCGGCACGTACATAGAGGTTCATAGTTGGCATGCGATTGGAGTTGAGGTGGGCCATGTCTGGTCACCTGTGTGACACTTTAGCGATTGTTGTGACTAGAGCTACCGCTTTGGAGCGGGATTCCAGGTTCTAGCTATAACGGCCCTGGATATTTATGCCCAATAAGGCTCCATATCCAAGTCCGCCTCCCGCGATCGGACCGAAGTCTCGCAAGGGATAGCTCGTACACGTGTCCAGTAAGAATATAAAAGACAACCACAACAGTATAAGACACAAGAAAGTACATGTGCTCATACTTGTATATAGAAATTTACAACTGTCCCAATAGATTATTACATGTCCAATAAAAAAGTACAACTACTTGGGGCATATCCCGAGGGAGCACAACTCATACAATACGACTAACTCTATTGCTGGTGGTACAAGTCTGTCGCAACGCCACTGCAAGCCACACAAACGGCAAGCCCTGAAAGGAACTGTAGGGAAGTGAGCCTCAACAAGTCACTGGCTTAGTAGGGATCTCTCAAAACAACACACGAAACTAAAGAGACCTCAACCCTAGAGGGTCTCACTGGAAACACCGATAGCCAAACCATATCATGCTCACAAAAATCATAATAAATAACAACTAAAACATAATCTCACTAGATAATACAAATCTTGGAAAGGAAGAGGGGTAACAGGACTAGTACAACACCACTAGTCCGCCCAACAACTGAAATGTCTAGGCCACAAGCCTCACAGGCAAACCATTACAACAACTGGTCGCCTAAGCTACAAGCTTCACAGGCAACCTACTCACAAAGGGTAACAAGACTGGCATCAACAAGCCAATCGACCACGCATTAAACCACAATCGGAAGCTTACCCAATGAAGGGTAAAACACAACGAGCGAAAGGTCACACCACTTGACCTTCACGGAACACAAGTCTACCTCAACACCTGAAGAGGCTGGTACACAACGTACCATGACACAAAGATACCCATGAAGGGCACAGGTACCTACTACCATGAGGTACCACCACGGAATCATAATTACAACTGTGCCAACACTAGGGCACACCACAACTGGTCAAACCTCAACCAACAACTCACACACACAAGCCACAACAAGTGGCAAAGCACGAGTCAGAAAGAACGACGCCACCACACGGAAACAGACTACTGGTTCATGACGACAGTATCCAACCCGGACAACACAGCACAAGAACCACCTCTCAGTCTCGTAGCCATGGACCACACAGTCCAGCTACAGCTCCACAAGCACACAAAGTAAACAACAGTGGAGACCAACCAACACCACACCTGTAGACCACACAGCTATAGGTCCACGCCTGGCACCTTTAGGGACTCTGGCCTGAGCTCCCTAAAGTGAGGCACTGGAAACACGGGACTAGCTGGGGACCAGTACGTCTACTGGTGTCCGTCCCCCCAACCACGAGCACGCTACAAGCGACTGCACACCCACAAACACAAGCCACTGTCCCCAGTCGTCTTTCCCTCAGCCGGACGTACAACTCAAACACAGGAGTGAGGGTGTCCAGGAAGACGACACAGACCTCGACGGTACACACTGTACTGGGACAAACCCCGAGCACAATGTGCCTGGCTCACACAGAACCTGGGGTACCTAACTGAAGATGTATTCTGAAATAGGCACCGTACCACCAAACTCGGTTAGCACACAAACCACAATATACATATATATAAACTTTATTACAAACCACGGTACAAGTGTTAGGAATTGTTTCCCCAGTTGACGAGCCCAGAGGGGGGGTGAATGGGTCTTTAAAATTTATTTACTTAATACCTGTACTTAAAACATGCATACAAAAATATTCTTCGATGAAGGTTAGTGTAAACAACAAACACACAAATAGCAATCACACAACGCAAGGAATTATCCTGGTTCGGACCTCCTCTCCTTAGGAGTCCTACGTCCAGTCCCTGAGCAACAACTCATGATTTCACTATCTAGGGTACATTCCCCCTATGGACACTACAGCACCCAGCCACAGCTGGTCTTCCTTCACATGAAGGGAACTACACACCCTGGATCCCACCAGGTCTTCCTTCACAATCGAAGGGAAACAGGTACATCAAACAATGAAAAAGAGATTAAGCCCCTAGATCAAGGTTTAACAAGCCAAGATCTGAAGTTGACAGAACTGAGAGCACAAGATCTAAACAATGCACACACTCTCAGAACTTCACAGGCTCTCTTAGGATTTGAATCACAGCGCAGAGAGCAAAGAGCTATGAACTGATGGGAATAAGGCTAGGCTCTTTTCTGGAGAACTCGCAGAGAACTTAAACTCAGTTGCTTGGAAGCGATGTCTCTTATAGTTGTGTGCTCTGGAGTTTCACTCTTGCTTATATATATCTCTTGTTTGAAATTTGAACGTTGAGAAGTCCGTTGTCTCTACGCTTTGTTTACGTTAGACTGTTTGACACTTGGAAGCTTCCAGTCAACAGTCTTTTATCCATTTGTGCACACAAAGAGATAGGATCTTCTGGCATCTATATGGTCCAATGTTGTATGACAGAATGTCTTCAGGGACCTGCACATATTTTCAAGCTTACGCAGTAGACAACTTGGTTGTCTCTTGTTGTCAGTTAACGTTAGGGCAAGAGTTCATAGAAATAGTAATGCCATTTTGTTGTATCTAAAATATGCATACAGAGTAAGCATGATAATGGACGATATCGTCTGCATGCATGCAGAGATACGTTCAGTCTTCATTAAATGCACAGATGTCAGAAAGATATGTGCAAAGACTTTGACTATTCAACGCTGTTAAATATCAAGTTGATATAAACATAAAATCGATGCATTCATGACTAATGAAATCGTTATGAACTAACCGCCAAATCGTTGTAACTTAGTATCAAATCGTTATATTTCTACAAAAGAATTGTTATGATCAAGACGATATAATCAAATCGTTATGAGTTACAATATAATCAAATCGTTATGAGTTACAAGAAAATCGTTGTGATCGATAAAGAAATCGTTGTAGAAGGCAAATCATTGTGTTCATTAAGGAAATCGTTATGAACACTTAAGAAATCATTGCGCAAAGCAAATCGTTATGATTACTAAAGAAGTCGATGCGCGAAGCAAATCGTTATGATTAGTAAAGAAGTCGATGCGTGAAGCAAATTGTTATGACGTCTTAAGGAATCGTTGTGATGAGCAAATCATTACGATGACTAAGAAATCGTTGCAATGAGCAAATCATTACGATGACTAAAGGAATCGTTGCGATGAGAAAATCGTTACGATGACTAAAGGAAACGATGACTAAAGGAATCGTTGCGATGAACAAATCGTTACGATGACTTAAGGAATCATTGTGATGAGCAAATCGTTACGATGACTAAAGGAATCGTTGCGATGAGCAAATCGTTACGATGACTTAAGGAATCGTTACGATGAGCAAATCGTTACGATAACTAAAGGAATCGTTGCGATGAGTAAATCGTTACAGGAACGATTTCTGTTTAAATCTAAACGATGTTTCAGGTTATGAGGAAATCGTTAAGGCACTTATGAAATCTTTACAGTTCTACTGAAATTGTTGTAGCATAAGGAAAGTCGATGTGGACTTAGAGAAATTTTATGCTGAACTTAATATTGCTTCAGAAAGGTAATACTTATCAAATTTGCTTGATTTTCCTGTAGTATTTCCTGTGCTCAAGACTTATGGAATATGTGTTAGTAATCTTTGACATGGTTTTGTTAATCACCAAAATAAATATATAATTAATGAAAATTACATGGGGACAGACTGATCATCAATCTCCCCCTTTTTGGTGATGACAAAACTTAACAAAAAATATGAATAATCGAAAGCTTTTGGAAATGTATTTCAAAAAAGCTAGGTAGTTCTCCCCCTTTTTGTCATTAAGCAAAAAGATAAATTTCGACAAAGAAGAGGAAAAAAAAGATGTAAGAGAGAAGCACTTAACCAAATATATTGGATTAAATTTGAGGAGGTACATGAAGATAGACCAGAGGAGAAAGAAGAGAGGCATGTTGAGAAATAATGGCCCAAGCCTTAACCTCCTGGTCTTCAAAAATTTGTTGGAAAACCCCAGACTCTATAGAAAATGAGTCACCCATGGAAGGGATCATGCGCTTAATGTAAAGCTGCCGTTGATCTTCCAAGAAGAGCGCATGCTGATCCTTGTCAAGAGTAAATTTGAAGTGACTGCTCTTCCCAAAACTGGCACGCTGAAGGAAACAATCAAGAGTGATAGGATAGAAGATCTGGTGATCATGCAGGTCCTTCTTCAAAGAGCTGAAAGCTAAATACCTTGAAGCCCATTGAACATACAGTTCTTGAACTGGATTAATGGAATTCAGGTCCAAGAAGGCTTCAGCAGATAGACGAGGCTTGCCTGCCCTGACCAAGGAACTATTTACTGATTCCAACTGAAGAGCGGATTGATGGTAGTGCTTTTCCCAGTCTGTGGGAGAAAGCCTTTCACATTCGGAAATTAACGGAGCTAGAACTTCAGAGGAGAGGTGGCCCAAGTGATATTCTCTGAAGATAAATCTTTGAAATGAGGGGAGGCGACCCTGCTTAGCTGACAGTCGTCCCATTACACGAGCAAATCTCTCAAAAGCATGAGAACCAGTGGAGGAGTCAAACACTAAGGAGTGTAACTTGGGCAGGAAAACTATATCAGGCATTTTGAGGGTTGTGAAATCCACTTTGAAGGTGCAATTTACAGGGTGTTCTGTCTGGAGGAGAGCAAGAGCTCCATGAAATTGACCAAACTGAACCTTAGGGATCTTGTTAAGATAGCAGTAATCGCTATAAAGCTGAAAATACCTTGCTATTCTGATTTCTTTAAGAATGAACTGGGCCCAGAGAGTTTGATGACGAAGAACAAACCACTCAGAGAGAGTGAGAGGGTGATCTCGACAAGAAATGCTATCTGCTCTGGCAGCGAGGTATTTATTGTAGAGAGACTTGTGCCCTTTTGCCCACTGATCTTCAGTCTTGCACTCAGCCAGATGAAAGATTTTTGATTGGTCGGCTTGGGACATATGGCAATAAGGAAGAATGATGTGTAGGTGATCAGTTAGGTTGAGATGGGGAATGCCAAAAGTGGTGGAAAGAATGCATTTTTGAAGATATTTACAGTAGATTTGTCTCCTTCGGTTTTCAACAGTGAGGGAGAACCAAAGAGGAGGAAATTTGGGTGTAGAGAGTATAGCTACAGAAGTGGAGAGTTTCCTCTTTTTCTGAACAGGACTGGGGGGATTAGGCCTGTGAACATGAGTGGCAACTGCCAGGACTGAGGTGAGTGTTGAGCGTTCAAACTCATCCTCAACTTGGGTGAAAAAAGTGCTAGCAAGTTGTGGGTTTTCATGTATGAATGTATTGGATGAAGGTGGAGTAGGAGGATGAATAAATGATCTTGGAGTAATGGTGGAAGAAGGTCTTGTGAAAGAATGACTAGATGAGGAGGAGGCTCCAGCTGATGAGGAAGCTGGAGGATTTGCAATGACAGATGGAGGTGGAGGAATGATTGGAGAAGAGGTAGGAAAGAAGGGAGATTGAGATGGAAAAGGAGTTGGTGAGGATATGGTGCGGGGCATAGGTTGTTTAAAAGTGGGTAGTGCTTGAGGTGTTGTGGATGAGGATGGTGGTGAAGAAGGGGCTGGTGTTGCAAGGAATGAAGGCTCAGGGGCTTCAGGAGTAACTGCTGGCTCTTCTACACCAGACTGCACATCCTTGGAGATCACTGGCACTGCTGGTTCCATCTGAACTGCCTAAGGCTTGGACAGACCTGCTGGTTTAACCACCATGAGCCCAGATGGCTCGACTTCTTCTACTTGCTGCCTGGTCTGAGAAGGCTCTTGCTCACTGACCTCAGCTGAAGGGACTGCTTCTGCCGGCCCTGGTGGCCCTGCCTCTTGCTCACTTGGCCCTGATGGCCTTGGAACATCTGCTTCACTTGGCCCTGATGGCCTTGGAACATCTGCTTTCAAAATCTAAGAAAGCATTGTCTTCATGGTGCCCATTTCCTTATTAAACCACTTCATGGCATTTCTTATCTGAGATATTTCTTTGGAGGTTGAGGCCTGGCTCATAAGAATGGAATTCACGTTTGACTATACGGAGCACAGGATCTCACCGTGAGCATCCAACCTTTTAATGATAGGCTTCAAATTGACCTTCTTCTCTATCTTCCTTAGCCTTTTGAGTGCTATTCGCTTCCTTTTGCTTGCCTTGCCAACGGGCTCCTCAAAGTTAGCATGGTCTGCATCTAATTTTTCATTCACAGGAACACCTTCAGTGTGCTCCCCTTGAGTCTCACCAACATTCAAATTTTATTCTTCAGTAGGCACACTTTCTAAGAGAATATCAGTGTGTGCTGCTGCTGTTACTGCTGCTTGGGCTGGATCTTCTTTTTCTACAGGAATATCAGTGTGGCATGATGTCACACCAGTCTCTTCTTGAATTTCCTCTGACCCTGAATGCTCCCCCTCATTGAGAGCATATTCCAAAACAACATCTTCTTGAACAGCTGTTTGCTCCTTCTGAATGGGAGCTTCAACCATAGCTTCTTCAACAGTGTGGCCCACTGCCACGGATTTAGATATTTGAGGCCCACTAACAATTCACTCCCCCTGGCTGGGAGCATCTTCTAACACAGTTTCTTCAAATTGGCCTAATGCCACAGCTTCTTCTACAGAACTGCCATCACCTTCTGGAATAACTGGGGTGCTTTGGATGGAATCTAGGACATCTCGAAGCACCGAAGCTACTATGGAGGAGGGTAGAGGTTCCTCTGATATTGATCCAACAGGGACAATGATCTCAGGAGGAATGCCCTCAATTCTTCTATCAATTTCTTCCACTACTGCTCCTGCTGGAGCTACTGAAGCTTCCTCTGCACCTACTCTTTCCACTACTACTGCTTCTGCTGAATCTTCTGCTGCTGCTGCTATTTCTGCTACTACCTCTTGCTGGACTTCTTGGGCTTCGCCAATTATGGCCTCACCCTCAGCCATAGAGGTCTTGAACCATACACCATTTACTATTGAAAAATCACTCTTTCTCAAATTTTTGGACCTAATTGCTTGGCCCATCTTCTCAACTACTGCTCCAGATAGATGTATGCCATAATGTTTGAAAATCTTGGTGAGCAGGTGGGCATAGGGCAAGGATACATTTAACTTGCTCTTAGTATCCCAAATTTGATCATGAGCAAACTTCATTCTTCCAATAATCACTTCAGCCATATTTACTTCCTGGTTCTGAATTGCCCAGAACATCATATGTGAATCTGCTTTAGTACAGGTTGAAAAGGTAGCACTTCTATGAACCAAAATCTGACAGACTATAAAGTGTAGAAGGCGATTGAATGCATTCAATTGATTGATATCCAATTTACCATCTTTCAACCTAAATTATGGACCAACAATTCCTAGACCCTTTGCCTGGGTATCCACAGAGTGGATCCCACTATGACCAGACGTGCTCACACCAAACAGGGTCTTCAGAAGCTCATGGTCAATCTTGATCTGGACTCCCTTGACAGAGGATGTCAAGGACCGATCTGCCTCTGATCGCAAACACACATAAAAGGCCTTCATGAGGTCTGGATAGCTTACCTCTGAGAAGGTTGAGATTTCCATCCACTGCATCCTGTTCATAGCGGCCACTATGCTGTGCATACCATTCTTCTCAAGATCTGCAACATCTACTGCCTTATTTCCACATAGCTTAGTTTTCATAAAAGTGAACCTCTCCTGCTGCTCGGCTGAGAGAAACTCAGCGCTGTAGCCTCCAAGACTGTCGGAAACAACTGATGCGGCCATGGATTCGGGTGGAGAAGGGTTTCTAGAGGGTGGAGATGGAAGTAGGAAAGAAAGCCCTCAAGAAATTCTTCGCGGGAAGAAGAGAGAGACTTCAAACTTGTAGAGAGTCGATGCCGGAGTCGTTAGGGTATCGGCTCAGGCAAGCGAACAAAAGAGGAAAAAAGGGTAAAGGTAGGAGGTGAATCATTTATACATCGATTTTGGAGTAAATAAATGCTTTATCAAAAAGTGAGGCGCCAACCGGGAAGGCAGAAAATGACAAAAGTATTTGACCAGTTTGAAAGCCTTTATAAAAGAGAATCGCCAAGGAAAGATAATATGAATTTTTCTTTTGCTTAAAAGTCAGGGAGAGAAATTTACTTAAATTCTGAAAATTTATGTTTCAGTTCTAAGTAGAAATCTCTTCACAAATTACACATGCCCAATTCCCTTCTAATAGATGTGAATCTCTCTTTGGGTAAGGCTTTTGTGAAGATATTTGCTAACTGACCATTTGTATCAATAAAAGAAATTTCTAAATTACCATTAGCTACATGATCCCGAATGAAATGATATCTAACCTCAATATGCTTGGTCCTTGAGTTCTTCAAGATAGAGCACATACAGATTCTTTTCTCTGTTGGCTTCGAAGATTACTGCTCCTTCCTTCAAGATACTGCACTTGGATTCTTGAAACTTAATCTGATGGCCTTTGTCACAAAGCTGACTGAAGCTTATGAGGTTGTGCTTCAGATCTTTTACACAAAGAACATCTTCTATTATTGGATTTCCATTACTTCCAACAGATCCAGTACCAATAACAGTCCCTTTGCCGTTGTCTCCATGGGTGACTATTCCTTCTTCAGCTTCTAGATGAGAAAATAATCTTCTATTTCCTGACATGTGTCTTGAACATCCACTATCCAAATACCACTTGGATGCTCGAAGATTTCCCTGAATAAAAACATTAAGCTTTAGGTACCCAAGTTCTTTTGGGTCCTGGTTGGTTAGTATCATCCTTTTTCCTTTTGATTATCCACCTTTTATATTTAGTTGGACATGTAGTCTTGTTGTGACCTAATTTGTTGCAGTGACTGCAGCATGTTGTTCTAGTTACTTTTTCAGGATATTTAAGGTGAGCTTTGTATGCTATGTCTTGTTCAGGTACAAATTTTGGAGTTGGATATGTCTTAGGGTATACTGTTGTGTCTTCATTATCTGGGGGTGTATAGCCTATACCATGTTTCCTTTTTCCTGACCGTCTAGCACCTCTCAGAATTAGAGAATTCTTACCATTAGTGAATTTTTCTAAGGTATTTGATAGATTATCATTTTCTTCTGTTAAAATTTTGATTTCATTTTTTAGTTTATCTGAACCTTCTTGTTTTTCTAATTTTGTTATTTGTTCATTTTCTGATTTTAAATCTGAATTGGTATTCTCTAGACATGTAACATTTTTCTTACTAGCTTTTAGTAATTTAGATATTTCTCTATATTTATCATATAATTCATTAAAAGCGTCTTCTAAGTTATCTGAATCAGAATCATTGCAGGAATCAAAGGATGAGTCAGAGGTTACCTTTTCTGTAACGTCTGCCATGAAGGCTAGGTTAGCCTTTTCTTCTTCCTCGCTGGTTGAACTTGACTCGCTGTCTGAGTCACTGCTGTTATCCCAAGCTGCTGCCATGGCTTTCTTCTTATGTCTTCTGAACTTTCTTGAACTGTCCTTCTTCCTGAATTCAGTTTTCTTGAGTTTTGGACACTCTGCCCTGATGTGTCCTGGCTTCTTACACTCATAACATAACGGCTCAGCTTTCTTCTGCTCTTTTCCTTCTGACTTCTTGAACTCTTTGTGTTTCTTGAAATGCCTTCTGCCGGATTGGAACTTCTTATTCTTTGCTAGAATCTGTTGCAGTCTTCTGGATAACATCGCTTCTTCATCATCACTGTCCTTGCTGCTCTCACTGTTGTCTAATGATTCTTCTAATGAGTCTTCGTCGGCCTTGAGTGCATTTGAGTGCTTCTTCCTGCTAGAGGATTCTCCTAATCTCTCCATATTAATCTCATGATCCATAAGGGACCCAATGAGTTTTTTCAGAGACATTCTCTTTAGATCATTTGCCTCCTCAATAGCTGTCACTTTAGGAGTCCATGTAGAGGGTAGAGATCTAAGAATCTTCCTGACCATATCTCCCATTTCATAAGTCTTCCCTAGTCTAGTCAACCCATTTGTAATGTCTGTGAATCGACTGAACATCTGGGTTATAGATTCTCCTAGCTACATCTGGAACCTTTCATATTGAGTTACCAGAATGTCAATCCTGGTTTCCTTGACCTTGTCCGTGCCTTCATAAGTGATTCTCAATTTTTCCCACATCTCCATTGCGTATTTGCAGGCTGACACTCTATTGAATTCTTTCTTGTTGAGAGCACAGCACAAAATGCTTTTACCCTTACAGTTTAAAGAAATCTTCTTTCTGTCATCATATGTCCAATTAGCCTTTTCATTGGTGACTAGGAGATCACCTTCTTCAACTATGGACAATATCTGGTAGTCATTACCTTGTAGAAAAATACTCCATTCTTGTTTTCCAGTAAGCATTGTCTACTCCATCGAACAATGGTGGTCGGTTGACAGACTGACCTTCATTGTGACTTTGGGCTGCCATGGATCTTTACTCTTCAGATCGTTGGATCTTCTTCTTTGTCGAAGAGACTTGCTCTGATACCACTTGTTGCCCCAGTTGACGAGCCCAGAGGGGGGGGGGGGGTGAATGGGTCTTTAAAATTTATTTACTTAATACCTGTACTTAAAACATGTATACAAAAATATTCTTCGATGAAGGTTAGTGAAGGTTAGTGTAAACAACAAACACACAAACAACAATCACACAACGCAAGGAATTATCCTAGTTCGGACCTCCTCTCCTTAGGAGTCCTACGTCCAGTCCCTGAGCAACAACTCAGGATTTCACTATCTAGGGTACAGTCCCCCTATGGACACTACATCACCCAGCCACAGTTGGTCTTCCTTCACACGAAGGGAACTACACACCCTGGATCCCACCAGGTCTTCCTTCACAACCGAAGGGAAACATGCACAGCAAACAATGAAAAAGAGATCAAGCCCTTAGATCAAGGTTTAACAAGCCAAGATATGAAGCTAACATAACTGAGAGCACAAGATCTAAACAATGCACACACTCTCAGAACTTCACAGGCTCTCTTAGGATTTGAATCACAGCGCAGAGAGCAAAGAGCTACGAACTGATGGAAATGAGGCTAGGCTCTTTTCTGGAGAACTCGCAGAGAACTTGAACTCAGTTACTTGGAAGCGATGTCTCTTATAGTTGTGTGCTCTAGAGTTTCACTCTTGCTTATATATATCTCTTGTTTGAAATTTGAACGTTGAGAAGTCCGTTGTCTCTACACTTTGTTTACGTTAGACTGCTTGACACTTGGAAGCTTCCAGTCAACAGTCTTTTATCCATTTGTGCACGCAAAGAGATAGGATCTTCTGGCATCTATATGGTCCAACGTTGTATGATAGAATGTCTTCAGGGACCTGCACATATTTTCAAGTTACACAGTAGACAACTTGGTTGTCTCTTGTTGTTAGTTAACGTTAGGGCAAGAGTTCATAGAAATAGTAATGCCATTTTGCTGTATCTAAAAGATGCATATAGAGTAAGCATGATAATGGACGATATCGTCTGCATGCATGCAGAGATACGTTCAGTCTTCATTAAATGCATAGATGTCAGAAAGATATGTGCGAAGACTTTGACTATTCAACGCTGTTAAATATCAAGTCGATATAAACAAAAAATCGATGCATTCATGACTTATGAAATCGTTATGCACTAACCACCAAATCGTTGTAACTTAGTATCAAATCATTATGTTTCTACAAAAGAATCTTTATGATCAAGACGATATAATCAAATCGTTATGAGTTACAAGAAAATTGTTGTGATCGATAAAGAAATCGTTGTAGAAGGCAAATCGTTGTGTTCATTAAGGAAATCGTTATGAACACTTAAAAAATCATTGCGCAAAGCAAATCGTTATGATTACTAAAGAAGTTGATGCGTGAAGCAAATCGTTATGATTACTAAAGAAGTCGATGCGTGAAGCAAATCGTTATGACGTCTTAAGGAATCGTTGTGATGAGCAAATCGTTACGACGACTTAAGAAATCGTTGCGATGAGCAAATCATTACGATGACTAAAGGAATCGTTGCGATGAGCAAATCGTTACGATGACTAAAGGAATTGTTGTGATGAGAAAATCGTTACGATGACTTAATGAATCGTTGCGATGAGCAAATCGTTACGATGACTAAAGGAATCGTTGCGATGAGCAAATCGTTACGAGGACTTAAGGAATCGTTGTGATGAGCAAATCGTTACGATGACTAAAGGAATCGTTGCAATGAGCAATCGTTACGATAACTTAAGGAATCGTTGTGATGAGCAAATCGTTACGATGACTAAAGGAATCGTTGTGATAAGCAAATCGTTACGATGACTAAAGGAATCGTTGCGATGAGTAAATCGTTACGATGACTAAAGGAATCGTTGCGATGAGCAAATCGTTACGATGACTTAAGGAATCGTTGCGATGAGCAAATCGTTACGATAACTAAAGGAATCATTGCGATGAGAAAATCATTACAGGAACGATTTCTGTTTAAATCTAAACGATGTTTCAGGTTATGAGGAAATCATTAAGGCACTTATGAAATCTTTACAGTTCTACTAAAATCGTTGTAGCATAAGGAAAGTCGATGTGGACTTAGAGAAATTTTATGCTGAACTTAATATTGCTTCAAAAAGGTAATACTTACCAAATTTGATTGATTTTCCTGTAGTATTTCCTATGCTCAAGACTTATGGAATATGTGTTAGTAATCTTTGACATGGTTTTGTTAATCACCAAAATAAATGTATAATTAATGAAAATTACATGGGGACAGACTGATCATCAGGAATAGCTTGCCCCCGGTCACTATGTGACCTACAAGCTAACCTACATTGACGCATATAGGAACTACATTAACCAATAATAATCTGGCCTGTCATTGGTCATGTAACGCCTCGACGCGGAAAATCGCAGCGGAATTACAGTTATTAAATAGTACAGAGCGAGAAATAGATAATAAACCATTGCGCAATTGGATAACACCAAATAAACTCTAATCTCATTAATAATCCACCAACCTCCATTACAATCACTAATAACTCATCAAACTTCATGAACTAACTATTACATCAACGTATCAGAGCCAAAACTAGGGCCCATAGTACTTTATGAAAATCAACTAATACATAAGAGCTAATTGTCTCATAACTATACTAACTAACTACAAAGCAAATGGTTGCTGAAAGGGGTCACTCCTGGACGTCGTCCTCGTTCCCATCCAAGTGAGTGTGGTCATCATCCAACTCACCTAGACACATGAAATAAACACGCAAGATGAGCGAATAACGCCCAGTAGGACTTAATATCTCATGAGAACAAGCATGCTTTAAATAGTTAATGTTTTTGAATGGCAGGATATCTAGAGAGAATAGTCATGTATAGCAAGTAACGATAACAAGAGAACGATGGCACTAGTACAGGGAAAGTAGCACAATGAGAACGATAATAGAATGGCCATGTAACAATAATAGCACGTAACGATAGCACTTGTATAGCACTTGACTAGCTTGCACTTGTATTGATAGCACTTTAATTGTCATAGATTAATCTAGATAGTATAATGGCGCTGGATGCATGCCGTACACATCCTTGATCATTTTAACTCCCATGGGCACTGGCACTTTTCGGGTGCTCCTCTTAGGACCTGATCGGGCCCCATTGCACTGGCATAGTCATTACTTTATCTTAGACAATCACACGAATGGCCAAGAGAGTACCAAGAAAAGATGAGAGTAATAGACGAAATAGATGAGAGTGTAGAGAGAACGTGAACAGATGAGAGGATATAGATAGTAGATGAGACATGGACAATATCGTAAAACAACGTAACACCGATAGTAATAGTTGCGTGGCACCAAGTCAAGTACCGACAGTCTGGTAGAAGTCACAATTGCCCACTAGCCGTGCCGTGAACAGGAGCCTAAATGGTCCGGTGTGAACACAAGATAAGGAGAGAACCCACTAAGGCCATGGGTCGTACTAATCCCTAAGGGTGTAACGGGTATTAGGGTACAACCAGCTCATCGGCTAAGGACGTGCGCCAAAGCCAAGAAGACTTACGGAGGCCTTGACAAGAAGTCCCTGGTCCAATCAGGAATTTCGGCCCCGGTACGGAATTCCGCAAAACCAGTGCCCTATCGACAGTCTCGGAATGTCGATTCCGAATTGTGGTCACCTGCGATTATGATGCTCAGGCGGAAAGTTATGCCCAGCTCTTTCGCTGAAGGGGTGGGAATAAACCGTAGGGGGTGACTATATCAGCGATGTTCGTGCACCCATATCCACGACTTGGGGTGGAGATCTCGAGCCGAGTTGAACACGACTTCTGATCGCCGTGATAGGTTGACTCCATGTGTTGGCCCCGCCAGCCATTCGTGTAATCGAGGGAGGTGCTACTGCAAGAAAACCTTGGAATCGGGAAGATCGTCGGCTAGAATCGCAATTTCGTAGTGCAAAATGAAGGTTTTTCCACCCCGAATTGACGTCTTATCGCCTGAGGCAATAAGGGGGCGACGAGTGCCTCTTAGTGCCGATTCCAAATTGTAGTCTTATAGGCGATTCTGATAACCGAGCAGAAAGTTATGCCCGTTTGAGCGAAGGGGTGTCCGTATGCGATCGCATCGGCAGCCCGCGACCACGCTCCCGGAGAGGAATTTCGACGCCGGACTGGAAATCTCCGAATGCGACCTTGTGCCGACCGAGTTGAAGTGCCGATTCTGAATTGGGGCCTTGTTTACGTTTCCGATCGTCGGGCGAACAAATATCTGCGTCCTACCCAACGGGTAATCGGTGTACTAATACACACCCTTTGCGGTGAATTTTCGCCCCGGAACAAAATTCCACGAAACCAGCTCCCTGACGACTGTTTCGGAGTACTGATTCTGAATTGTGGTCACATAAGCGATTCCGATACCCGAGCAGAAAGTTCTGCCCAGTTCTTTCGCTGAAGGGGTGGGAATAAACCATAGGGGGTGACTATATCAGCGATGTTCGTGCACCCATATCCACGACTCGGGGTGGAGATCTCGAGCCGAGTTGAACACAACTTCCGATCGCCGTGATAGGCCGACTCCATGTGTTGGCCCCGCCAGCGATTTGCGTAATCGAGGGAGGTGCTACTGCAAGAAAACCTTGGAATCGGGAAGATCGTAGGCTATAATCGCAATTTCAGAGTGCGAAATGAAGGTTTTTCGACCCCAAAACGATTTCTTATCGCTTGAGGCTATAAGGGGGCGACGGACGCCTCTGAGTGCCGATTCCGAATTGGGGTCTTATAAGCGATTCTGATAATCGAGCGGAAAGTTATGCCCGTTTAAGCAAAGGGGTGTCCGTATGTGATCGCATCGGCAGCCCGCGACTACGCTCCCGGAGAGGAAATTCGGCACCGGACCGGAAATCTCTGAATGCGACCTTGTGCCGACCGGGTCAAAGTACCGATTCTGAATTGGGGCCTTACGGGTGTTTCCGATCACCGGGCGAACAAATATATTCCGAATTGGGGTCTTATAAGCGATTCTGATAACCGAGCGGAAAGTTATGCCCGTTTAAGCAAAGGGGTGTCCGTATGTGATCGCATCGGCAGCCCGCGACCACACTCCCGGAGAGGAATTTCGGCACCGGACCGGAAATCTCCGAATGTGACCTTGTGCCGACCGGGTCGAAGTACTGATTTTGAATTGGGGCCTTGCGGGTGTTTTCGATCACCGGGCGAACAAATATCCGCGTCCTACCCAACGGGTACGATAATCGGTGTACTAATACACACGCTCCGCGGTGAATTTTGGCTCCGATACGGAATTCTGCAAAACCAACGCCCTATCGACCGTCTCGGGGTGCCAATTCCGAATTCTGGTCACATAAGTGATTCCGATGCTTGGGCGGAAAGTTATGCCCAGTTCCTTCGCTAAAGGGGTGGGAATAAACCGTAGGGGGTGACTATATCGGTGATGTTCGTGCACCTATATCCACGACTTGGGGTAGAGATCTCGAGCCGAGTTGAACACGACTTCCGATCACCATGATAGGCCGACTCCATGTGCTGGCACCGCCAACAATTTGCATAATCGAGGGAGGTGCTACTGTAAGAAAATCTTGGAATCGGGAAGATCGTCGGCTAGAATTGCAATTTCGTAGTGCGAAACGAAGGTTTTTCGACCCCGAAACGACGTCTTATTAACTGAGGCAATATTGGGGCGACGGGCGCTTCTGAGTGCCGATTCCGAATCGGGGTCTTATAAGCGATTCTGATAACCGAGCGGAAAGTTATGCCCAATTGAGCGAAGGGGTGTCCGTATGCGATCACATCGGCAGCCCGCGACCAAGCTCCCGGAGAGGAATTTGGGCGCCGGACCGGAAATCTCCGAATGTGACCTTGTGCCGACCGGGTTGAAGTGTCGATTCTAAATTGGGGCCTTACGGGAATTTCCGATCGCCGGGCGAACAAATATTTACGTCGTACCCAACGGGTACAACAATCGGTGTACTAATACACACGCTACGCGGTGAATTTTGGCCCCGAAACGAAATTCCGCGAAACCAGCGTCCTGTCGAACGTCTCGGAGTGCCGATTCCGAATTGTGGTCACATAAGCGATTCCGACACTCGGGCGGAAAGTTATGCCCAGTTCTTTCGCTGAAGGGGTGGGAATAAACCATAGGGGTTGACTATATCGGCAATGTTCGTGCGCCATATCCACGACTTGGGGTGGATATCTCGAGCCGAGTTGAACACGACTTCCGATCGCCGTGATAGGCCGACTCCATGTGTTGGCCCCTCCAGCGATTCGCGTAATCGAGGGAGGTGCTACTGAAAGAAAACCTTGTAATCGAGAAGATCGTCGGCTAGAATCGCAATTTCGGAGGGCAAAACGAAGGTTTTTCGACCCCGAAATGACGTCTTATCGCCTGAGGCAATAAAGGGGCGACGAGCCCCTATGAGTGCCAATTCCGAATTTGGGTCTTATAAGCGATTCTGATAACCGAGCGGAAAGTAATGCCTATTTCGGCGAAGGGGTGTTCGTATGCGATCGCATCGGCAGCCCGTGACCATGCTTCCGGAGAGGAATTTGGGCGCCGGACCGGAAATCTCCGAATGCGACCTTGTACCGACCGGGTTGAAGTGCCGATTCTGAATTGGGGCCTTGCGATTATTTTCGATCGCCGGGCGAACAAATATCTGCATCCTACCCAACAGGTACGACAATCGGTGTACTAATACACATGCTCCGAGGAGAATTTCGACCCCGGTACGGAATTCCGCAAAACCAATGCCCTGTCGGCAGTCTCGGAGTGCCGATTCCGAATTGTGGTCACCTAAGCGATTCCGATGCTCGGGCGGAAAGTTATGCCCAGTTCTTTAGCTGAAGGGGTGAGAATAAACCGTAGGGGGTGACTATATCGGCGATGTTCGTGCATCCATATCCACGACTTGGGGTGGAGATCTCGAGCCGAGTTGAACATGACTTCCGATCGCCGTGATAGGTTGACTACATGTGTTGGCCCCGCCATCGATTCGCAGAATCGAGGGAGGTGCTACTGTAAGAAAACCTTGGAATCGAAAAGATTATCGGCTAGAATCGCAATTTCGTAGTGCGAAACGAAGGTTTCTCGACCCCGAAATGACGTTTTATTGCCTGAGGCAATAAGGGGGCGACGGGCGTCTCTGAGTGTCGATTTCGAATTGGGGTCTTATAGGTGATTCTGATAACTGAGCGGAAAGTTATGCCCGTTTGAGCGATGGGGTGTCCATATGGGATCGCATCGGCAGCCCGCGATCACGCTCCCGGAGAGGAATTTGGGCGCCGGACCGAAAATCTCCGAATGCGACCTTGTGTCGACCAGATCAAAGTGTCGATTCTGAATTGGCACCTTGTGGGCGTTTCCGATCGTCGGGCGAACAAATATCCGCGTCCTACCCAACGGGTACGACAATTGGTGTACTAATACACACGCTACGCGTCGAATTTCGGCCTCGAAATGGAATTCCGCAAAACCAACGCCCTGTCGACCGTCTCAGAGTGTTGATTCCGAATTGTGGTCACATAAGTGATTTCGATGCCTGGGCGGAAAATTATGCCTAGTTCTTTCGCTGAAGGGGTGGGAATAAACTGTAGGGGGTGACTAGATCGGCGATGTTCGTGCACCCATATCCACGACTTGGGGTGGAGATCTCGAGCCGAGTGGAACACGACTTCCGATCGCCGTGATAGGTTGACTCCATGTGTTGGCCCTGCCAGCGATTTGCATAATCGAGGGAGGTGCTACTGTAAGAAAACCTTGGAATCGGGAAGATCGTACGCTAGAATCGCCATTTTAGAGTGTGAAATGAAGGTTTTTCGACCCTGAAATGACGTCTTATCGCTTGAGGCAATATGCGGGCGACATACGCCTCTGAGTGCCGATTCCGAATTGTGGTCTTATAAGCAATTCTGATAACCGAGCGGAATGTAATTCCCGTTTGAGCGAAGGGGTGTTCGTATGCGATCGCATCGGCAGCCCGCGACCACTCTCCCGGAGAGGAATTTGGGCGCTGGACCGGAAATCTCTGAATGTGACCTTGTGCCGACCGGGTCGAAGTGCCGATTCTGAATTGGGGCCTTGCCGGCATTTTCGATCGCCGGGCGAACAAATATCTGCGTCCTACCCAACGGGTACGATAATCGGTGTACTAATACACACGCTCCGTTGTGAATTTCGGCGCCAGTACAGAATTCCGCAAAACCAGTGCCCTGTCAACAGTCTCGGAGTGCCGATTCCGAATTGTGGTCACCTAAGCGATTCCGATGCTCGGGCGAAAAGTTATGCTCAGTTCTTTCGCTGAAGGGGTGGGAATAAACCGCAGGGGGTGAATATATCGGCGATGTTCGTGCACCCATATCCATGACTTGGGGTGGAGATCTCGAGCCGAGTTGAACAGGACTTCCGATCACCTTGATAGGTTGACTCCATGTGTTGGCCCCGCCAGCGATTCGCATTATCGAGGGAGGTGCTACTGCATGAAAACCTTGGAGTCGGGAAGATCGTCTGCTAGCATCGCAATTTTGTAGTGCGAAATAAAGGTTTTTCGACCCCGAAACGACGTCTTATCGCCTGAGGCAATAAGGGGGCGACAGGCGCCTCTGAGTGCCAATTCCGAATTGGGGTTTATAGGCGATTCTGATAACCGAGCAGAAAGTTATGCCCGTTTGAGCAAAGGGGTGTCCGTATGCGATCGCATCGGCAGCCCGCGACCACGCTCCCGGAGAGGAATTTGGGCGCCGAACCAGAAATCTCCGAATGTGACATTGTGCCGACTGGGTCGAAGTGCCGATTCTGAATTGGGGCCTTGCGGGCGTTTCCGATCGCCGGGCGAACAAATATTCACGTCCTACCCAATGGGTACGACAATCGGTGTACTAATACACACGCTACGCGGAAAATTTTGGCCCCGATAAGGAATTCCGCAAAACTAGCGCCCTGTCGACCGTCTCGGAGTGCCGATTCCGAGTTGTGGTCACATAAGCGATTCCGATGCTCGGGCGGAAAGTTATGCCCAGTTCTTTCGCTGAAGGGGTGGGAATAAATCGTAGGGGGTGACTATGTCGGCGATGTTCGTGCACCCATATCCACGACTTGGGGTGGAGATTTCGAGCAGAGTTAAACATGACTTCCGATCACCATGATAGGCCGACCCCATGTGTTGGCCCCGACAGCGATTCGCATAATCGAGGGAGGTGCTACTACAAGAAAACCTCGGAATCGGGAAGATCGTCGGTTAGAATCACAATTTCATAGTGCGAGACGAAGGTTTTTCGACCCCGAAACGACGTCTTATCGCCTGAGGCAATAAGGGGGCGACAGGCGCCTCTGAGTGCCAATTCCGAATTGGGGTTTATATGCGATTCTGATAACCGAGCAGAAAGTTATGCCCGTTTGAGCGAAGGGGTGTCCGTATGCGATCGCATCGGCAGCCCGCGACCACGCTCCCGGAGAGGAATTTGGGCGCCGAACCGGAAATCCCCGAATGTGACCTTGTGCCGACTGGGTCGAAGTGCCGATTCTGAATTGGGGCTTTGCGGGCGTTTCCGATCGCCGGGCGAACAAATATTCGCGTCCTACCCAATGGGTACGACAATCGGTGTACTAGTACACACGCTACGCGGTAAATTTCGACCCGATATGGAATTCTGTGAAACTAGCGCCCTGTCGACCATCTCGGAGTGTCGATTCCGAGTTGTGGTCACATAAGCGATTCCGATGCTCGGGCGGAAAGTTATGCCCAGTTCTTTCGCTGAAGGGGTGGGAATAAACCGTAGGGGGTGACTATGTCAGCGATGTTCGTGCACCCATATCCACGACTTCGGGTGGAGATCTCGAGCCGAGTTAAACACGACTTTCGATCACCATGATAGGCCGACTCCATGTGTTGGCCCCGACAGCGATTCACGTAATCGAGGGAGGTGCTACTGCAAGAAAACCTTGGAATCGGGAAAATCGTCGGTTAGAATCACAATTTCATAGTGCAAAATGAAGGTTTTTCGACCCCGAAACGACGTCTTATTGTCTGAGGCAATATTGGGGCGACGGGTGTCTCTGAGTGCCGATTCTAAATTGGGGTCTTATAAGCGATTCTGATAACCGAGCGGAAAGTTATGCCCGTTTGAGCGATGGGGTGTCCGTATGCGATCACATCGGCAGCCTGCGACCATGCTCCCGGAGAGGAATTTGGGCGCCAGACCGGAAATCTCTGAATGCGACCTTGTCTCGACCAGATCGAAGTGCCGATTCTGAATTGGCACCTTGTGGGCATTTCCGATCGTCGGGCGAACAAATATCTGCGTCCTACCCAACGGGGTACGACAATCGGTGTACTAATACACATGCTACGAGCCGAATTTCGGCCCCGAAATGGAATTCCTGAAAACCAATGCCCTATCGACCATCTCGGAGTGTCAATTCCGAATTGTGGTCACATAAGCAATTCTGATGCCCGAGTGGAAAGTTATGCCTAGTTCTTTCGCTGAAGGGGTGGGAATAGACCGTAGGGGGTGACTATATCGGCGATGTTCGTGCACCCATATCCACAACTTGGGGTGGAGATCTCAAGCCGAGTTGAACATGACTTTCGATCGCTGTGATAGGCCGACTCCATGTGTTAGCCCCGCCAGCAATTCGCGTAATCGAGGGAGGTGCTACTGCAAGAAAACCTTGGAATCGGGAAGATCGTAGTCTAGAATCGCAATTTCGGAGTGTGAAACAAAGGTTTTTCGACCCCGAAACGATGTCTTATCGCCTAGGGCAATAAGGAGGTGACGGGCGCCTTTGAGTGCTGATTCCGAACTGGGGTCTTATAAGCGATTCTAATAACCGAGCGGAAAGTTATGCCCAATTTAGCGAAGGGGTGTCCGTATGCGATCACATCGGCAGCCCGCGACCAAGCTCCCGGAGAGGAATTTGGGCGCCGGACCGGAAATCTCCGAATGTGACCTTGTGCCGACCGGGTCGAAGTGTCGATTCTAAATTGGGGCCTTACGGGAATTTCCGATCGCCGGGCGAACAAATATTTGCGTCGTACCCAACGGGTACAACAATCGGTGTACTAATACACACGCTACGCGGTGAATTTTGGCCCCGAAATGAAATTCCGCGAAACCAACATCCTGTCGAACGTCTCGGAGTGCCGATTCCGAATTGTGGTCACATAAGCGATTCCGACACTCGGGCGGAAAGTTTTGCCCAGTTCTTTCGCTGAAGGGGTGGGAATAAACCATAGGGTTGACTATATCGGCAATGTTCGTGCGCCATATCCACGACTTGGGGTGGAGATCTCGAGCCGAGTTGAACACGACTTCCGATCACCATGATAGGCCGACTTCATGTGTTGGCCCCGCCAGCGATTCGCGTAATTGAGGGAGGTGCTACTGCAAGAAAACCTTGGAATTGGGAAGATCGTAGGCTAGAATTGCAATTTCAGAGTGTGAAATGAAGGTTTTTCGACCCCGAAATGACGTCTAATTCTCTGAGGCAGTAAGGGGGTGACGGGCGCCTCTGAGTGCCGATTCCAAATTGGGGTCTTATAGGCGATTTCGATAACCGAGGGAAAAGTAATGTCTGTTTGAGCGAAGGGATGTCCGTATGCGATCGCATCGGCAGCCCGTGACCTCGCTCCCAGAGAGGAATTTGTGCGGCGAACAGGAAATCTCCGAATGCGACCTTATGCCGACCGGGTCGAAGTGCCGATTCTGAATTGGGGCCTTGCGGCCGTTTCCGATCGTCGGACGAACAAATATCCTCGTCCTACCCAACGGGTACGATAATCTGTGCACTAATACACACGCTCCGCGTCGAATTTCAGCCCCGGTACAGAATTCTGCAAAACCACTGCCTTGTCGACAGCCTCGGAGTGCCGATTCTGAATTGTGGTCACCTAAGCGATTCCGATGCTTGGGCGGAAAATTATGCCCAATTCTTTCGCTGAAGGGGTGGGAATAAACCGTAGGGGGTGAATATATCGGCGATGTTCGTGCACCCATATCCACGACTTGGGGTGGAGATCTCGAGCCGAGTTGAACACGACTTCCGATCGCCGTGATAGGTTGACTCCATGGGTTGGCCCCGCCAGAGATTTGCGTTATCGAGGGAGGTGCTACTGCATGAAAACCTTAGAATCGGGAAGATCGTTGGCTAGAATCGTAATTTCATAGTGCGAAACGAAGGTTTTTCGAACCTGAAACGACGTCTTATCGCCTGAGGCAATAAGGGGGCGACAGGCGCCTCTGAGTGCCGATTCCGAATTGGGGTCCTATAGGCGATTCTTATAACCTAGTAAAAAGTTATGCCCGTATGAGCGAAGGGGTGTCCGTATGCGATCGCATCGGTAGCCCGCGACCACGCTCCCAGAGTGGAATTTGGGCATCGGACCGGAAATCTCTGAATGTGACCTTGTGCCGACTGGGTCGAAGTGCCGATTCTGAATTGGCGCCTTGTGGGCGTTTCCGGTAGCCGGGCGAACAAATATCCGCGTCCTACCCAACGGGTATGACAATCAGTGTACTAATACACACGCTACACGGTGAATTTCGGCCCCAAAATGAAATTCTGCAAAACCAGTTCCCTATCGACCGTCTCAGAGTGCCGATTCCGAATTGTGTTCACATAAGCGATTCCGAAGCCCGTGCGGAAAGTAATGTCCAGTTCTTTCGCTGAAGGGGTGGGAATAACCGTAGGGGGTGATTATATCGGCGATATTCGTGCACTAATATCCACAACTTGGGGTGGAGATCTCGAACCGAGTTGAACACGACTTTCGATCGCCGTGATAGGCCGACTCCATGTGTTGGCCCCGCCAATGATTCGCATAATTGAGGGAGGTGCTACTGCAAGAAAACCTTGGAATCGGGAAGGTCATAGGCTAGAATCGCAATTTCAGAGTGCGAAACGAAGGTTTTTTGACCCTGAAACGACGTCTTATCGCCTAAGGCAATTTGGGGGCGACGGGCGCCTCTGAGTACCGATTCCGAATTGGGGTCTTATAAGTGATTCTAATAACCGAGCGGAATGTAATGCCCGTTTAAGCGAAGGGGTGTCCGTATGTGAACTCATCGGCAGCCCGCGACCACGCTCCCGGAGAGGAATTTGTGCGCCGGACCGAAAATCTCCGAATGCGACCTTGTGCCGATCGGGTCGAAGTGCCGATTCTGAATTGGGGCCTTGCGAGCATTTTCGATAGCCGGGCGAACAAATATCCGCGTCCTACCCAACGGGTACGACAATCAGTGTACTAATACACACGCTCCGCGGTGAATTTCGGCCCCGGTACAGAATTCCACAAAACCAGTGCCCTGTCGACAGTCTCGGAGTGGCGATTCCGAATTGTGGTCATCTAAGCGATTCCGATGCTCAAGCGGAAAGTTATGCCCAGTTCTTTCGTTGAAGGGGTGGGAATAAACCGTAGGGGGTGAATATATCGGCGATGTTCGTGCACCCATATCCACGAATTGGGGTGGATATCTTAAGCCGAGTTGAACACGACTTCCGATCGCCGTGATAGGTTGACTCCATGTGCTGGCCCCGCCAGGGATTCGCGTTATGGAGGAGGTGCTACTACATGAAAACCTTGGAATCGGGAAGATCGTCGACTAGAATCACAATTTTATAGTGCGAAATGAAGGTCTTTCGACCCCGAAACGACGTCTTATCACCTGAGGCGATAAGGGGGCGACGGGCGCCTCTGAGTGCTGATTCCAAATTGGGGTCTTAGAAGCGATTCTGATAACCGAGCGGAAAGATATGCCTGTTTGAGCTAAGGGGTGTCCGTATGCGATAGCATCGGCAGCCCGCGACCACGCTCCCAGAGAGGAATTTCGACGTCGGACCGGAAATCTCCGAATGTGACCTTGTGTCGACCGGGTCGAAGTGTCGATTCTGAATTGAGGCCTTGTTTGCGTTTCCGATCGTCGGGCGAACAAATATCTGCATCCTACCGAACAGGTACGACAATCGGTGTACTAATACTCACGCTCTGCGGTGAATTTCGGCCCTGGAATAGAATTCCATGAAAGCAGTGCTCTGTCGACCGTCTCGGAGTGTCGATTTCGAATTATGGTCACATAAGCGATTCCGGCGCCTGGACCAGAAATCTCCGAATGTGAAAAGATATGCCCGTTTGAGCTAAGGGGTGGAAATGTAACGCCCGTTTGAGCGAAGGGGTGTCCGTATGCGAACGCATCAGCAGCCTGCGACCACGCTCTCGGAGAGGAATTTGGGCGCCGGACTGGAAATCTTCGAATGCGACATTGTGCCGACCGAGTCAGAGTGCCGATTCTGAATTGGCACCTTGTGGGCGTTTCCGATCGCCGGGTGAACAAATATCCGCGTCCTACCCAACGGGTACAATAATCGGTGTACTAATACACACGCTACACGGTGAATTTCGGCGCCGAAACGGAATTCCGTGAAACCAGCGCCCTGTCGACCGACTCGGAGTGTTGATTCTGAATTGTGGTCACATAAGCGATTTCGATGCCCGGGCTGAAAGTTATGCCCAGTTCTTGCGCAAAAGGGGTGGGAATAAACCGTAGGGGGTGACTATATCGTCGATGTTCGTGCACCCATATCCACGACTTAGGGTGGAGATAATCGAGGGAGGTGCAACTACTAGAAAACCTTGGAATCGGGAAGATCGTAAGCTATAATCGCAATTTTGGAATCGGGAAGATCGTAGGCTATAATCGCAATTTTGGAGTGCGAAATGAATGTTTTTCGGCCACGAAACGACATCTTATCGCTTGAGGCAATAAGGGGGCGATGGGCGCCTCTGAGTGCCGATTTCGAATTGGGGTCTTATAAGCGATTCTGATAACCGAGCGAAAAGATATGCCCATTTGAGCTAAGGGGTGTCCGTATGCGATCGCATCGGCAGCCCGCGACCACGTTCCCAGAGAGGAATTTCGACGTCGGACCAGAAATCTCTGAATGTGACCTTGTGCCGACCAGGTCGAAGTGTCGATTCTGAATTGGGGCCTTGTTTGCGTTTCCGATCGTCGGGCGAACAAATATCCGCATCCTACCGAACGGGTACGACAATCGGTGTACTAATACTCACGCTCCGTGGTGAATTTCGGCCCTGGAACAGAATTCCACAAAAGCAGTGCCCTGTCGACCGTCACGGAGTGTCGATTCTGAATTGTGGTCACATAAGCGATTCCGACGCCAGGGTGGAAAGTTAAGCCCAATTCTTTCGCTGAAGGGGTGGGAATAAACCGTAGGGGGTGACTATATCGATGATGTTCGTGCACCCATATCCACGACTTGGGGTAGATATCTCGAGCTGAGTTGAACACGACTTCCGATCGCCGTGATAGGCCGACTCCATGTGTTGGCCCCGCCAGCGATTCGCATAATCAAGGGAGGTGCTACTGTAAGAAAACCTTGGAATCAGGAAGATTGTCGGCTAGAATCAGAATTTCGGAGTGCGAAACCAAGGTTTTTTGACCCTGAAACATTGTCTTATCGCCTGAGCAATAAGGGGGCGACGGGCGTCTTTGAGCGCCGATTTCGAATTGGGGTCTTATAAGCGATTCTGATAACCAAGCAGAAAGTTATGCCCGTTTGATCGAAGGGGTGTCCGTATGCGATCGCATCGGTAGCCCGCGACCACGCTCCCGGAGAGGAATTTGGGCGCCAGACCGGAAATCTCTGAATGCGACCTTGTGTCGACTGGGTCGAAGTGTCGATTCTGAATTGGGGCCTTGCAGGCATTTCTGATTGCCGAGCGAACAAATATCTGTGTCCTACCCAACGGGTACGACAATCGGTGTACTAATACACACGCTCTGCAGCGAATTTCAGTCACGGTACGGAATTCTGTGAAACCAGTGCCCTGTCGACCATCTTGGAGTGCCGATTCCGAATTGTGGTCACATAAGCGATTCCGATGCTCGATCGGAAAGTTATGCCCAGTTCTTTCGCTGAAGGGGTGGGCATAAACTGTAGGGGGTGACTATATCGGCGATGTTCGTGCACCCATATCCATGACTTGGGGTGGAGATCTGGAGCCGAGTTGAACACAACATCCGATCACCGTGATAGGTCGACTCCATGTGTTGGCCCCGCCAAAGATTCGCAAAATTGAGGGAGGTGCTACTGTATGAAAACCTTGGAATCAGGAAGATCGTCGGCTAGAATCATAATTGCGGAGTGCGAAATGAAGGTTTTTCGACCCCGAAATGACGTCTTATCACCTGAGGCAATAAGGGGCCGACGGGCGCCTCTGAGTGCCGATTCTGAATTGGGGTCTTATAAGCGATTCTGATAACTGAGCGGAAAGTTATGCCCATTTGAGCGAAGGAGTGTCCGTATGCGATCGCATCGGCAGCCCGCGACCACGCTCCCGGAGAGGAATTTGTTGGGGATCTGATAGGTGACTTTGATAAATGAACAAGATATTATGTGTAAGGCAGTGGAATTAAAATAAGTAAAACACACAATTCGATCAGATCCAAGTGTGGTGTGTGAGTATAGTGAATAAGAACAACAAACCACACATCAAACCACAGTGCACTGAAGATTTTAAGGTGGTTCGGAGAACACAACTTGTGTCTCCTATGTCCACCTCCTCACAACGGAGGAACCACTAGCACAAGTGCAGTACAAACTAGAGCACGACGACTCTAACCTCTTTGAGTTCAACAACTCAAAGAACCCAGGAGATAGGCACAACGACCTACTCCAAAGACCACTTGTGAATTCAGCAAATTCACAAGCCCTTGAGCACCACGGCTCAAGCACCAGAGCACAACGGCTCCAAAACAGAGTACAAAGTACTCAAACCTCTGGATCACAATAGATCCAAGTTCTGCTAGAACAAGCACACTTAGAGAATAGATACTCTAGCATGATCTATCTCAGTACAATAGAAATGGTAGAGACAAATAGAATTGGGAGATCTGTGTAGAACACATACATAGATTCCCCAGAGAAATTAACACTCTGACCAAATACAGACTCGGCTGGATCTCCTTCTGGATCAGCACTGCTGCAATCCCGAGCTCCTTCTCTTCTTCTCCTTCTTCTTCTCCTTCTTCTTCCCTTGGCGGCGTTGCTCTGCTCCTCTGGATGCAGATGCCTCTTTCCCGCTCTTCTTCCCTTCTTCCAGAAAGCTCTTGGCTCTTGTCTTGCGTGGGATGCTTTGGAGTGCCAAAGACATGGGTATTTATAGCCCCATATGACCATAAGGAGCCTTAGGGTATAGGGCACAAAAACATAGGCAGATCCCCTTGAACCCCAAGCTGCCACGTGTCCAGATGAATTCACGATTTTGAGTTTCAGCCGGAGTGTGTCGACACCACAAGGGAGTGTGTCGACACACTGTCCCATTTGCGCAGAACTGGTCTTCTGGGAGCTGAGACTAGTGTCGACACTGCCACTGGCTGTGTCGACACATTGTCCCAGTCAAGCAACTGGGTCTTCTGGAGACTGGGACTAGTATCGACACTACCTGGGGCTATGTCGACACACTTGACTCTGTCTTCATGAAAAAGCTTCAGGGACTCTGACCCAGTGTCGACACCATCAATGGGTGTGTCGACAATACCATGACAAAATCTGTATACACCTGCAAATTTAACACATAAATCATTAGTACAAGATATTATCATTAAAATATGAGATATTAAACATCAAGAACATGTTGTTTAAGCATTATTGTGATATGTATAGAATGTATAACATGTTCAACATATCATCATCAAAATCACAATATGTCATCATCAAAATCAAAGTATGAGTGTTGTTCATTGGTTATCATTAAAATACAACTTTAGGAAATTCCAAAACACACTCAACCCAATAGAATTTGGGCGCCAGATCGGAAACATCTGAATGCGACCTTGTGCCAACTGGGTCGAAGTGCCGATTCTGAATTGGGGCCTTGCGGGCATTTCCGATTGTCGAGCGAAAAAATATCCATGTCCTACCCAACGGGTACGACAATCGGTGTACTAATACACACGCTGCGCGGCGAATTTCGGCCATGGTACGGAATTCTGTGAAACCAGCACCTTATCGACCGTCTCGGAGTGCCGATTCCGAATTGTGGTCACATAAGCGATTTCGATGCTCGGTCGGAAAGTTATGCCCAGTTCTTTCACTGAATGGGTGGGAATAAACTGTGGGGGGTGACTATATCGGCGATGTTCGTGCACCCATATCCATGACTTGGGGTGGAGATCTCGAGCCGAGTTGAACACGACATCCGATCGCCGTGATAGGCCGACTCCATGTGTTGGTCCCGCCAAAGATTCGCGTAATCGAGGGAGGTGCTACTGTAAGAAAACCTTAGAATCGGGAAGATCGTCGGCTAGAATCACAATTTCAGAGTGCAAAACGAAGGTTTTTCGACCCCGAAATGATGTGCTATCACCTTAGGCAATAAGGGGCTGACGGGCGCCTCTGAGTGCCGATTCTGAATTGGGGTCTTATAAGCGATTCTGATAACTGAGCGGAAAGTTATGCCCATTTGAGCGAGGGAGTGTCCGTATGCGATCGCATCGGCAGCCCGCGACCATGCTCCCGGAGAGGAATTTTGGCACCGAATCGAAAATCTCCGAATGTGACCTTGTGCAGACCGGGTCGAAGTTTCGATTCTAAATTGGGGCCTTGCGGGCGTTTCCAATTGCCGGGCGAACAAATATCTGTGTCCGACCCAATGAGTACGACAATCGGTTTACTAATACACACACTCCGCGGCGAATTTCGGCTCCGAAACAAAATTTCACGAAACCAGCGCCTTGTCGACCGTCTCGGAGTGCCGATTCTGAATTGTGGTCACATAAGCGATTCCGATGCTCGGGCGGAAAGTTATGCCCAGTTCTTTCGCTGAAGGGGTGAGAATAAATCGTAGGGGGCGACTATATCGGTGATGTTCGTGCACCCATATCCACGACATGGGGTGGAGATCCCGAGCCGAGTTGAACACGACTTCCGATAGCCGTGATAGGCCGACTCCATGTGATGGCCCCACTAGCAATTCATATAATCGAGGGAGATGCTACTGCAAGAAAACCTTGGAATCGGGAAGATCGTCGGATAGAATCGCAATTTTAGAGTGCGAAACGAAGGTTTTTCGTCCCCGAAATAACGAGTTATCACCTAAGGCAATAAGGGGTCGACGGGTGCCTCTGAGTGTCGATTCCGAATTGGGGTCTTATAAGCGATTCTGATAACTGCGCGGAAAGTTATGCCCGTTTGAGCTAAGGGGCATCCGTATGCGATCGCATCGGCAGCCCACGACCATACTCCCCGAGAGGAATTTGGGTGCAGGACCGAAAATCTCCGAATGCGACCTTGTGCCGACTGGGTCGAAGTGCCGATTCTGAATTGGGGCCTTGCGGGCGTTTCCGATGGCCGGGCGAACGAATATCCGCGTCCTACCCAATGGGTACTGATGACCAAACCTTCCCATATAAATTAATTCAGTTATTTATATATATTAATTTTGATGATTAACAAAATAGTACTAATGAATTACTTGAGCTTTGAGAACAGGAAATAAAAGAAAAATGAAAGTTCAAGACAATCAGGTAAGTCTCATTTCATGCTTTGTCCAAGTCTTTGTATCGACTTCTATTGATAAGCATAACGATTTCCTTCTGACCGAAAAGTTCAATCAAATCGATACCGCAACGATTTCTCTAGAACTCGCAACGACTTTCTAGCTGTAACGATTTCTTTAGTCCTCGTAACGATTTCTTTAGAACTCGCAACGACTTTCTAGCCATAACGATTTCTTTAGTCCTCGTAAAGATTTCTTTAGAACTCGCAACGACTTTCTAGCCATAACGATTTCTTTAGTCCTCGTAACGATTTCTTTAGAACTCGCAACGACTCGAGCCGTAACGACTTCTTCAGTTCTCGTAACGATTCTTTAAAACTCGTAACGACTTGATAGTCATAACGACTTCTTTAGTTCTCGTAACAATTTCTTTGAAACTCGTAACGACTTGATAGTCATAACGACTTTATTAGTTCTCGTAACGATTTCTTGAAACTCGTAACGACTTGATAGTCATAACGACTTCTTTAGTCCTCGTAACGATTTCTTTGAAACTCGTAACGACTTGATAGTCATAACGACTTCTTTAGTTCTCGTAACGATTTCTTTGAAACTCGTAACGACTTGATAGTCATAACGACTTCTTCTCGTACTGATTTCTTTAGAGTTCATAACGACTTGATAAGTGTTTATATCGATTTGCTATAACTCATAACGATTTCATCATTATAATTTAATAAAGCTCTGACATAACGATTTGTCTGTTATCGTATAACGATTTCATAAGTCATGAAGGCATCGGGATTGTTCATATCGAATTTTTTGCTGTATCAGTATAATGCTTTTTAATAGCGTTGAAAAGTCAAAGTCATATCTCGTCTGTTGACTGCTACGCATTAAATGCTCTCTGATCGTATCTCCCATGCATGCAGACAATATCTTCCATTTTTATGCTACTCTGTCTACGTCCTTTTTTAGACAGAAAGGAGCTTTGCTATATATTGCAATATCTGTTCCAACTGCAACTAACAATCGACGACAGTCCTAGCTGTCCTCTATTTATTGTTGATATGCTCGCAGATATCTGACAAGACTCATCTGTACAACGTTGGACACAAGATACAAGATCTAATATATTTTTTCCTGGCATGTACTAAAGGATAAAAGACTGAAGATCAGAAGCTTCCTTGCTGACCAGTCTAACGTACACTGGATGAGAGACAACGGTTCTTTTAACGTTCAAATTTCAAGTAGAAGCTTAAATACAAGACTCAAGACTAAAAATAAAGATAGAGAACAAGGAGATAACATTATTGAAAAAGAAAGCAACACCAATTCTTCGAGTCTTTGGAGTTCCAAGCAAGAGCGAAGCAACCATTCCAATTGTTCTCTTAGCTCTTTAGCTCTCAGTGTTCAAAGAAGAAATTCTTGTGAGAGCCTGTGTAGTCTTTGGAGAGAAACCAATGTCAAATTCTCTTTCTCTCTTGAGGCTTGTTTGCTTCAGCTTGTAGCTGGTTAAGCTAGTGTCTGAAGCTTGTTCTTAAACTTCGTTTCTTTGGTTTGTACCCTTCTGGACGAAGGAAGACCTGGTGGTATCCAGGGTGGTTGTTTTCCCTTCAAGTTGAAGGAAGACCAGTTGAGGCTGGGTGTAAGGATCTGTGAGGGGGTTAGTACCCTTAATTAGTGAAATCCTGAGGCATTGCTCAGGGACTGGACGTAGGTCTCCTGTGGAGAGGAGTTTCGAACCAGGATAAAAACCCTTGTGTCTTGTGGTTGTGCTTATGTGCGTTTGCTGTCTTATTTCGTCCAACTCTAACGTTTGTTTAAGTTGTTGTGTAATCTTTTTAGTGAACAGGTTTTAATCAAAGATCAAATTTTAAATAACCCATTCACCCCCCCTCTGGGCTAGCTAGCTGGGCAACAGGTACGACAATCGATGTACCAATACACACGCTCCGCGGCAAATGTTGGCCCCGATACGAAATTCTGCGAAACCAACGCCCTGTCGACCGTCTCAGGGTACCGATTCTGAATTGTGGTCACATAAGCGATTCCGATGCTCGGACGGAAAGTTATGCCCAGTTCTTTCGCTGAAGGGGTGGGAATAAACCGTAGGGGGTGACTATATCGGCGATGTTCGTGCACCCATATCCACGACATGGGGTGGAGATCTTGAGCCGAGTTGAACACGACTTTCGATCGCCGTGATAGGCCAACTCCATGTGTTGGCCCCGCCAGCGATTCACGTAATCGAGGGAGGTGCTACTGCAAGAAAACCTTGGAATCGGGAAGATCGTCGGCTAGAATCGCAATTTAGTAGTGCAAAACGAAGGTTTTTCGACCCTGAAACAACTTTTTATCGCTGGAGCAATAAGGGGGAGATGGGCACCTTTGAGTGTCGATTCCAAATTGGGGTCTTATAAGCGATTCTGATAACCGAGCGGAAAGTTATGCCCGTTTGAGCGAAGGGGTGTCCGTATGCGATCGCATCGGCAGCCCGTGACCACGCTCCCGGTGAGGAATTTGGGTGCCGGACCGGAAGTCTACGAATGCGACCCTGTGCCGACCGGGCCGAAGTGCCGATTCTCAATTGGGGCCTTACGGGCATTTTTGATCGCCGGGCGAACAAATATCCTCATGCTACCCAACGGGTACGACAATCGGTGTACTAATACACACGCTCCGTGGTGAATTTCGGCCCCGATACGGAATTCCGCAAAACCAGCGCCCAGTCGACCGTCTCGGAGTGCTGATTCTGAATTGTGGTCATATAAGTGATTCCGATGCTCGAGCAGAATGTTATGCCCAATTATTTCGCTGAAGGGTTGGGAATAAACCGTAGGGGGTGACCATCTCGGCGATGTTCGTGCACCCATATCCACGACTTGGGGTGACGACAGGAGAAGAATATCCTTAAACTGTAAAGCCAAGAGTATTTTGTGTTGTGCCCTCAGCAAGAAAGAATTCAACATAGTTTCAGCCTGCAAATCCGCAATGGAAATGTGGGAAAAGCTCAGGATTACCTATGAAGGGACAGACAAAGTAAAGGAGACAAGAATCGATATTCTTGTGGCTCAATACGAAAGATTCCAGATGCAGTCAGGTGAATCTATAACTCAGATGTTTGGTAGATTCACAGATATTACAAATGGATTAGCTGGATTAGGAAAAGTTTACAATGCACCAGACATGGTCAGGAAGATCCTCAGATCTCTGCCATCCTCATGGACTCCAAAGGTAACAGCCATTGAGGAAGCCAACGATTTAAAGCTAATGTCATTGGAAAAACTAATAGGATCCTTGATGGCTCACGAGATAAACATGGAAAGATTAGGAGAATCCTCCAGCAGAAGGAAGCAATCAAACGCTCTCAAAGCAAATGAAGATATATCAGAAGAATCTTTGGATAACAGTGAAAGTAGTAAAGACAGTGATGATGAAGAAGCCATGCTGTCTCGAAGACTTCAGAGAATCTTATCACCTGAGGCTATAAGGGGCCGACGGGCGCCTCTTAGTGCCAATTCCGAATTGGGGTCTTATAAGCGATTCTGATATTTGAGCGGAAAGTTATGCCCGTTTGAGCGAAGGGGTGTCCGTATGCGATCGCATAGGCAACCCACGACCACGCTCCCGGAGGGGAATTTGGGTGTCGGACCGGAAATCTCTGAATGCGACCTTGTGCCGACTGGGTCGAAGTGCCGATTCTGAATTGGGGCCTTGCAGGCATTTTCGATCGCTTGGCGAACAAATATCCACGTCCTACCCAACGGGTACGACAATCGGTGTACCAATACACACGCTCCGCAGTGAATTCGGCCCCGGTACGGAATTCCATGAAACTAGCGCTCTGTCGACCGTTTCGGAGTGCCGATTTCGAATTGTGGTCACATAAGCGATTCCGATGCTCGGGCGGAAAGTTATGCCCAGTTCATTCGCTAAAGGGGTGGGAATAAACCGTAGGGGGTGACTATATCGGCGATGTTCGTGCACCCATATCCACGACTTGGGGTGGAGATCTCGAGCCAAGTTGAACATGACTTTCGATCGCCGTGATAGGCCGACTCCATGTGTTGGCCCCGCTAGCGATTCGCGTAATCGAGGGAGGTGCTATTGCAATAAAACCTTGGAATCGGGAAGATCGTCGGCTAGAATCGCAATTTTAGAGTGCGAAACGAAGGTTTTTCGACCCCGAAATGACGTCTTATCACCTAAGGCAATAAGGGGCCGACGGGCGCCTCTGAGTGCCGATTTCGAATTGGGGGTCCTATAAGCGATTCTGATAATTGAGCGGAATGTTATGCCCGCTTGAGCGAAGGGGTGTCCGTATGCGATCGCATCGGCAGCCCGCGACCCCGCTCCTGGAGAGGAATTTGGGCGCCGGACCGGAAATCTCTGAATGCGATCTTCTGCCGTCCAGGACGAAGTGCCGATTCTGAATTGGGGCCTTGCAGGCATTTTCGATCGTCGGGCGAACAAATATCAGCGTCCTACCCAACGGCTATGACAATCAGTGTACTAATACACACGCTCCATGGTGAATTTCGGCCGTGGTATGGAATTCCGCAAAACCAGTGCTTTGTCGACTGTCTCGGAGTGTCGATTCTGAATTGTGGTCACATAAGCGATTCCGATGCTCTGGCGGAAAGTTATGTCCAGTTCTTTCGCTGAAGGGGTGGGAATAAACCGTAGGGGGTGACTATATCGGCGATGTTCGTGCACCCATATCAATGACTTGGGGTGGAGATCTCGAGCCAAGTTGAACATGACTTCCAATCTCCGTGATAGACCGACTCCCTGTGTTGGCCCTGCCAGCGATTCGTGTAATCGAGGGAGGTGCTATTGCAAGAAAACATAGGAATCGGGATGATCGTCGGCTAGAATCGCAATTTCAGTGTGCGAAACGAAGGTTTTCGACTCCGAAATGACGTGTTATCACATGAGGCAATAAGGGGCCGACGGGCGCCTCGTAGTGCCGATTCCGAATTGGGGTCTTATAAGCGATTTTGATAATTGAGTGGAAAGTTATGCCCGTTTGAGCGAAGGGGTGTCCGTATGCGATCGCATCGGCAGCCCGCGACCACGCTCCCGGAGAGGAATTTGGGCGTCGGACCGGAAATCACTAAATGCGACCTTGTGCCGACCGGGTCAAAGTGCCGATTCTGAATTGGGGCCTTGCGAGCGTTTCCGATCGCCGGGCGAACAAATATCAGCGTCCTACCCAACGGCTACGACAATCGGTGTACTAATACACACGCTCCGCGGTGAATTTCGGCCGTGGTACGGAATTTCGTGAAACCAGTTCTCTATCGACTGTCTGAGAGTGTCGATTCTGAATTGTGGTCACATAAGCGATTTCGATGCTCGGGCGGAAAGTTATGCCCAGTTCTTTCACTGAAGGGGTGGGAATAAACCGTAGGGGGTGACTATATCGGCAATGTTCGTGCACCCATATCCACGATATGGGGTGGAGAACTCGAGCCGAGTTGAGCACGACTTCCGATCGCCGTGATAGGTCGACTCCATATGTTGGCCCTGCCAGCGATTCACGTAATCGAGGGAGGTTCTACCATAAGAAAACCTTGAAATTGGGAAGGTTGTCGGCTAGAATCACAATTTCATAGTGCAAAATGAAGGTTTTTCGACCCTGAAACAACGTCTTATCGCCGGAGCAATAATGGGGCGACGGGCGCCTCTGAGTGCCGATTCTGAATTGGGGTCTTATATGTGATTCTGATGACCGAGCGGAAAGTTATGCCCGTTTGAGCGAAGGGGTGTCCGTATGCGATCGCATCGGCAGCCCGTGACCACGCTCCTGGTGAGGAATTTGGTTGCCGAACCAGAAATTTCCGAATGCGACCTTGTGCCGAACGGGTCGAAGTGCTGATCCTGAATTGGAACCTTACGGGCATTTCCGATCGCCGGGCGAACAAATATCCGCATCCTACCCAATGGGTACGACAATCGGTGTACTAATACACACGCTCCGCAGAGAATTTCGGCCCTGGTATCGAATTTCGTGAAAACCAGTGCCCTGTCGACCGTCTCGGAGTGCCGATTCCGAATTGTGGTCACATAAGCGATTCCGATGCTTGGGAGGAAAGTTATGCCCAGCTCTTTCGCTGAAGGGGTGGGAATAAACCGTAGGGGGTGACTATATCGGCGATGTTCGTGCACCCATATCCACGACTTCGGGTGGAGATCTCGAGCCATGTTGAACATGACTTTCGATCGCCGTGATAGGCCGACTCCATGTGTTGGCCCTGCCAGCGATTCGCGTAATCGAGGGAGGTGCTATTGCAAGAAAACCTTGGAATCGGAAAGATCGTCGGCTATAATCGCAATTTTCAGAGTGCGAAATGAAAGTTTTTTGACCCTGAAATGACGTGCTATCACCTGAGGCAATAAGGGGTCGACGGGAGCCTCTGAGTGCCGATTCCGAATTGGAGTCTTATACACGATTCTAATAATTGAGCGGAAAGTTATGCCCGTTTGAGAGAAGGGGTGTCCGTATGCGATCGCATCGGCAGCCCACAACCACGCTCCCGGAGAGGAATTTGGGTGCCGGATTGGAAATCTCCGAATGCGACCTTGACCCGACTGGGTCGAAGTGTCGATTCTGAATTGGGGCCTTGCGGGCGTTTTCGATTGCCGGGCGAACAAATATCTGCGTCCTACCCAACAGGTACGACAATCGGTGTACTAATACACACGCTCTGCGGCGAATTTCGGCCCCGGTAAAGAATTCTGCGAAACTAGTGCCCTGTCGACTGTCTCAGAGTGCCGATTCCAAATTGTGGCCACATAAGCGGTTTCCGATACTCGAGTGGAAAGTTATGCCCAGTTCTTTCGCTGAAGGGGTGGGAATAAACCGTAGGCGGTGACTATATCGACGATGGTCGTGCACCCATATCCACGACGTGGGGTGGAGATCTCGAGTCGAGTTGAACATAACTTCTGATCACCGTGATAGGCTGACTCCATGTGTTAGCCCCGCCAGCAATTTGCGTAATCGATGGAGGCGCTACTGCAATAAAACCTTCGAATAGGGAAGTTCGTCGGGTAGAATCGCAATTTCGGAGTGCAAAATGAAGGTTTTTTGACCCTGAAATGACGTCTTATTAATGAGGCAATGAGGGGCCGACGGACGCCTCTGAGTGCCGATTCTGAATTGGGGTCTTATAAGTGATTCTGATAACTGAGTGGAAAGTTATGCCCGTTTGAGCGAACGGGTGTCCGTATGTGATCGCATCAGCAGCCCGCGACCACGCTCCTGGAGAGGAATTTGGGTGCCGGACCGAAAATCTCCGAATGTGACCTTGTGCCGACTGGGTCGAAGTGCCAATTCTGAATTGGGGCCTTACGGGCGTTTCCGATCGCTGGGCGAACAAATATCTACGTCCTACCCAACGGGTACGACAATCGGTGTACTAATAGACACGCTACGGGGCAAATTTCGGCTCCGGAACGGAATTCCACGAAACCAGCGCCCTGTTGACCGTCTCGGAGTGCCGATTCCGAATTGTGGTCACATAAGCAATTCTGAAGCTCGGGCGGAAAGTTATGCCCAGTTCTTTCGCTGAAGGGGTGGGTATAAATCGTAGGGGTGACTATATCGGCGATGTTCGTGCACCCATATCCACGATATGGGGTGGAGATCTCGAGCCGAGTTGAACACGACTTCTGATCACTGTGATAGGCCGACTCCATGTGTTGGCCCCTCCAGCGATTCACGTAATCGAGGGAGGTGCTACTGCAAGAAAACCTTGGAATTAGGAAGATCGTACGCTCCACGGTGAATTTAGGCCCCGGTACAGAATTCCGCGAAACGAGTGCTCTGTCCACCGTCTCGGAGTGCCGATTCTGAATTGTGGTCACATAAGCGATTCCGATGCCTGGGCGGAAAGTTATGCCCAGTTCTTTCACTGAAGGGGTGGGAATAAACCGGGGTGACTATATCGATGATGTTCGTGCACCCATTTCCACTACTTGGGGTCTAGATCTCGAGCCGAGTTGAACACGACTTTCGATCTCCGTGATAGGCCGACTCCATGTGTTGGCCCCGCCAGCGATTCGCGTAATCGAGGGAGGTGCTACTACAAGAAAACATTGGAATCGGGAAGATCATCGACTAGAATCGCAATTTCGTGGTGCAAAACAAAGGTTTTTTGACTGTGAAACAACATCTTATCACCAGAGCAATAAGTTCGCGACAGGCGCCTCTGAGTGCCGATTCCGAATTGGGGTCTTATAAGCGATTCTGATAACCGAGCGAAAAGTTATGCTCATTTAAGCGAAGTGGTGTCCGTATGCGATCGTATCGGCAGCCCGTGACCACGCTCCCGGAGAGGAATTTGGGTGCCGGACCGGAAATCTCCGAATGCGACCTTGTGCCGACCGGGTCGAAGTGTCGATTCTGAATTGGGGCCTTGCGGGTGTTTTCGATCGCCGAGCGAACAAATATCTGCGTCCTACCCAACGGGTACGACAATCGTTGTACTAATACACACGCTCCACGTTGAATTTCGGCCCATGAATGGAATTTTGTGAAACCAGCTCCCTGTCGACCGTCTCGGAGTGCCGATTCTGAATTGTGGTCACATAAGCGATTCCGATGCTCGGGCGGAAAGTTATGCCCAGTTCTATCACTGAAGGGGTGGGAATAAACCGTAGGGGATGACTATATCGGCGATGTTCGTGCACCCATTTCGACGACTTGGGGTGGAGATCTCGATCCGAGTTGAACACGACTTCCGATTGCCGTGATAGGCCGACTCTATGTGTTGGCCCCTCTAACGATTCGCGTAATCGAGGGGGGTGCTACTGCAAGAAAACCTTGGAATCGAGAAGATCGTCGGTTTAAATCGCAATTTCATAGTGCGAAACGAAGGTTTTTCGACCATGAAACAATGTCTTATCGCCGGAACAATAAGGGGGCAATGGGCGCCTCTGAGTGCCTATTCTGAATTGGTGTCTTATAAGCGATTCTGATAACCGAGCGGAAAGTTATGCCTGTTTCAGCGAAGGGGTGTCCGTTTGCGATCGCATCGGCAGCCTGTGACCACGTTCACGGAGAGGAATTTGGGTGCCGGACCGGTAATCTCCGAATGCGACCTTGTGCCGACCGGGTCGAAGTGCCGATTCTGAATTGGGGCCTTGCAGGCATTTTCGATCGCCGGGCGAACAAATATCCACGTCCTACCCAACGGATACGACAATCGGTGTACAAATACACACGCTCCGCGGCGAATTTCGGCCTGGAATGGAATTCCGTGAAACCAGCACCCTATCGATCGTCTCGGAGTGTTGATTCCGAATTTTTGTCACATAAGCGATTTCGACGCTCGGGCGGAAAGTTATGCCCAGTTCTTTCGCTGAAGGGGTGGGAATAAACCGTAGGGGGTGACTATATCGGCGATGTTCGTGCACCCATATCCACGACTTGGGGTGGAGATCTCGAGCCGAGTTGAACACGATTTCCGATCGCCGTGATAGGCCGACTCTATGTGTTGGCCGCGCCAGCGATTCGCGTAATCGAGGGAGGTGTTATTGCAAGAAAACCTTAGAATCGGGAAGATCATCGGATAGAATCACAATTTCAGAGTGCGAAACGAAGGTTTTTTGACCCTGAAATGACGTCTTATCACCTGAGGCAATAAGGGGCCGACGGGCGTCTCTGAGTGCCGATTCTGAATGGGGTCTTATAAGCGATTCTGATAATTGAGCGGAAACTTATGCCCGTTTGAGCGAAGGGGTGTTCGTATGCGTTCGCATCGACAGCCTGCGACCAATCTCCCGGCGGGGAATTTGGGTGCCGAACCAGAAATCTCTGAATGTGACCTTGTGCCGACCGGGTCAAAGTGTCAATTCTAAAGTGGGACCTTGCGGGCGTTTCCGATTGCAGGGCGAACAAATATCCGCGTCCTACCCAACGGGTACGACAATCGGTGTACTAATACACACGCTCAGCGGCGAATTTTGGCTCCGAACAGAATTCTGCGAAACCAGCGCCATGTCGACCGTCTCGGAGTGCCGATTCCGAATTGTGGTCACATAAGCGATTCTGATGCTCGGGCGGAAAGTTTTGCCCAGTTCTTTCGCTGAAGGGGTGGGAATAAACCGTAAGGGGTGTCTATATCGGTGATGTTCATGTACCCATATCCACGACTTGGGGTGGAGATCTCGAGCCGAGTTGAACACGACTTCCGATCGCCGTGATAGGCCGACTCCATGTGTTGGCCCCGCCAGTGATTCGCGTAATCGAGGGAGGTGCTACTGCAAGAAAACCTTGGAATAGGGAAGTTTGTCGGCTAGAATCGCAATTTTACAGTGCGAAACGAAGGTTTTTCTACCCCAAAATGACGTCTTATCATGTGTTGGCCCCGCCAGCGGTTCGAGTAATCGAGGGAGGTGTTATTGCAAGAAAACCTTAGAATCAGGAAGATCGTCGCCTAGAATCACAATTTCAGAGTGCGAAACGAAGGTTTTTCGACCCCGAAATGACGTCTTATCACCTGAGGCAATAAGGGGCCGACGGGCGCCTCTGAGTGTCGATTTCGAATTGGGGTCTTATAAGTAATTCTGATAAGTGAGCGGAAAGTTATGCCCATTTGAGCGAAGGGGTGTCCGTATGCGATCGCATCGGCAGCGCGCGACCACGCTCCAGGCAAGGAATTTGGGCGCCGGACCTGAAATCTCCGAATGTGACCTTGTGCCGACCGGGTCGAAGTGTCAATTTTAAAGTGGGGCCTTGCAGGCATTTTCGATTGTCGAGCGAACAAATATCCGCATCCTACGCAACGTGTACGACAATCGGTGTACTAATACAAACGCACCGGGGCGAATTTCAGCTCCAGAACGGAATTATGCAAAACCAGCACCCTGTCGACCTTCTCGGAGTGCCGATTCCGAATTGCGGTCACATAAGCAATTCCGATGCTCGGGCGGAAAGTTATGCCCAGTTTCTTTCACTGAAGGGGTGGGAATAAATCGTAGGGGGTGACTATATTGACGATGTTCGTGCACCTATATCCACGACATGGGGTGGAGATCTCGAGCCGAGTTGAATACGGCTTCCGATCGTCGTGATAGGCCGACTCCATGTGTTGGCCCCGCCAGCGATTTGCGTAATCGAGGGAGGTGCCACTTGAAGAAAACCTTGGAATTGGGAAGATCGTATGCTCCGCGACGAATTTCGGCCCCGGTACGAAATTCCGCGAAACAACACACTGTCGACTGTCTTGGAGTGCCGATTCTGAATTGTGGTCACATAAGCGATTCCAATGCCTGGGTAGAAAGTTATGCCCAGTTCTTTCACTGAAGGGGTGGGAATAAACCGTAGGGGGTGACTATATCGGCGATGTTCGTGCACCCATTTCTACGACTTGGGGTGGAGATCTCGAGCCGAGTTGATCACGACTTTCGATCGCCGTGATAGGTCGACTCCATGTGTTGGCCCTGCCAGCGATTCGCGTAATCGAGGGAGGTGCTACTGCAAGAAAACCTTGGAATCGAGAAGATCGTCAGCTAGAATCGCAATTTTATAGTGTGAAACGAAGGTTTTTTGACCCTAAAACAATGTCTTATCGCCGGAACAATGATGGGGCAATGGGCGCCTCTGAGTGCCGATTCCAAATTGGTGTCTTATAAGTGATTCTGATAACCGAGCGGAAAGTTATGCCCGTTTGAGCGAAGGAGTGTCCGTATGTGATCGCATCGGCATCTCGTGACCACGCTCCCGGAGAGGAATTTGGGTGCCAGACCGGAAATCTCTGAATGCGACCTTATGCCGACCGAGTCGATGTGCCGATTCTGAATTGGGGCATTGCGGGCGTTTTCGATCGCCGGGCGAACAAATATCCGCGTCCTACCCAACGGGTACGACAATCGGTGTACTAATACACACGCTCCGCGGTGAATTTCGGCCCCGGTACAGAATTCCACAAAACCAGTGCCCTGTCGATAGTCTCGGAGTGGCGATTCCGAATTGTGGTCACCTAAGCGATTCCGATGCTCGGGCGGAAAGTTATGCCCAGTTCTTTCGTTGAAGGGGTGGGAATAAACCGTAGGGGGTGAATATATCGGCGATGTTCGTGCACCCATATCCACGAATTGGGGTGGATATCTTAAGCCGAGTTGAACACGACTTCCGATCGCCGTGATAGGTTGACTCCATGTGCTGGCCCCGCCAGGGATTCGCGTTATGGAGGAGGTGCTACTACATGAAAACCTTGGAATCGGGAAGATCGTCGACTAGAACCACAATTTTATAGTGCGAAACGAAGGTCTTTCGACCCCAAAATGACGTCTTATCCCCTGAGGCGATAAGGGGGAGACGGGCGCCTCTGAGTGCTGATTCCAAATTGGGGTCTTAGAAGCGATTCTGATAACCGAGCGGAAAGATATGCATGTTTGAGCTAAGGGGTGTCCGTATGCGATAGCATCGGCAGCCCGCGACCACGCTCCCAGAGAGGAATTTCGGCGTCGGACCGAAAATCTCCAAATGCGACCTTGTGCCGACCGGGTCGAAGTGTCGATTCTGAATTGGGGCCTTATTTGCATTTTCGATCGTCGGGCGAACAAATATCCGCATCCTACCGAACAGGTACGACAATCGGTGTACTAATACTCACGCTCTGCGGCGAATTTCGGCCCTGGAATAGAATTCCACGAAAGCAGTGCCCTGTCGACCGTCTCGGAGTGTCGATTCCGAATTATGGTCACATAAGCGATTCCGGCGCCTGGACCAGAAATCTCCGAATGCGAAAAGATATGCCCGTTTGAGCTAAGGGGTGGGAATGTAACGCCTGTTTGAGCGAAGGGGTGTCCGTATGCGAACGCATCGGCAGCCCGCGACCACGCTCTCGGAGAGGAATTTGGGCGCCGGATCGGAAATCTTCGAATGCGACATTGTGCCGACCGGGTCGAAGTGCCGATTCTGAATTGGCACCTTGTGGGCGTTTCCGATCGCCAGGTGAACAAATATCTGCGTCCTACCCAACGGGTATGATAATCGGTGTACTAATACACACGCTACGCGGTGAATTTCGGCGCCGAAACGGAATTTCGTGAAACTAGCGCCCTGTCGACCGTCTCGGAGTGCTGATTCCGAATTGTGGTCACATAAGCGATTTCGATGCCGGGTTGAAAGTTATGCCCAGTTCTTGCACAAAAGGGGTGGGAATAAACCGTAGGGGGTGACTATATCGTCGATGTTCGTGCACCCATATCCACGACTTAGGGTGGAGATAATCGAGGGAGGTGCAACTACTAGAAAACCTTGGAATCGGGAAGATCGTAGGCTATAATCGCAATTTTGGAGTGCGAAACGAAGGTTTTTCGGCCACGAAACGACATCTTATCGCCTGAGACGATAAGGGGGCGTTGGGCGACTCTGAGTGCCGATTTCGAATTGGGGTCTTATAAGCGATTCTGATAACCGAGCGGAAAGATATGCCCGTTTAAGCTAAGGGGTGTCCGTATGCGATCGCATCGGCAGCCCGCGACCACGCTCCCAGAGAGGAATTTCGACGTCGGACCAGAAATCTCTGAATGTGACCTTGTGCCGACCGGGTCGAAGTGTCGATTCTGAATTGGGGCCTTGTTTGTGTTTCCGATCGTCGGGCGAACAAATATCCGCATCCTACCGAACGGGTACGACAATCGGTGTACTAATACTCACGCTCCGTGGCGAATTTCGGCCTTGGAACAGAATTCCACGAAAGCAGTGCCCTGTCGACCGTCGCGGAGTGTCGATTCCGAATTGTGGTCACATAAGCGATTCCGACGCCTGGGTGGAAAGTTAAGCCCAATTCTTTCGCTGAAGGGGTGGGAATAAACCGTAGGGGGTGACTATATCGGCGATGTTCGTGCCCCCATATCCACGACTTGGGGTGGATATCTCGAGCTGAGTTGAACATGACTTCCGATCGCCGTGATAGGCCGACTCCATGTGTTGGCCCCGCCAGCGATTCGCATAATTGAGGGAGGTGCTACTGCAAGAAAACCTTGGAATCGGGAAGATTGTCGGCTAGAATCGGAATTTCAGAGTGCGAAACCAAGGTTTTTCGATCCTGAAACAATGTCTTATCGCCTGAGCAATAAGGGGGCGACAGGCGACTTTGAGTGCCGATTTCGAATTGGGGTCTTATAAGCGATTCTGATAACCAAGCAGAAAGTTATGCCTGTTTGATCGAAGGGGTGTCCGTATGCGATCGCATCGGTAGCCCGCGACCACGCTCCCGGAGAGGAATTTGGGTGCCAAACCAGAAATCTCTAAATGCGACCTTGTGCCGACTGGGTCGAGTGTCGATTCTGAATTGGGGCCTTGCAGGCATTTCTGTTTGCCGAGCGAACAAATATCCGTGTCCTACCCAACGGGTACGACAATCGGTGTACTAATACACACTCTCTGCAGCGAATTTCAGCCACGGTACAGAATTATGTGAAACCAGTGCTCTGTAGACCATATCGGAGTGCCGATTCCGAATTGTGGTCACATAAGCGATTCCGATGCTCGGTCGGAAAGTTATGCCCAGTTCTTTCGCTGAAGGGGTGGGAATAAACTGTAGCGGGTGACTATATCGGCGATGTTCGTGCACCCATATCCATGACTAGGGGTGGAGATCTAGAGCCGAGTTGAACACAACATCCGATCGCCGTGATAGGCCGACTCCATGTGTTGGCCCCGCCAAAGATTCGCGTAATTGAGGGAGGTGCTACTGTAAGAAAACCTTGGAATCGGGAAGATCGTCGGCTAGAATCATAATTGCGGAGTGCGAAACGAAGGTTTTTCGACCCCGAAATGACGTCTTATCACCTGAGGCAATAAGGGGCCGACGGGCGCCTCTGAGTGTCGATTCTGAATTGGGGTTTTATAGGCGATTCTGATAACTGAGCGGAAAGTTATGCCCATTTGAGCGAAGAAGTGTCCGTATGTGATCGCATCGGCAGCCCGCGACCACGCTCCCGGAGAGGAATTTGTTGGGGATCTGATAGGTGACTTTGATAAATGAACAAGATATTGTGTGTAAGGCAGCGGAATTAAAATAAGTAAAACACACAATTCGATCAGATCCAAGTGTGGTGTGTGAGTATAGTGAATAAGAACAGCAAACCACACATCAAACCACAGTGCACTGAAGATTTTAAGGTGGTTCGTGTTAGTTATGGATGTCCTCAAGCCAATCATAACTTGTGCAATCTTGTTCTTTGATAATAATAAGGCTTTTATATTCATTCGGTGTAATTCGTTTAACGTTTCATTATGAAGTCCATGAATATGCGTAATGGATATTAATTATGATGAGATCATAACAATGAGATTAATATCCTTTAAACGTATATTCTTAATTGTTCCTAGTCGGAGGATATCCGAGAAGGACATCGGATATCCGGTTAGACTAGTACAGGTTGCACCTGCTCATATGATGAGGGTGACTGGTCTCATAGTCACTTGTGTGGAGACACTAAGGTGAATCTGTAGGTGCTCATTGGAGAATGAGTTCACTGAACTGATCCGTTATGAATCGCTGGATGGTAATGTTACCTAACTGTCAACCAGCTAGATTCATTGTCACAGTGGCGTGATTGGTCCTTAGACCTGAGACACCAAGGACACCTTGTTGGTGGACTTCTGGGTTTTGACCTTGACCTATAGATCTCTAGCCATGAGGTCTTAATCAGTTAAGTGATCGGATCTAGCGGAATACCTTCGAAGGTGATTGTGTGGTCAATATGGGATCGCTCGCTCTCGGTAATAGGAGAGTGAATGCTCTACGGAAGGATGCCTGATAGTCCCTGGCCAGGGCAAGACTACTTATCAGAAAAGGAGTTTTCTGATATTGTTATGCGGCATCTAAACCAAGTGAGTACACACATTAGGGTTTGACAGTTGACCATACCCTAAGTGCACTCGGGAGCATTGTACGAGCGAAGGATTATAGTCACGTGGTAACTGATGATACAAAAGGTTCCTTGAATGGGTTGCTGAACCCCAATGCTTTCCAGGATCAAGTGGTGTTGCTTGGCACCCAACTTGATTGGAAGCCCGGTCAATTATCGTGAGACGATAATTGATTGTGTAATTAATTAATATGAGATGTTAATTAATTACCATAAGTCAATAAAGAGTTATTGAGCTTAATGGGCTGAAAACTGGACTAGCAGTTGGGCCTAGAGGGTCACACGCATAAGAGTTCCGAGCAGACTGGGCAAGGTGTTCTTTATAGACAATGACTGGGTTTTTATGAAAAACCGCGGTGTCTATAAATATACGCTGAGAGTTAAACCCTGGGCCAAGCTCCAGGCTTAACCCTGGCCGCCCCCCTCCTCTCTCTCTCCCAGGGCGCCCCCCACCCTCTCTCTCCTCTCTTCGGCACATGGTGGAGCTGAGATCCGGGAGACGCGTGGAGAACGAGGAGATCCCGTCTACGTCCGGAGCTCGCGTGGATACGTCTAGAGGCCGGACACTTGAACGGCTTGAAGCACCGGCGCCTCCTGCGCCACCACCTCCCCGGATTCGGGAGTTGCGCAACCCCGCAAAGGTAAAGATGAGATCTGCCTGTGCGTGGTTTACCGATTTAGTTCGATTCCGACGGCCGGCAACGATATCTACCTGAGGGATTCGCGTTTCCGCTGCGCTCTATATGAAACCTAACAGTTCGGAGAACACAACATGTGTCTCCTACGTCCACCTCCTCACAACGGAGGAACCACTAGCACAAGTGCAGTACAAACTAGAGCACGACGACTCTAACCTCTTTGAGTTCAACAACTCAAAGAAACCCAGGAGATAGGCACAACGACCTACTCCAAAGACCACTTGTGAATTCAGCAAATTCACAAGCCGGACCGGAAATCTCTGAATGCGACCTTGTGCCGACCGAGTCGATGTGCCGATTCTGAATTGGGGTATTGCAGGCGTTTTCGATCGCGGGGCGAACAAATATCCGCGTCCTACCCAACAGGTACGACAATCGGTGTACTAATACACACGCTGCACAATGAATTTTGGCCCCGGAACGGATTTCTTTAAAACCAGCGCCCTGTCGACCGTCTCGGAGTGCCGATTCCGAATTGTGGTCACATAAGCGATTTCGACGCTCGGGCGGAAAGTTATGCCCAGTTCTTTCGCTGAAGGTGTGGGAATAAACCGTAGGGGGTGACTATATCGGCGATGTTCGTGCACCCATATCCACGACTTGGGGTGGAGATCTCTTGCCGAGTTGAACACGACTTTCGATCGCCGTGATAGGGCGACTACATGTGTTGGCCCCGCCAGCGATTCGCGTAATCGAGGGAGATGTTATGGAAGAAAACCTTGGAATCAGGAAGATCGTCAGCTAGAATCACAATTTCAGAGTGCGAAACGAAGGTTTTTTGACCCCAAAATGACATCTTATCACCTAAGGCAATAAGGGGCTGACGGGCGCCTCTGAGTGCCGATTCCGAATTGGGGTCTTATAAGTGATTCTGATAATTGAGCGGAAAGTTATGCCCGTTTGAGCGAAGGGGTGTCCGTATGCGATCGTATCGACAACCCGTGACCACGCTCCCGGAGAGGAATTTGGGTGCCAGACCAGAAATCTCTGAATGCGACCTTGTGCCGACCGGGTCGAAGTGCCGATTCTGAATTGGGGCCTTGCGGGCATTTCCGATCGCCGGGCGAACAAATATCCGCGTCCTACCTAACGGGTACGACAATCGATATACTAATACACACGCTCCACGGAGAATTTCAGCCCCGAAATGGAATTCCGTAAAACCAGCGCCATGTCGACCGTCTCGGAGTGCCGATTCCGAATTGCGGTCACATAAGCGATTCCGACGCTCGGGCGGAAAGTTATGCCCAGTTCTATCACTGAAGGGGTTGGAATAAACCGTAGGGGGTGACTATATCGGCGATGTTTGTGCACCCATTTCGATGACTTGGGGTGGAGATCTCGATCCGAGTTGCGGGCGGACCCCCGCGGGTCCCAGGCGGCCCGCGATCGGATCCGGCCCGCGCCGGATCCGACCGGCACTTTTCCCCCATTTTTTTAAAATTTTAATGGTTTTTTAAATTGTTTAAATGCCAGAGAAATTCTTAAAAATTCCAGAAAATTCTGAAATTAGTTTTAAGAGTTTTAAAATTATTTTAGCTCTCTGTAAATTAATCTTCAGATGTATGACCCATTGCTTAATTAGTTTAAGGAAAATCTAAAATTGTTTTAGTTATTTCCTACCTTCTAATTAAAGCATGTTAATTAATTAAGAATGTGATTCTTGTGAAATTAATTAACTGTAATTTTGGCGGACTCATGTAGTAACGGTGAATGACGTTTTATCTAATGTTGATTAGATGATATCCATGTTAGCTAAATTGTTTAGTTAAATGGTTTTCAAAGTATAATTATTATATTTTTGAAGTAAAATATTTCAGAAGTAATTATGTGATAATTGCTTGTTGATGCATGTGATGTATGTGGATGGATGGTCATGGACTTAGATGTCATGTGATGATGTTTATGGTTAATGGCATGTGATGTAATTTATGAGGACTGCGTGCCTCCCTCTCTCCCTCTATTAAATCCGGGTTGTACATTCTATCTCCCTCCTGTTATGTACTCCCCTTGACTTGTTCAAGGTTTCTTATTATTATCTGATGTACATTTATGGGCCTGCGAGCCCAAATTTAAATATTACTTGTAATTGTAGGAAGCGGATTGGCGGAGATGGAGGAGAGTACCATGCAGGACCTTCATGGAGATAAAGTTACATCAAGCTAAAGCATCAGATGCGGGGCTGCCATTTGTTCACCATATTTGTGGATTACCAACTGGCTCTGGTAATGCCACTCTAGGTTTAGTCCATGATCATCCATCGTATTTCTTCATATATTTGATATGTGTGGAATGTGCTATGATATATATAATTAAATATATGATATTCCAAATTCTATATATCAATAGCACGCAGATATAGAGACCAAGATAAAATATGTCAAAATCCCTCCTTGTTCAAACTTTAAGCCGTAGCGTAATCATTTAGAATGAATTACGTGGCCCTCCATCATTATAGTTTTAGGATTGCCATTAGATCGGGCAAGTTTGTTGTGCTATCCACAAGGCTTGTCAAGTCTAATGACAGACTAAAACTATGGCATGATGATGCCTTAAACGGGGTAGAGGACCGGTGTAGCTTTGTTGTGCTATCCACAAGGGCTACATCCAAATCTATGCTCGTTACGTAATGATGGTACTGCTTAGACTGGATTTAATGACTTGTTGTGCTATCCACAAGGTCATTAAAATTCAGGGGCCAAAATAAGATCGGATATTGCAAGAGTTGCAAGTGTCAAGGGTTGACCGCTTTCGGATCATAGTATGGTTTGTTGTGCTATCCACAAGATCATACTATGAGTCTGTGAGATTCCGATCCCCGCTAGGAGACCGTCGGTGTCTCCCATTCTGTATATCTGAGGGTTATACAGTCTGTCGAAAAATAGTGGGAGCTAATCTTGATTAAAGTCCTAATCTAGATTTAATTATTATTATGAACATCTGCTAGTTGTATTTACATTTCCTTTATAGGCAAAAATGTCGTCAGGTAACCCACTCTGTGGCATACTGGATGCCAACAGATTGACAGGCCCGAACTACTCGGATTGGCTCAGAAACCTGAAGATTGTCCTCAGGTCTGAGCGCATTGCCTATGTCCTGGAGGGTGAGATCCCAGCTGAACCACCTTTTGATGCACCTGAAGGGGAAACGCTTGAGTTTGCGAAGTGGAAGGAGGATTCCACTCTGGCCCAATGCCACATGCTTGCCTCAATGAGCAATGAGTTGCAAAGGCAGCATGAGAACATGGATGCTAGATCCATCATGCAGCACTTGTAGGAGCTCTTTGAAGAACAGAGCAGGGTAGAGAGATATGAGATATCCAAGGCCCTGTTCAGAGCTCGCATGGCAGAGGGGTCTTCAGTACAAACTCATGTGCTGAAGATGATAGAGTGGATTGAGAGGCTCGAGGGGCTTGGTTTTCCTCTTGACAAGGAACTAAGCACGGACCTCATTCTCCAGTCACTTCCAGATTCATATTCCCAGTTCATTGTGAACTTTACAATGAACAAGATTGAGGTGATTTTAGCTGAGATGCTCAACATGCTGAAGACTGCTGAGGGCAACCTTAAGAAGGAAAAGCCCACTGTTCTCATGGTTGGAAAGTCCAACAAGAAGAGGAGAGCAGTGCAAGCCTTTGAGAAAGGCAATACAAAGAAGCAGTCCAAGCAAAAACAAAAGAAGGACATAAGCAAAGGAGAAGAAAAGGGCGAGTGCTTCCACTGCAAGTAAAAGGACACTGGAAAAGAAATTGCAAGGACTACCTTGCAATGAAGGCTCATGAGAAGTAGAAGCTTGGGGAAGCTTCAGGAAAAGAAAGTTTGTTTCTTGTTTAGACAGAATTAGATACAAGTTTAGCATTGAGAACAATAGTTGTTCAGTTTATTTGAGAAATAAACTAGTTGCTTTAGCAAATTTGCTGAATGGTTTGTATCTACTTGATGTTTCTTATGAAAAATATCCATGTTGATGTTTCTCCTAAGAGAAGTAAGAATAGTGTGAACACTGCCTACTTATGGCATTGTAGGCTTGGTCACATTGGCGAGAATAGGCTTCAAAAGTTGCATAAGAATGGATACTTAGATCCATTTGATTATGAATCATATGCAACTTGTGAATCCTGTTTTATGGGTAAGTTGACCAAATCTCCATTTAGTGGACATGGAGATAGGGCCAAGGACATATTGGAACTAATACATTCGGATGTATGTGGTCCAATGTCTACCCAAGCCAAGGGTGGCTACTCATACTTCATTACATTCACGGATGACTACTCAAGGTTCGGATTTGTTTACTTAATGAAGTACAAATCTGAAGCCTTGGGAAATTCCAAGAATTTAAGAATGAAGTTGAGAAACAAACTGGAAAGAGTATTAAAATCCTACGGTCAGACCGAGGAGGTGAATACTTAAGTACAGAGTTCACACAATTCTTAAAGGACAATGGTATCCTTTCTCAATGGACTCCTCCCTATACACCACAGATGAATGGTGTATCGGAAAGGAGAAATCGTACCTTGTTGGACATGGTGCGATCCATGATGAGCCGTTCACAGTTACTAGTTTCCTTATGGGGATATGCGCTAGAGTCAGCGGCATATCTGCTGAATAGGGTTCCAAGTAAATCTGTGTCTTCCACTCCATATGAGATATGGAAGGGTAGAAAGCCTGATTTTAAACATGTTAAAATCTGGGGCTGTCCTGCCCACGTGAGGAGACATGACCCAGATAAACTGGAATCCAGAACCGATAAGTGCAGGTTTGTTGGATACCCAAAAGAAACGTTTGGGTACTACTTTTACCATCCTGGTGAACAAAGAGTGTTTGTTGCCAGGAGAGCTGTCTTCTTGGAAGAGGAATACCTTACCCAAGAGGACAGTGGGAGTAAAGTAGATCTAGAAGAGGTTCTAGATCCACAAATTGTGCAAAGTCCACCAGGTGAAACATCGGTTCCGGAACCTGTTCAGGAATATACACACATTCAGCGTAGGTCTGGTAGAGTACCTAGACAGCCTGAAAGATATGTTGGACATATCAGTGAAGGCATGTCTTATGATGAGGATGATGATCCAAAGACCTACCAAGAGGCTGTTGATTGTCCTCAGTCAGATAAATGGCGAGATGCGATGAATTCTGAGATGCAGTCCATGTACACCAACCAAGTTTGGAACTTGGTAGACTTGCCCGAAGGTATTGTACCTATTGGGTGCAAGTGGATCTTTAAGAGAAAGATCGGTGCAGATGGACAGATCGACAATTATAAGGCAAGGTTGGTGGCAAAGGGGTATCGTCAAAGGCAAGGAATTGACTATGACGAAACTTTCTCACCAGTTGCCATGATAAAGTCGATCAGAATTCTTCTTGCCATTGCTGCATACTTTGATTACGAGATCTGGCAGATGGATGTAAAAACCGCTTTCCTTAATGGAAACATTGAGGAGGAAGTGTATATGATACAACTTGAGGGTTTTACATCCAAAGAGTGTCCAGACAAAGTATGAAAGCTTCAAAGATCCATCTATGGATTGAAGCAAGCTTCTCGTAGTTGGAACATAAGGTTTGATGAGGCTATCAAATCTTATGACTTCATTAAGAATGAAGATGAACCATGTGTGTATAAGAAAGTCAGTGGGAGTGCTATCACTTTTCTTGTACTTTACGTTGATGACATCTTACTCATTGGGAATGATGTAGGGATGTTATCATCAGTAAAGGTTTGGCTGTCAAAGAACTTCTCCATGAAGGATTTGGGAGAAGCATCCTACGTATTGGGAATACGTATCTATAGAGATAGATCTAAGAGGATGCTTGGCTTGACCCAATCCATGTACATAGATACCATTGTCAAAAGGTTTGGCATGGAAAATTCCAAGAGAGGTCTCATACCTATGAGACATGGGATTATTCTCTCTAAGGAGCAGTCTCCTAAGACTCCTGAAGAGAGGGCAGCCATGGATAGAGTCCCCTATTCCTCGGCTATAGGGTCTATCATGTATGCCATGATATGTACAAGGCCTGATGTGGCATTTGCTCTAAGTGTTACGAGTAGATATCAGGCAAATCCAGGTGAAACACACTGGATGGCTGTAAAATGTATCCTTAAGTACTTGAGAAGGACTAAGGATATATTCTGGTCTATGGAGGAGGGGACTTGAAACTCCGGGCATATACTGACTCGAGTTTCCAGTCGGATCCAGATGATAGCAAGTCTACATCTGGATTTGTGTTCACTTTGAACGGGGGTGCAGTGAGCTGGAAGAGTTCCAAGCAGGAAACCACTGCAGACTCGACGACAGAAGCTGAGTACATTGCTGCAGCTAAAGCCGCCAAGGAGGCAGTGTGGATGAAGAAGTTCATCACCGACCTTGGTGTGGTACCAGGTGACTCTGATCCGATCCCATTGCTGTGTGACAACAATGGGGCCATTGCGCAAGCGAAAGAGCCGCGGTCTCATCAGAAGTCGAAGCACATTCTGAGGCTATTTCACTTGATCAGGGAGATAATCACTAGAGGAGATGTACTGGTGGAAAGAGTTCCTTCAGTCGACAACATTGCAGATCCATTGACGAAGCCTCTGTCTCAAATTGTGTTTGAGCGCCACCTTGAGTCCATGGGTTTGAGGCTTAAAGGTGATTGGCTTTAGTCCAAGTGGGAGATTGTTAGTTATGGATGTCCTCAAGCCAATCATAACTTGTGCAATCTTGTTCTTTGATAATAATAATAAGGCTTTTATATTCATTCTGTGTAATTCGTTTAACGTTTCATTATGAAGTCCATGAATATGCGCAATGGATATTAATTATGATGAGATCATAACAATGAGATTAATATCCTTTAAACGTATATTCTTAATTGTTCCTAGTCGGAGGATATCCGAGAAGGACATCGGATATCCGGTTAGACTAGTACAGGTTGCACCTGCTCATATGATGAGGGTGACTGGTCTCATAGTCACTTGTGTGGAGACACTAAGGTGAATCTGTAGGTGCTCATTGGAGAATGAGTTCACTGAACTGATCCGTTATGAATCGCTGGATGGTAATGTTACCTAACTGTCAACCAGCTAGATTCATTGTCACAGTGGCGTGATTGGTCCTTAGACCTGAGACACCAAGGACACCTTGTTGGTGGACTTCTGGGTTTTGACCTTGACCTATAGATCTCTAGCCATGAGGTCTTAATCAGTTAAGTGATCGGATCTAGCGGAATACCTTCGAAGGTGATTGTGTGGTCAATATGGGATCGCTCGCTCTCGGTAATAGGAGAGTGAATGCTCTACGGAAGGATGCCTGATAGTCCCTGGCCAGGGCAAGACTACTTATCAGAAAAGGAGTTTTCTGATATTGTTATGTGGCATCTAAACCAAGTGAGTACACACATTAGGGTTTGACAGTTGACCATACCCTAAGTGCACTCGGGAGCATTGTACGAGCGAAGGATTATAGTCACGTGGTAACTGATGATACAAAAGGTTCCTTGAATGGGTTGCTGAACCCCAATGCTTTCCAGGATCAAGTGGTGTTGCTTGGCACCCAACTTGATTGGAAGCCCGGTCAATTATCGTGAGACGATAATTGATTGTGTAATTAATTAATATGAGATGTTAATTAATTACCATAAGTCAATAAAGAGTTATTGAGCTTAATGGGCTGAAAACTGGACTAGCAGTGGGCCTAGAGGGTCACACGCATAAGAGTTCCGAGCAGACTGGGCAAGGTGTTCTTTATAGACAATGACTGGGTTTTTGTGAAAAACCGCGGTGTCTATAAATATACGCTGAGAGTTAAACCCTGGGCCAAGCTCCAGGCTTAACCCTGGCCGCCCCCCTCCTCTCTCTCTCCCAGGGCGCCCCCACCCTCTCTCTCCTCTCTTCGGCACATGGTGGAGCTGAGATCCGGGAGACGCGTGGAGAACGAGGAGATCCCGTCTGCGTCCGGAGCTCGCGTGGATACGTCTAGAGGCCGGACACTTGAACGGCTTGAAGCACCGGCGCCTCCTGCGCCACCACCTCCCCGGATTCGGGAGTTACGCAACCCCGCAAAGGTAAAGATGAGATCTGCCTGTGCGTGGTTTACCGATTTAGTTCGATTCCGACGGCCGGCAACGATATCTACCTGAGGGATTCGCGTTTCCGCTGCGCTCTATACGAAACCTAACAGTTCGGAGAACACAACTTGTGTCTCCTACGTCCACCTCCTCACAACGGAGGAACCACTAGCACAAGTGCAGTACAAACTAGAGCACGACGACTCTAACCTCTTTGAGTTCAACAACTCAAAGAAACCCAGGAGATAGGCACAACGACCTACTCCAAAGACCACTTGTGAATTCAGCAAATTCACAAGCCGGACCGGAAATCTCTGAATGCGACCTTGTGCCGACCGAGTCGATGTGCCGATTCTGAATTGGGGTATTGCAGGCGTTTTCGATCGCGGGGCGAACAAATATCCGCGTCCTACCCAACAGGTACGACAATCGGTGTACTAATACACACGCTGCACAATGAATTTTGGCCCCGGAACGGATTTCTTTAAAACCAGCGCCCTGTCGACCGTCTCGGAGTGCCGATTCCGAATTGTGGTCACATAAGCGATTTCGACGCTCGGGCGGAAAGTTATGCCCAGTTCTTTCGCTGAAGGTGTGGGAATAAACCGTAGGGGGTGACTATATCGGCGATGTTCGTGCACCCATATCCACGACTTGGGGTGGAGATCTCTTGCCGAGTTGAACACGACTTTCGATCGCCGTGATAGGGCGACTACATGTGTTGGCCCCGCCAGCGATTCGCGTAATCGAGGGAGATGTTATTGGAAGAAAACCTTGGAATCAGGAAGATCGTCAGCTAGAATCACAATTTCAGAGTGCGAAACGAAGGTTTTTTGACCCCAAAATGACATCTTATCACCTAAGGCAATAAGGGGCTGACGGGCGCCTCTGAGTGCCGATTCCGAATTGGGGTCTTATAAGTGATTCTGATAATTGAGCGGAAAGTTATGCCCGTTTGAGCGAAGGGGTGTCCGTATGCGATCGTATCGACAACCCGTGACCACGCTCCCGGAGAGGAATTTGGGTGCCAGACCAGAAATCTCTGAATGCGACCTTGTGCCGACCGGGTCGAAGTGCCGATTCTGAATTGGGGCCTTGCGGGCATTTCCAATCGCCGGGCGAACAAATATCCGTGTCCTACCTAACGGGTACGACAATCGATATACTAATACACACGCTCCACGGAGAATTTCAGCCCCGAAATGGAATTCCGTAAAACCAGCGCCATGTCGACCGTCTCGGAGTGCCGATTCCGAATTGCGGTCACATAAGCGATTCCGACGCTCGGGCGGAAAGTTATGCCCAGTTCTATCACTGAAGGGGTTGGAATAAACCGTAGGGGGTGACTATATCGGCGATGTTTGTGCACCCATTTCGATGACTTGGGGTGGAGATCTCGATCCGAGTTGAACACGACTTCCGATTGTCGTGATAGGCTGACTCTATGTGTTGGCCCCGCCAATGATTCGCGTAATCGAGGGAGGTGCTACTGCAAGAAAACCTTGGAATCGGGAAGATCGTCAGTTTGAATCACAATTTCATAGTGCAAAACGAAGTTTTTTCGACCCTAAAACAATGTCTTATCGCCAGAGCTATATGGGGGCAATGGGCGCCTCTGAGTGCCGATTCCGAATTGGTGTCTTATAAGTGATTCTGATAACCGAGCGAAAAGTTATGTCCGTTTCAGCGAAGGGGTGTCCGTATGCGATCGCATCGGTAGCCCATGACCACGCTCCCAGAGAGGAATTTGGGCACCGAACCGGAAATATCTGAATGCGACCTTGTACCAACCGGGTCGAAGTGCCGATTCTAAATTGGGGCCTTGTGGGCATTTTCGATTACCGGGCGAACAAATATATGCGTCCTACCCAATGGGTACGACAATCGGTGTACTAATACACACGCACCGCGGTGAATTTCGGACCCAGAATGGAATTCGGCGAAACCAGCGCCCTGTCGACCGTCTCCAAGTGCCGATTCCGAATTGTGGTCACATAAGGGATTCCAACGTCCGAGCGGAAAGTTATACCCAGTTCTTTCACTGAAGGGGTGGGAATAAATCGTAGGGGGTGACTATATCGGCGATGTTCGTGCACCCATATCTACGACTTGGGGTGGAGATCTCGAGCCGAGTTGAACACGACTTCCGATCGCCGTGATAGGTCAACTCCATGTGTTGGCCCCGCCAGCGATTCGCGTAATTGAGGGAGGTGCTACTGCAAGAAAACCTTGGAATCGAAAAGATCGAAGGCTAGAATCGTAATTTTGTAGTGCGAAACGAAGGTTTTTTGACCTAGAAACGACGTCTTATCGCCTGAGGCAATAAGGGGGCGACGGGAGCCTCTGATTTCCGATTCCGAATTGGGGTCTTTTATGCGATTCTGATAATCGAGCGGATAGTTATGCTCGTTTGAGCGAAGGGGTGTTCGTATGTGATCGCATCGGCAGCCCGCGACCACCCTCCCAGAGAGAAATTTGGGCGCCATACTGGAAATCTTCGAATGCGACCTTGTGCTGACCAGGTCGAAGTGCCAATTCTAAATGGGGCCTTGCGGGTGTTTTCGATTGCCGGGCGAAGAAATATCCGCGTCCTACCCAACGGGTACGACAATCAGTGTACTAATACACACGCACCGCGGTGAATTTCTGCCCTAGAACAGAATTCCGCGAAACCAGCGCCCTGTCGATCGTCATGGAGTGCCGATTCCGAATTGTGGTCACAAAAGCGATTCCGACACCCGGGTGGAGAGTTATGCCCAGTTCTTGCACTGAAGGGGTGGGAATAAACCGTAGGGGGTGACTATATCGGCGATGTTCGTGCACCCATGTCCACAACTTGGGGTAGAGATCTCGAGCCGAGTTGAAGACGACTTCCAATCGCCGTGATAACTCAACTCCATGTGTTGGCCCCGCCAGCGATTCGCGCAATCGAGGGTGGTGCTACTATAAGAAAACCTCGGAATCGAAAAGATCATCGGCTAGAATCGCAATTTCGTACTGCGAAACGAGGGTTTTTTGACCCCGAAACGACGACTTATTGCCCGAGGCAATAAAGGTTGACAGGAGCCTCTGAGTGCCGATTCCAAATTAGGGTCTTATAAGCGATTCTGATAATCGAGCGGAAAGTTATGCCCGTTTGAGCGAAGGGGTGTTCGTATGCGATCGCATCGGCAGCCCGCGACCATGCTCTCAGAGAGGAATTTGGGCGCCAGACGGGAAATCTCCGAATGTGACCTTGTGCCGACCGGGTCGAAGTGCCGATTCTAAATTGGGGCCAAGCGGGCGTTTTCGATTGCCGGGCAAACAAATATCCGCGTCCTACCCAACGGGTACGACAATTGGTGTACTAATACACACGCTCCGCGGCGAATTTTGGCCCCGAAACAGAATTCCACGAAACCAGCGCCCTGTCGACCGTCTCGGTGTGCCGATTCCGAATTGTGGTCGCATAAGCGAATTCGATGCTCGGGCGGAAAGTTATGCCCAGTTCTTTCGCTGAAGGGGTGGGAATAAACCCTAGGGGGTGACTATATCGGCGATGTTCGTGCACCCATATCCACGACTTGGGGTGGAGATCTCGAGCCGAGTTGAACACGACTTCCGATCACCGTGATAGGCCGACTCCATGTGTTGGCCATGCCAACAATTCGTGTAATCGAAGGAGGTGGTATTGCAAGAAAATCTTGGAATCGGGAAGATCGTAGGCTAGAATCACAATTTTGGAGTGTGAAACGAAGGTTTTTTGACCACGAAATGACGTCTTACTGCCTGAGGCAATATGAGGGCGAAGGGCGCCTCTGAGTGCCAATTCCGAATTGGGGTCTTATAAGCGATTCGGATAACTGAGCTGAAAGTTATGCCCGTTTGAGCGAATGGGTGTCTGTATGCGATCACATCGGCAGCCCGCGACCACGCTCCCGGAGAGGAATTTCGACGCCGGACTGGAAATCTCCGAATGCGACCTTGTGCCGACCAGGTCAAAGTGCCGATTCTAAATTGGCGCCTTGCGGGCATTTCCGATTGCCGAGCGAACAAATATCCGCGTCCTACCCAACGGGTATGACAATCGGTGTACTAATACACACGCACCGCGGTGAATTTCGGCCCCAGAATAGAATTCTGCGAAACTAGCGTCCTGTCGACCGTCTCGGAGCGCCGATTCTGAATTTTGGTCACATGAGCGATTCCGACGCCCGGGCGGAAAGTAATGCCCAGTTCTTTCGTTGAAGGGGTGGGAATAAACCGTAGGGGGTGATTATATCGACGATGTTTGTGCACCCATATCCATGACTTGGGGTGGAGATCCCGAGCCGAGTTGAACACGACTTCTGATCGCCGTGATAGGTCGACTCCATGTGTTGGCCCCGCCAGCGATTCGCGTAATCGAGGGAGGTGCTACTGCAAGAAAACCGTGGAATCTGGAAGATCGTCGGCTAGAATCGTAATTTCGTAGTGCGAAACGAAGGTTTGTCGACCCCGAAACGACATCTTATCACCTGAGGCAATAACGGGGCGACGGGCGCCTCTGAGAGCCGATTATGAATTGGGGTCTTATAAGCGATTCTGATAACCGAGTGGAAAGTTATGCCCGTTTGAGCGAATGGGTGTCCGTATGCGATCACATCGGCAGCCCGTGATCACGCTCCCAGAGAGGAATTTTGGCGCCGGACTGGAAATCTCCGAATGCGACCTTGTGCCGACTAGGTAGAAGTGCCGATTCTAAATTGGGGCCTTACAGGCGTTTTCGATTGCCGGGCGAACAAATATCCACGTCCTACCCAACGGGTACGACAATCGGTGTACTAATACACACGCCTTGCGGTGAATTTCGGCCCCAGAACGGAATTCTGCAAAATCAGTGCCCTGTCGACCGTCTCGGAGTGCCGATTCCGAATTGTGGTCACATAAGTGATTCCGACGCCCGGGTGGAAAGTTATGCCCAGTTCTTTCGCTGAAGGGGTGGGAATAAACAGTAGGGGGTGACTATATCGGCGATGTTCGTGCACCCATATCCACGACTTGGGGTGGAGATCTCTAGCCGAGTTGAACACGACTTCCGATCGCCGTGATAGGTCAACTCTATGTGTTGGCCCCGCGAGCGATTAACGTAATCGAGGGAGGTGCTATTGCAAGAAAACCTTGGAATCGAAAAGATCGCAGGCTAGAATTGCAATTTTGTAGTGCGAAACGAAGGTTTTTTGACCCCGAAACGACGACTTATCGCCTGAGGTATTAAGGGGGCGACGGGAGCCTCTAAGTGCCGATTCCGAATTGGGGTCTTATAAGCGATTCTGATAACCGAGCAGAAAGTTATGCCCGTTTGAGCGAAGGGGTGTTCGTATGCGATCGCATCGGCAGCCCGCGACCACCCTCCCAGAGAGGAATTTGGGCGCCAGACCGGAAATCTCCAAAAGCGACCTTGTGCCAACCGGGTCGAAGTGTCGATTCTAAATTGTGGCCTTGCGGGCGTTTCCGATTGCCGGGCGAACAAATATCCGCGTCCTACCCAACGGGTACGACAATCGGTGTACTAATACACACGCTCCGCGGTGAATTTTGGCCCTGAAACAGAATTCCGCGAAACCAACGCCCTGTCAACCGTCTCGGAGTGCCGATTCTGAATTGTGGTCACATAAGAGATTCCAATGCTCGGGAGGAAAGTTATGCCCAGTTCTTTCGCTGAAGGGGTGGGAATAAACCATAGAGGGTGACTATATTGGCGATGTTCGTGCACCCATATCCACGACTTGGGGTGGAGATCTCGAGCCGAGTTGAACATGACTTCCAATCGTCGTGATAGGCCGACTCCATGTGTTGGCCCCGCCAGCGATTCGCATAATCGAGGGAGGTGGTATTGCAAGAAAATCTTAGAAGCGGGAAGATCGTAGGGTAGAATCGCAATTTCAGAGTGCAAAATGAAGGTTTTTTGACCCCAAAATGACGTCTTATCACTTGAGACAATAAGAGGACGACGGGCGCCTCTGAGTGCCGATTCCGAATTGGGGTCTTATAAGCGATTCTTATAACTGAGCGGAAAGTTATGCCCGTTTAAGCGAAGGGGTGTCCGTATGCGATCGCATCGGTAGCCTGCGACCACGCTCCCAGAGAGGAATTTTAGCGCCGGACTAGAAATCTCTGAATGCGACCTTGTGCCGACTAGGTCAAAGTGCCGATTCTAAATTGGGGCCTTGCGGGCATTTTCGATTGCCGGGTGAACAAATATTTGCGTCCTACCCATCGGGTACAACAATCGGTATACTAATACACACGCACCGCGGTGAATTTTGGCCCCAGAACGGAATTCTGTGAAACCAGCACCCTATCGACCGTCTCAGAGTGCCGATTCCGAATTATGGTCACATAAGTGATTCCGATGCTCGGGTGGAAAGTTATGCCCAGTTCTTTCGTTGAGGGGGTGGGAATAAACCGTAGGGGGTGACTATATCGGCGATGTTCGTACACCCATATCCACGACTTGGTGTGGAGATCTCAAGCCGTGTTGAACACGACTTCCGATCACCGTGATAGGCCGACTCCATTTGTTGGCCCCGCCAATGATTCGCGTAATCGAGGGAGGTGCTACTGCAAGAAAACCTTGGAATCAGGAAGATCGTAGGCTAGAATCGTAATTTTGGAGTGCGAAACGAAGGTTTTTCGACCCAAAATGACGTCTTATTGAACGCGGCATTGTTGATTGTGCACTTTCGTTGTCTAGAGTTCCTTGGACAAGTCAATATGCTCACTTTCTCTAAATTGTCTCATAAACATAAAATAGCAAAGATGAACTAGCAAAGTGGTGAGAACAGGTCATTTCCACGGAGAGGCTGAATAAAGTTTGATTTAAACTACTTTGCACCAATCAAATCCCTCACAATCTTGACAAATCAAACTTAATGAAAGAACAAGTGGAATGGAGAATAAAAGAAAATTGGGATCACTGTACCCTCACAATTGAGGGATCAAACAGAAAATAAGAACAGAATGGAATAAGGCGCAATAAACTTCAGAACAATCAGCAGAAATTCAAATATCTATAGCTTCACAGCTCGAGAGGTTAGCAAGCACACAATAAAGGAAATGTAAATTGCAAATTCCTCGGACGCACCAAATACCAGTTGACACCAATCCCTCACAAACTCCTCAGAAGAGACAAAGTAAAATGTCGATTTCAGCAAACCAATAAAAGAAATATAAAACTTCAAATCCTCACAGAACAGCAGAAAACCAATTCCTCACAGAACAAAAGATGCTGAAACCCCTGAAATTCCAGACTTAACACCCCAATCTCCCAACACAAAACAAAATTAACCAACGCAGAAGAATTGGAAAATTTAACTAGATTGAACCAAAACATAGAAGAAATGGTATAAACGCCACTGGATCCTCCACAACTCTCACAGCTCTCACAGAAGAAAAGAAACAATTACATCTACCTCCCTGCAACAACGATTCTAAAATAAGGGAAAAAATGGGGAAGCATCCCTTGGATTCTCCTCCCAGCAACCGAAATCCCCTGATCTGAACAACTTCAAACGTTAAACACAGAGGAAGAAAAATAAATTGCCTACCTCTCACAGAAGTCAAACTCTCAACAATTTCTCCAGAAGAAAAGAAAGAGCTATTGATCTCAGAAATTTGCTCAAAAGAACATGAAGAACTGTAAAGAAAGAACTATCGATCCTAGCAGTTTGCACAGAAGAAAATAAGAACTGTTAGCAATTCACACAGAAGAAAGAAAACTCATATGAACCGAAATAAACGCCACTAGATTGAGCTAAGGAACACAAAAGAAAATGGAAAACTAAAATTAAACGCCACAATAGTTGAATCCCCAAATGCTTACAGTAAGAAGAAGAAAACCCCAAGAAATCTACTGAACTACTCAAAAAAAAATGAACAACTCAAATTACTGAACTCTCAGATCTGAACCCCCTCGAATGCTCAAAAGCAAAAATACAGAAGAAAATTGGAAGACTTCCCCCTGCTCTGCTGAAAGGAAAATGCAAAGAAAAAAATGCCAAGGAAAACCCCAAAATCCCAGCTCGCCAACATCTGAACTCCCAGAAGAAAAGAAAGGAACTAAAATCCTAAAAATCAAAACCAGCCCAACCCTCTCAATTCTGGAAGAACATAAAGAAAACTAAGAAATCCTAAAATCTCCAACCCCCCGAAGAAGAGGACCTTGGGGTCCTTTTATAGGCCTCAGGGCCTCTGCTTCCAGACGCTGCTTCCCGCCCAGATCTGGCCACACGACACTGCTCACCCGCAGCAGTCGCACGGTGCACAGCGCACCAGCCATAGCTGCTCTACACGGGCTCCGCCAAGTCGCTGCGCCCCTAGTCCAACCGAGTCCGTCGCCCCCCTGCAGGCCAGCTCCGTAGCACCCAGTCCGCCAGCAACTGCGCTTCCATCTCACGCCAGATCACCAACCATCGCCAGCCACCTCAGCTGGTCGCTTCACACCCGAGCCTCAGCCTGCCCAACTGCATGACCCAGCCGCCCTGCCTCCAGGCACCAGCAGCCCGCGCTATCGCCAGAGGCCCAGAGCAGCTCCTCCTCACAGCACTGCCTCCAGCTTCTTCGTGAAGCTTCCAGTTGCTTCCTGGTGGGGAAGAAACAAAATAGTTAAGAAGGGTTTAATGGGGGTATGTGTCATGATCTGGTGAGATGAGAGAAAATGGGTACAATGGACTTTGGGGGGGGGGGGTATGTGTCATGATAAGATTTGGGTAGGGTGTTACTAAATAACTAAAATTTATTTTAAATCTAATTTATTTACATACTAGTATTTACAAGAATATGAGAAATCAAAGATTATTTATGTACAATGTACTTGAAAAATATTTTTATTAGTCAAACTATTCAAAAAGTATTGACTTTATAAAAGTCTAGCTATGTGTTCAAAAAAAAAATTTAACTAAAACACTCAAAAATTTATACATGAATAGAATGAAAATTAAAATCAAATTGCACGTTATTTATAGACAACTGATGTCTAAAATCAATTATATGTATGAAATTTAACACGAAAAATTTTACAATTATCACGTGTAATTTTAAAATTTATCACTTATCGCATAAGGCGATAAGGGGGCGACGGGCGCCTCTGAGTGCCGATTCCGAATTTGGGTCTTATAAGGGATTCTGATAACTGAGCGAAAAGTTATGCCCGTTTGAGCGAAGGGGTGTCCGTATGCGATCGCATCGGCAGCCCGCGACCACGCTCCCGGAGAGAAATTTCGGCGCCGAACTGGAAATCTTCGAATGCGACCTTGTGCTGACAGGGTCGAAGTGTCGATTTTGAATTGCGACCTTGTTTGAGTTTCCGATCGTTGGGCGAACAAATATCCGTGTTCTACCCAACGGGTACGACAATCGGTGTACTAATACACACACTACGCGGCGAATTTTGGTTCCAGAACAGAATTCCGTAAAACCAGCGCCCTGTCGACCGTCTCGGAGTGCCGATTCCGAATTGTGGTCACATAAGCGATTTCGACGCCCGGGCGGAAAGTTATGCCCAGTTCTTTCACTGAAGGGGTGGGAATAAACCGTAGGGGGTGACTATATCGACGATGTTCATGCACCCATATCCATGACTTGGGGTGGAGATCTCGAGCAGAGTTGAACATGACTTCCGATCGCCATGATAGGCCGACTCCATGTGTTGACCCCGCCAACGATTCGCATAATCCAGGGAGGTGCTACTGCAAGAAAACCTTAGAATCGGAAAGATCGTATGCTAGAATTACAATTTTGGAGTGTGAAACGAAGGCTTTTCGACCCCGAAATGACGTCTTATTGCCTGAGGCAATTAGGGGGCGACAGGAGCCTCTGAGTGCCAATTCCGAATTGGAGTCTTATAAGCGATTCTGATAACCGAGCGGAAAGTTATGCCAGTTTGAGCGAAAGGGTGTCCGTATGCGATCGCATCGGCAGCCCGCGACCACGCTCCCGTAGAGGAATTTTGGCGCCGGACCGGAAATCTCCGAATGTGACCTTGTGCCGACCGGGTCGAGGTGTCGATTCTGAATTGGGGCCTTGTTTGCATTTCTGATCGTCGGGCGAACAAATATCCGTGTCCTACTCAACAGGTATGACAATCGGTGTACTAATACACATGCTACGCGACGAATTTTGGCCCCAGAAAGGAATTCCACGAAACCAGTGCCCTGTCGATCGTTCGAAGTGTCGTTTCCGAATTGTAGTCACACAAGCGATTCTAACGCCCGGGCGGAATGTTATGCCAAGTTCTTTCACTGAAGGGGTGGGAATAAACCCTAGGGGGTGACTATATCGGCGATGTTCGTGCACCCATATCTACGACTTGGGGTGGAGATCTCGAGCCGAATCGAACACGACTTCTGATCGCCGTGATAGGCCAACTCCATGTGTTGGCCCCGCCAGCGATTCGTGTAAACGAGGGAGATGCTACTGCAAGAAAACCTTTGAATCGGGAAGATCGTCAGCTAGAATCACAATTTTGTAGTGCGAAATGAAGGTTTTTTGACCCCAAAACAATGTCTTATCGTCTGAGCAATAAAAAGGCGATGGGCACCTCTGAGTGCCGATTCCGAATTGGGGTTTTCTAAGCGATTCTGATAACCGAGCGTAAAGTTATGCCCGTTTAAGCGAAGGGGTATCCGTATGCGATCACATCGGTTGCTCGCGACCACGCTCCCAGAGAGGAATTTGGGCGCCAGACTGGAAATCTCTGAATGCGACCTTGTGCCGACCGGGTCGAAGTGCCGATTCTGAATTGGGGCCTTGTGGGCATTTCCGATCGCCAGGCGATCAAATATCCGCGTCCTTCCCAACGGATACGATAATCGGTGTACAAATACACACGCTCCGCAGTGAATTCTGGCCCCGAAACGGAATTCCATGAAACTAGTGCCCGATAGACTGTCTCGAAGTGGCGATTCCGAATTGTGGTCACATAAGCAATTCCGACGCCCGGGCGGAAAGTTATGCCCAGTTCTTTCACTGAAGGGGTAGGAATAAACCATAGGGGGTGACTATATCGGCGATGTTCGTGCACCCATATCCACGACTTGGGATGGAGATCTCGAGACGAGTTGAACACGACTTCTGATCGCTGTGATAGGCCGACTCCATGTGTTGTCCCCGCCAGTAATTCGCGTAATCGAGGGAGTTGCTACTGCAAGAAAACTGTGGAATCGTGAAGATTGTTGGCTAGAATCGTAATTTCGTAGTGCGAAACGAAGGTTTGTTGACCTGGAAACGACATCTTATCGGCTAAGGCAATAATGGGGCAATGGGCGCCTCTGAGAGCCGATTCCGAATTGGGGTCTTATAAGCGATTCTGATAACCGAGCGGAAAGTTATGATGGTTTGAGCGAAGGGGTGTCCATATGCGATCGCATCGGAAGCCCGCAACCACGCTCCTGGAGAGGAATTTCGGCCACGGACCGGAAATCTCCGAATGCGACCTTGTGCCGATCGGGTCGAAGTGCCGATTCTGAATTGGGGCCTTGTTTGCGTTTCCGATTGCCGGGTGAACAAATATCTGCATCCTACCCAATGGGTATGACAATCGGTGTACTAATACACACGCTACGCGGCGAATTTTGGCCCCGGTATGAAATTCTGCGAAACCAGCCCCCTGTTGACCGTCTCAGAGTGCCGATTCCGAATTGTGGTCACATAAGTGATTCCGATGCTCGGGCGGAAAGTTATGTCCAGTTCTTTCGTTGAAGGTGTGGGAATAAACCATAGGGGGTGACTATATCGGTGATGTTCGTGCACCCATATCCATGACTTGGGGTGGAGATCTCGAGCCGTGTTGAACACGACTTCCGATCGTCGTGATAGGCCGACTCCATCTGTTGGCCCCGCCAACGATTAGCGTAATCGAGGGAGGTGCTACTGCAAGAAAACCATGAAATCGAGAAGATCGTAGGCTAGAATTGTAATTTTAGAGTGTGAAACGAAGGTTTTTCGACCCCAAAATGACGTCTTATCGCCTGAGGCAATATGGGGCGACGGGCGCCTCTGAGTGCCGATTCCGAATTGGGGTCTTATCAGCGATTCTGATAATCGAGCGGAAAGTTATGCCCGTTTGAGCGAATGGGTGACCATTTGCGATCGCATCGGCAGCCCGCGACCACACTCCCAGAGAGGAATTTCGGTGCCGGACTAGAAATCTCTGAATGCGACCTTGTGCCGACCAGGTCGAAGTGTCGATTCTGAATTGGGGCCTTGTTTGAGTTTCCGATCGCCGGGCGAAGAAATATCCGCTTCCTACCCAACGGGTATGACAATCGGTGTATTAATACACACGCTACGCGGCGAATTTTGGCCCTGGAACGGAATTCTGTGAAACTAGCGCCATGTGGACTGTCTCGGATTGCCGATTCTGAATTGTGGTCACATAAGCGATTCCGACGTCTGGGCGGAAAGTTATGCCCAGTTTTTTCGTTGAAGGGGTGGGAATAAACTGTAGGGGTGACTATATCGACGATGTTCGTGCACCCATATCCACGACTTGGGGTGGAGTTCTCGAGCAGAGTTGAACATGACTTCCAATCACCGTGATAGGCCAACTCCATGTGTTGGCCCTGCCAGCGATTCGCGTAATCGAGGGAGGTGCAACTGCAAGAAAACCTTGGAATCAGGAAGATCGTAGGCTATAATTGAAATTTTGGAGTGCGAAACGAAGGTTTTTCAACCCCAAAATGACGTCTTATTGCCTGAGGTAATTAGGAGCCGACAGGTGCCTCTGAGTGCCAATTCCGAATTGGGGTCTTATAAGCGATTCTGATAATCGAGTGGAAAGTTATGCCCATTTGAGCGAAGGGGTGTCCGTATGCGATCGCATCGGCAGCCTGCGACCACGCTCCCATAGAGGAATTTCGGCGCCAGACCGGAAATCTCCGAATGTGACCTTGTGCCGACCGGGTCGAAGTGTCGATTCTTAATTGGGGCCTTGTTTGCATTTCTGATCGCCGGGCGAACAAATATCCACGTCCAACCCAACGGGTATGACAATCAGTGTACTAATACACACGCTACAAACGAATTTTGGCCCCGGAATGGAATTCCGCGAAACCAGCGCCCTGTCGACCGTCTCGAAGTGCCATTTCCGAATTGTAGTCACACAAGCGATTCCAACACCTGGGCGGAAAGTTATGTCCAGTTTTTTCACTGAAGGGGTGGGAATAAACCGTAGGGGGTGACTATATCGGCGATGTTCGTGCATCCATATCCACGACTTGGGGTGGAGATCTCGAGCCGAGTCAAACATAACTTTCGATCGCCGTGATAGGCCAACTCCATGTGTTGGCCCCGCCAGTAATTCGTGTAATCGAGGGAGGTGCTAGTGCAATAAAACATTTGAATCGGGAAGATCTTCGGCTAGAATTGCAATTTCATAGTGCGAAACGAAGGAGTTTTTACCTGAAACGATGTCTTATCGCCTAAGGCAATAAGGGGGCGATGGGCGCCTCTGAGTGCCGATTCCGAATTGGGGTCTTATAAGCGATTCTAATAACCGAGCGGAAAGTTATGCCCATTTAAGCGAAGGGGTGTCCGTATGCGATCGCATCGGCAGCCGGTGACCACGCTCCCAGAGAGGAATTTGGGCGCCGGACCGGAAATCTCCGAATGCGACCTTGTGCCGACCGGGTCGAAGTGCCGATTTTGAATTGGGGCCTTGTGGGCATTTCCGATCGCCAGGCGAACAAATATCCACGTCCTTCCTAACGGATACGACAATCGGTGTACAAATACACTTGCTCCGCGGTGAATTTCGGCCCCGAAACAGAATTCTGTGAAACCAGTGCTCAGTAGACCTTCTCGAAGTGCCGATTCCGAATTGTGGTCACATAAGCAATTCCGACGCCAGGGCGGAAAGTTATCAAGTTCTTTCGCTGAAGGGGTGGAAATAAACCATAGGGGGTGACTATATCGGCGATGTTCGTGCACCCATATCCACGACTTGGGGTGGAGATCTCGAGCCGTGTTGAACACGACTTCCGATCATCGTGATAGGCTGACTCCATCTATTGGCCCCGCCAATGATTTGCATAATCGAGGGAGGTGCTACTGTAAGAAAACCTTGGAATCGAGAAGATTGTAGGCTAGAATCACAATTTTAGAGTGCAAAATGAAGGTTTTTCGACCCCAAAATGACGTCTTATCACCTGAGGCAATAGGGGGTGATGGGCGCCTCTGAGTGTCAATTCCGAATTGGGGTCTTATAAGCGATTCTGATAACCGAGCGGAAAGTTATGCCCGTTTAAGCGAAGGGGTGTCCGTATGTGATCGCATCGGCAGCCTGCGACCACGCTCCCGGAGAGGAATTTCGGCACCGGACTGGAAATCTCTGAATGCGACCTTGTGCCGACCGGGTCGAAGTGTCGATTCTGAATTGGGGCCTTGTTTGAGTTTCCGATCGTCGGGCGAACAAATATTCGCTTCCTACCCAACAGGTACGACAATCGATGTACTAATACACACGCTACGCAGCGAATTTTGGCCCCGGAACAGAATTCTGTGAAACCAACACCCTGTCGACCGTCTCGGAGTGTCGATTTCGAATTGTTGTCACATAAACGATTCCGACGCCTGGGCAGAAAGTTATGCCCAGTTCTTTCGCTGAAGGGGTGGGAATAAACCGTAGGGGGTGACTATATCGGCGATGTTCGTGCACCCATATCCACGACATGGGGTGGAGATCTCGAGCAGAGTTGAACATGACTTTCGATCGCCGTGATAGGCCGACTCCATATGTTGGCCCTGCCAGCGATTCGCGTAATCGAGGGAGGTGCTACTGCAAGAAAACCTTTGAATCGGGAAGATCGTAGGCTAGAATCGCAATTTTGGAGTGCGAAACGAAGGTTTTTCGACCCCGAAATGACGTCTTATTGCCTGAGGCAATTAGGGGGCGACGGGCGCCTCTAAGTGTCAATTCCAAATTGGGGTCTTATAAGCGATTCTGATAACCGAGCGGAAAGTTATGCCCGTTTGAGCAAAGGGGTGTCCGTATGCGATCGCATCGGCAGCCCGCGACCACGCTCCCGTAGAGGAATTTCGGCGCCGAACCGGAAATCTCCGAATGCGACCTTGTGCCGACCGGGTCGATGTGTCGATTCTAAATTGGGGCCTTGTTTGCGTTTCTGATCGTCGGGCGAACAAATATCTGCGTCCTACCCAACGGGTATGACAATCGGTGTACTAATACAAACGCTACACGACGAATTTTGGCCCCGGAACGGAATTCTGTGAAACCAGCGCCCTGTCGACTGTCTCGAAGTGCCATTTCCGAATTGTAGTCACACAAACGATTCCAATGCCCGGGCGGAATGTTTTGCCTAGTTGTTTCACTGAAGGGGTGGGAATAAACCATAGGGGGTGACTATATCGGCGATGTTCGTGCATCCATATCCACGACTTAGGGTGGAGATCTCGAGCCGAGTCGAACACGACTTCCGATTGCCGCGATAGGCCAACTCCATGTGTTGGCCCCGCCAGTGATTTGTGTAATCGAGGGAGGTGCTACTGCAAGAAAACCTTTGAATCAGGAAGATCGTCAGCTAGAATCGCAATTTCGTAGTGCGAAACGAAGGTTTTTCGACCCCGAAATAATGTCTTATCGCCTGTGGCAATAAGGGGGCGACGGGCGCCTCTGAGTGCTAATTCTGAATTTGGGTCTTATAAGCGATTCTGATAGCCGAGCGGAAAGTTATGCCCGTTTAAGCGAAGGGGTGTCCGTATGCGATCGCATCGGCAGCCCGTGACCACGCTCCCAGAGAGGAATTTGGGCGCCGGACCGGAAATCTCCGAATGTGACCTTGTGCCGATCGGGTCGGAGTGCCGATTCTTAATTGGGGCCTTGTGGGCATTTTCGATCGCCAGGCAAACAAATATCCGCATCCTTCCCAACGGATATGACAATCGGTGTACAAATACATACGCTCCGCGGTGAATTTTGGCCCCGAAATGGAATTTTGTGAAACCAGACCATCTCGAAGTGCCGATTCCGAATTGTGGTCACATAAGCAATTTCGATGCCCAGACAGAATGTTATGCCGAGTTCTTTCGCTGAAGGGGTGGGAATAAACCGTAGGGGGTGACTATATCGGCGATGTTCGTGCACCCATATCCACGACTTGGGGTGGAGATCTCGAGCCGAGTTGAATACGACTTCTGATCGTCGTGATAGGCCGACTCCATGTCTTGGCCCCGCCAGCGATTTGCGTAATCGAGGGAGGTGCTACTGTATGAAAACCGTGGAATCGGGAAGATCGTCGGCTAGAATCGCATTTTCGTAGTGTGAAATGAAAGTTTGTCGACCCCGAAACAACGTCTTATTGACTGAGGCAATAACGGTGCGACGGGCGCCTTTGAGATCCGATTCCGAATTGGGGTCTTATGAGCAATTCTGATAACCGAGCGGAATGTTATGCCCGTTTGAGCGAAGAGGTGTCCATATGCGATTGCATCGGCAGCCCGCAACCACGCTCCTGGAGAGGAATTTCGGCCACGGACTGGAAATCTCCGAATGCGACCTTGTGATGACCGGGTCGAAGTGCCGATTCTGAATTGCGGCCTTGTTTGCGTTTCCGATTGCCGGGCGAACAAATATCCACGTCCTACCCAACGAGTATGACAATCGATGTACTAATACACACGCTACGCGGTGAATTTAGGCCCCAGTACGGAATTCCGTGAAACCAGCACCCTGTCGACTATCTTAGAGTGCCGATTCCGAATTGTGGTCACATAAGTGATTCCGATGCTCGGGCGGAATGTTATGCCCAGTTCTTTCGTTGAAGGGGTGGGAATAAACCATAGGGGATGACTATATCGGCGATGTTCGTGCACCCATATCCGCGACTTAGGGTGGAGATCTCGAGCCATGTTGAACACGACTTCCGATCTCTGTGATAGGCCGACTCCATCTGTTGGCACCACCAATGATTCGCGTAATCGAGGGAGGTGCTACTGCAAGAAAACCTCAGAATCGGGAAGATCGTAGGCTAGAATCGCAATTTTGGAGTGCGAAACGAAGGTTTTTCAACCGCGAAACGATGTCTGATCGCCTGAGGCGATAAGGGGGTGACGGGCGCCTCTAGGTGCCAATTCTGAATTGGGGTCTTATAAGCGTTTCCGATAACCGAGCGAAAAGTTATGCACGTCGCCCCCTTATCAGCTCAGGCAATAAGACGTCGTTTCGGGCTCGAAAAACCTTCGTTTCACACTCCGAATTTGCGATTCTAACCGACGATCTTCCCGATTCCAAGGTTTTCTTGCAGTAGCACCTCCCTCGATTACATGAATCATTGGCGCGGACAACACATGGAGTCGGCCTATCACGGGGATCAGAAGTTATGTTCAACTCGGCTAGAGATCTCCACCCCATTTCGTGGATATGGGTGCACGAACATCGCCGATATAGTCACCCCCTACGATTTATTCTCACCCCTTCAGCGAAAGAACTGGGCATAACTTTCCGCCCGAACATCGGAATCGGCACTCCGAGACGGTCAACGGGGCACTGGTTTTGCGGAATTCCATTCCGGGGGCGAAATTCGCCACGTAGCATGTTTATTAGTACACCGATTGTCGTACCCGTTGGGTAAGACGTTGATATTTGTTCGCCCGGTGATCGAAAACGCCGTCAAGGCCCCAATTCAGAATCGACACTTCAGCCTGGTCGGCACAAGGTTGCATTTGGGGATTTTCGGTTCGGCGCCTGAATTCCTCTCTGGGAGCGTGGTCGCGGCTGCCGATGCGATCGCATACGGACACCCCTTCGCTGAAACGGGCATAACTTTTCGCTCGGTTATCAAAATCACTTATAAGACCCCAATTCGGAATCGGCACTCAGAGGCGTCCGTCGCCCTCTTATTGCCTCAGGTGATAAGATGTCATTTCGGGGTTGAAAAACCTTTGTTTCGCACTCTGAAATTGTGATTCTAGCAAACGATCTTCTCGATTCCACAGTTTTCTTGCAGTAGCACCTCTCTCGATTACGCGAATCGCTGTAGGGCCAACACATGGAGTCGGCCTATCACGACGATCAGAAGTCGTGTTCAACTCAGCTCGATATCTGCCCCCCAAGTCATGGATATGGGTGTACGAACATCACCGATATAGTCACCCCCTATGGTTTATTCCCACCCCTTCAGCGAAAGAACTGGGCATAACTTTCCGCCCGGGCATCGAAATCGCTTATGTGACCACAATTCGGAATCGACACTCCGAGATGGTCGACAGGGCGCTGGTTTCACGGAATTCTATTTCGAGGCCAAAATTCTCCGTGTAGCGTGTGTATTAGTGCACCGATTATCGTACCCGTTAGGTAGGACGCAGATATTTGTTCGCTCGACGATCGGAAATGCCCGTAAGGTCCCAATTCAGAATCGGCACTTCGACCCGGTCGGCACAAGCTCGCATTCGGAGATTTCCGGTCCAGCGCCCAAATTCCTCTCCGAAAGCATGGTCGCGGGCTGCCGATGCAATCGCATACGGACACCCCTTTTCTCAAACGGGCATAACTTTCCGCTCGGTTATCAGAAACGCTTATAAGACCCCAATTCGGAATCGGCACTTAGAGGCGCCCGTTGCCCCCTTATTGCCTCAGGCGATCGGACATCGTTTCGCGGCTGAAAAACCTTCATTTTGCTCTCCAAAATTGTGAGTCTAGCCGACGATCTTCCCGATTCCAAGGTTTTCTTGCAGTAGCACCTCCCTCGATTACACGAATCGCTAGCGGGGCCAACACAGGGTGTCGACCTATCACGGCGATCGAAAGTCGTGTTCAACTCGGCTCGAGATCTCCACTCCATGTCATGGATATGGGTGCTTGAACATCGCCGATATAGTCACCCCTACAGTTTATTCCCACCCCTTTAGTGAAAGAACTGGGTATAACTTTCCGCCCGGGCATCGAAATTGCTTATGTGACCACAATTCGGAATTGGCACTCTGAGACGGTCGATAGGGTGCTGGTTTTACGGAATTTCGTTCCAGGGCTGAAATTCGCCACGTTGCGTGTATACTAGTACACCGATTGACGTACCAGTTGGGTAGGACGCGGATATTTGTTCGCCCGACTATCAGAAATGCAGGTAAGGCCCAATTCAAAATCAGCACTTCGACCCGGTCAACACAAGGTCGCATTTGGAGATTTCCAGTGCGACGCCCAAATTCCTCTCGGAGAGCATGGTCGCGGGCTGCCGATGCGATCACATACGGACACCCCTTCGCTCAAACGGGCATAACTTTCCACTCGATTATCAGAATCGCTTATAAGACCCCAATTTGGAATCGGCACTCAGAGGCGCCCGTCGCCCCCATATCGCCTTAGGCGATCAAACATCATTTCAGGGTTGAAAAACCTTCATTTCGCACTCCAAAATTGTAATTCTAGCCGACGATCTTCCCGATTCCAAGGTTTTCTTGCAGTAGCACCTACCTCGATTACGTGAATCGCTGACGGGGCCAACACATGGAGTCAGCCTATCACGGCAATCCGAAGTCGTGTCCTACTCGACTCGAGATCTCCACCCCAAGTTGTGGATATGGGTGCACGGACATCGCCGATATAGTCACCCCCTACGTTTTTTTCCCACCCCTTCAGCAAAAGAACTGGGCATAACTTCCCACCCGGGCATCGGAATCGCTTATGTGACCACAATTTGGAATCGGCACTCTGAGACGGTCGACAGGGCGCTAGTTTCGCGGAATTCCGTTTCGGGGCTGAAATTCACCGCAGAGCGTGTGTATTAGTACATTGATTGTCGTACCCGTTGGGTAGGACGTGGACATTTATTCGCCCGGTGATTGGAAACGCCTGCAAGGCCCCAACTCAGAATCGACACATCAACCCGGTCGGCACAAGGTTGCATTTGGAGATTTCCGTTCCAGTGCCCAAATTCCTCTCCGGGAGCGTGGTCGCGGGCTGCCGATGCGATCTCATACCGACACCCCTTCGCTCAAATGGGCATAACTTTCCGCTCGGTTATCAGAATCACTTATAAGACCCCAATTCAGAATCAGCACTCAGAGGCGCCCGTCACCCCCTTATTGCCTCAGGCGATCAAACGTCATTTCGGGGTCGAAAAACCTTCGTTTCACACTCAGAAATTGCAATTCTAGCCGATGATCTTTCTGATTCCAAGGTTTTCTTGCAGTAGCACCTCCCTCAATTACGCGAATCACTGGCAGGGCCAACACATGGAGTCGGCATATCACAACGATCGGAAGTCGTGTTTAAATCGGCTCGAGATCTCCACCCCAAGTCATGGATATGGGTGCACGAACATCACCGATATAGTCACCCACTACGGTTTATTCCCACCCCTTCAACGAAAGAACTCGGCATAACTTTCCGCCAGGGTGTCAGAATCGCTTATGTGACCACAATTCGGAATCGACACTCCGGGACGGTCGACAGAGCGCTGGTTTCACAGAATTCTGTTTCGAGGCCAAAATTCTCCGCGTAGCGTGTGTATTAGTACTCCGATTATCGTGCCCGTTGGGTAGGACGTAGATATTTGTTCGCCCAGTGATCGGAAATGCCCGTAAGGTCCCAATTCAGAATCGGCACTTCGACCGGGTCGGCACAAGGTCACATTCTGAGATTTCCTGGCCGGCGCACAAATTCCTCACCGAAAGCGTGGTCGCGGGCTGCCGATGCGATCGGAGACGGACACCCCTTCGCTCAAACGGACATAACTTTCTGATAGGTTATCAAAATCGCTTATAAGACCCCAATTCAGAATCGGCACTCTGAGGCGCTCGTGTCCTCTTGTCGCCTCAAGCGATCAGACGTCTTTTCGGGGTCGAAAAACCTTCGTTTTGCACTCCAAAATTACGATTCTATCCGACGATCTTCCCGATTCCAAGGTTTTCTTGCAGTAGCACCTCCCTTGTTTACGCGAATCGCTGGCGGGGCCAACACCTGGAGTCGGCCTATCACGACGATCGGAAGTCATGTTGAACTCGGCTCGAGATCTCCACCCCAAGTCGTGGATATTGGTGCACAAACATCGTCGACATATTCTCCCCCTATAGTTTATTCCCACCCCTTTAGCGAAAGAACTGGGCATAATTTTCCGCCCGGGCGTCGAAATCGCTTATGTGACCACATTTCGGAATCGACACTTCGGGACGGTCGACAGGGCGCTAGTTTTACGGAATTCTGTACCGGGGCCAAAATTCGTAGCGTAGCGTGTGTATTGGTACATCGATTGTCGTACCCGTTGGGTAGGATGCGAATATTTGTTCGCCCGGCGATCAGAAACGTAATAAGGTCCCAATTCAGAATCGGCACTTCGACCCGGTCGGCACAAGGTCACATTCAGAGATTTCTGGTATGTGGCCGAAATTCCTCTCCAGGAGCGTGGTCGCGGGCTGTCGATGCGATCGCATATGGACACCCCTTTGCTCAAACGGGCACAACTTTCCGCTCGATTATCAGAATCGCTTATAAGACCCCAATTCAGAATCGGATTTTAGAGGCGCCCGTCGCCCCCTTATTTCCTCAGGCGATAAGACGTCATTTTGGGGTCGAAAATCCTTCGTTTCACACTCTAAAATTACGATTCTGGTCGACGATCTTCCCGATTCCAAGGTTTTCTTGCATTAGCACCTCCCTCGATTACTCGAATCGCTGGCGGAGCCAACACATGGAGTCGGCCTATCACGACGATCGGAAGTCGTGTTCAACTCGACTCGAGATCTCCACCCCAAGTCATGGATATGGGTGTACGAACATTGCCGATATAGTCATCCCCTACGGTTTATTCCCACCCCTTCAGCGAAAGAACTGGACATTACTATCTGCCCAGGCATCGGAATCACTTATGTGACCACAATTCGGAATCGGCACTCTGAGACGGTCGACAAGGTGCTGGTTTCACAGAATACCATTTCGGGGTCGAAATTCACCGCAGAGCGTGTGTATTAGTACACCGATTGTTGTACCCGTTGGGTAGGACACAGATATTTGTTCGTCCGGCGATCGGAAACGCCGGAAAGGCCCCAATTCAGAATCGGCACTTCGACCCGGTAGGCATAAGGTCACATTCAGAGATTTCCAGTCCGGCGCCCAAATTCCTCTCCGGGAGCGTGGTCGCTGGCTGCCGATGCGATCGTATACGGACACCCCTTCGCTCAAACGGGCATAACTTTCCACTCGGTTATTAGAAACGCTTATAACACCCCAATTCCGAATCATCACTCAGAGGCGCCCGTCACCCCCTAATTGGCTCAGGTGATAAGACGTCATTTCAGGGTCGAAAAACCTTCGTTTCGCACTTTAAAATTACAATTCTAGTCGACGATCTTCCCGATTCTAAGATTATCTTGCAGTAACACATCCCTCGATTACGCGAATCACTGGCGGGGCCAACACATGGAGTCGACCTATCACGGGGATCGGAAGTTATGTTCAACTCGGCTAGAGATCTCCACCCCATGTCGTGGATATGGGTGCACGAAGTTCGTCGATATAGTCACCCCCTACGGTTTATTCCCACCCCTTTAGCGAAAGAACTGGGCATAACTTTCGGCCCGGGCATCAAAATCGCTTATGTGACCACAATTTGGAATCGGCACTCCGAGACGGTCGACAGGGCGCTAGTTTTGCAAAATTTCAATTCGGTGCCGAAATTCGCCGCAGAGCGTGTGTATTAGTACACCGATTATCGTACCCGTTGGGGAGGATGCAGAAATTTGTTCGCCAGGCGATCGGAAACGCCCGTAAGGCCCCAATTCAGAATCGACACTTCGACCCGGTCGGCACAAGGTCGCATTCGGATATTTCTGGTCCGGCACCCAAATTCCTCTCTGGAAGCGTGGTTGCGGGCTGCCGATGCGATCGCATACAGACACCCCTTCGTTCAAATGGGCATAAATTTCCGCTCGGTTATCAGAATCGCTTATAAAACCCCAATTCGAAATCGGCACTCAGAGGCGCCCGTCGCCCTCTTATAACCTCAGGCGATAAGATGTCATTTTGGTGTCGAAAAACCTTTGTTTCTCACTCTAAAATTGCGATTCTAGCCGATGATCTTCCCGATTCTAAGATTTTCTTACAGTGGCACCTCCCTCGATTACGCGAATCGCTGGCGGGGCCAACACATGGAGTCGGCCTATCATGGCGATCGAAAGTCGTGTTCAACTCGGCTCGAGATCTCCACCCCAAGTCGTGGATATGGGTGCCCGGACATCGCCTATATAGTCACCCCCTACGGTTTATTCCCACCCCTTCAGCGAAAGAACTGGGCATAACTTTCCACCCGGGCATCGGAATTGCTTATGTGACCACAATTCAGAATCGGCACTCCGCGACGGTCGACAGGGTGCTAGTTTCGTGGAATTCCGTTTCGGGGCCAAAATTTACCGTAGAGCGTGTGTATTAGTACACCGATTGTTGTACCCAATGGGTAGGACGCGGATATTTGTTCGCCCGGCTATCGGAAACGCCAGCAAAGCCCCAATTCAGAATCGGCACTTCGACCCAGTCGGCCCAAGGTCGCATTTGGAGATTTCCGATCCGGCGCCCAAATTCCTCTCCGGGAGCGTGGTCGCGGGCTGCCGATGCGATCGCATACGGACACCCCTTCCCTCAAACGGGCATAACTTTCCGGTCGGTTATCAAAATCGCTTATAAGACCCGAATTCGGAATCGGCACTCACAGGCGCTCGTAGGCCACTTATTGCCTCAGGCGATAAGATGTCGTTTCGGGGTCGAAAAACCTTCGTTTCGCACTCCGAAATTGTGATTCTAGCCGACGATATTCCTGATTCTAAGGTTTTCTTACAGTAGCACCTCCCTCGATTACGCTAATCACTGGCGGGGCCAACACATGGAGTCGGCCTATCACGACGATTGGAAGTCGTGTTCAACGTGGCTCGAGATCTCCACCACATGTCATGGATATGGGTGCACGAACATCGCCGATATAGTCACCTTTACGGTTTATTCCCACCCCTTCAACGAAAGAACTGGGCATAACTTTCCACCCGGGCGTTGGAATCGCTTTTGTGACCACAATTCGCAATCGGCACTCCGAGACGGTCGATAGGGCACTGGTTTCGCAGAATTCCGTTCCAGGGCCAAAATTTGCCGCGGAGCGTGTGTATTAGTACACCGATTGTCATACCCATTGGGTAGGACGTGGATATTTGTTCGCCTAGCGATCGGAAATTCCCGCAAGGCCCCAATTCAGAATCGGCACTTCGACTCGGTCGGCACAAGGTCGCATTCGGAGATTTCCGATCCGGCGCCCAAATTCCTCTCTGGGAGCGTGGTCGCGGCCTACCGATGCGATCGCATACGAACACCCCTTCGCTCAATCGGGCATAACTTTCCGCTCGGTTATGGGAATCGCTTATAAGACCCCAATTCAGAATCGGCACTCACAGGCGCCCGTCGGCCTCAGGCGATAAGACGTCGTTTCGGGGTCAAAAACCTTCGTTTCGCACTCCAAAATTACGATTCTAGTCGACGATCTTCCCGATTCCATGGTTTTCTTACAGTAGCACCTCCCTCGATTACGTGAATCGCTGGCGGGGACAACACATGGTGTGACGGACCACATCGTTCAAACCCGTTAACTTGATAATGAGCCTGACACGACTCCGCCTCCCGTGAACGAGTCGAAGCTTCGCAAGGGATATCATTCACACAAGTCCGTAGAAATATAAAGGAAACCACATAACAGAAGTAAACTTTCCATTCCACAAATATTTACATGGGATTTACATAGCTAGTTTCTCAACAAAAACCATAAACCTGTACAACAGAACCTGGGGCATACCCCGAGGTGTACAAAGAGAGAAAATTACACTGTTGGTGGTGGCGCAGACCCTGCTCCGCTACGGTGCGGCCCGGAACTAGAAGACGGTTGGGAAGCTTCCTGCTCTCCCTCACCTGAAAGGAGTAGGGGGGGGGGGTGAGCCTCGCTAGTCACTAGCTCAGTAGGGAAACTCCCCCAAAGAAACCGAGCAAACCACAACTCAAGTAACTAAGCAGGAAGCTACGCTATAATAGTTTATAGAATTATTTAAGCAAGATATTAAAGTTGTAACTTACTTACCACTTGTTGATCTCAAAAGTAATGTTAATAAATAAATAAATGGAAAACCCAAACAGGTGTACAAGCTAAAGTAGGTAAACGCCAAACTCGGGTCGCGTAGCCTGGCTCGCGACACCAGCAACCAACCCGGACAAACACACAGGTCTACCTCTCAGCCTCGTAGCCACGGACGAAAGGTCCAGCTGCCGCTCCACTAAACAAACACACCTGTAGGTCACACCCCGCATGCCTATGCCTGTCACCTTTAGGGACTCCGACCTAAGCTCCCTAAAGTGAGGCACTGGAAAGAGGACTAGATGGGGTCCAGTACGTCTACTGGTGTCCGTCCCCCCAACTACAAGCGCGCTACAAGCGACTAAACAACAAACTCTCACAAGTCATTGTCCCATTGCCATCTTTCCCTCAACCGGACGGCAACCCTCCCCGAGAGTGAGGGTGTCCAGGAAGACGACAAGACCCTGACAGTACCACTGTACCGGGACAAACCCCGAGCACACCCACGTGCCTGGCTCACTTCGGAACCTGGGGCTCCCAACTGAAGAGGTAACCACGGAAGGTGTAACACTACCTGCCACACACACAGAAACTCGTGCACGCTACGCAAACCACGTGAACACATACGGGTCACTGAAACTCACACACACAACCACGTGAGCCTGTAGCTCACCATGTGAACAGCACTTCCGAAGAGCGCAACAAATGCCAAAGCACCACAAACCACCTCTACACACATTGGTTAACCATGCCATGCATCGGTTAAACAGTAACAGATATATACACCAGCAATTGTACACAAATCACAACCCTCGGCTGCGATCGCGACAGAGGCCCAGGTCGCGTTCAAATAACGACACCCCGACCAGTCGCAATCCAGAAAGCGAACGCGACGTATCGTCCTGTCGCGATCAAATCGCGACAGGGGAGACCGTCGCCTTCACAGGCGAAAAACCCTATCCGGGTCCCCTTTGCCAGAAACCCTAAAAACCCTACCATACATGGCTTCTAATCCATTTTTCATGCTCTTTGTGAAGTCCTAACATGCCGTCTACGGTTCTTAAAACAGTAAACACATCACACGACACACACACAACAATTCCAAGAAGAAAAAGGGTAGAATCTCCCTACTTTGATGAAGAACACCTAAATGGGCGATAACCCGGCGCTTCTCCCGCTCCACACGTGATCCTCGCGGCGAGAACACGACCAACCAAGTCCCACGAGCTCGAATTGCCCAAAAACCCACGAGCAAAACCTCCTCTGGCCAAGCAGAGCTTGTGGAAGCTCTGTTCTGCCAGGGTTTCTTAAAAACACAGCTCGGTTGGGAACGCGACGTATTGTGTCGTCGTGACCAGGTCGCGACACGAATGTCCGTCGCGATCCTCCTATCGACGTCAGCATGCTCGCCCTGTGCGCGACACGCGACGCGCATGCAGACGATGAGCCAAAACAGCGGCAACCTAAACGCGACGTCCCCGAGTGTCGCGATGAGAACGCGACGAGCCCCTCGGTCGCGTTCAGGGACAGAAAACAAACGTGCGCTTTAGGCCAACCAACCGGCCCACAACGTCCCGGAAACCTGTGTAAGCACCTGCTACACACAACATGAGCCACACACTGGCCACCACAACTAATGTAAGACGATCCGAACAGTCGATATGCTACACATGGAGTCGGCCTATCACGGCGATCGGAAGTCGTGTTCAACTCGGCTGGAGATCTCCACCCCAAGTCGTGGATATGGGTGCACGAACATCGCCGATATAGTCACCTTTACGGTTTATTCCCACCCCTTCAGCGAAAGAACTGGGCATAACTTTTAGCCCAGGCATCGGAATCACTTATGTGACCACAATTCGGGATCGGCAGTCCGAGATGGTCGATAGGGCGCTGGCTTCGCAGTATTCCGTTACGGGGCCGAAATTCGCCGCGTAGCGTGTGTATTAGTACACCGATTATCATACCCATTGGGTAGGATGCGGATATTTGCTCGCCCGATGATCGGAAACGCCGGCAAGGCCCCAATTCAGAATCGGCAGATCGACCCGGTCGGCACAAGGTCGCATTCGGAGATTTCCAGTCCAGCGCCGAAATTCCTCTCCGGGAGCATGGTCACGGGCTGCCGATACGATCGCATACGGACAGCCCTTCGCTCAAACGTGCATAACTTTCCGCTCGGTTATCAAAATCGCTTATAAGAACCCAATTCGAAATCAGCACTCAGAGGCGCCCGTCGCCCCCTTATTGCCTCAGGCAATAACACGTCTTTTCGGGGTCGAAAAACTTTTGTTTCGCACTCTGAAATTGTGATTCTAGCCTACGATCTTCTCGATTCCAATGTTTTCTTGCAGTAGCACCTCACTCGATTACGTGAATCGTTGGCGGGGCCAACACATGGAGTCGGCCTATCACAACGATTGGAAGTCGTGTTGAACACGGCTTGAGATCTCCACCCCAAGTCGTGGATATGGGTACACGAACATCGGCGATATAGTCACCCCCTATGGTTTATTCCCACCCCTTCAGCGAAAGAACTGGGCATAACTTTCCGCCCGAGCATCGGAATCGCTTATGTGACCACAATTCACGGAATTCCGTACCGGGGCCGAAATTCGCAGCGTAGCGTGTGTATTGGTACACCGATTGTGGTACCCATTGGGTAGGATGCGGATATTTGTTCGCCCGGCGATCGAAAACGCAAACAAGGCCCCAATTCAGAATCGACACTTCGACCCAGTCGGCACAAGGTCACATTCAAAGATTTCCAGTCCGGGGCCGAAATTCCTGTCCGGGAGCATGGTCGTGGGCTGCCGATGCGATCGCATACGGACACCCCTTCGCTCAAATGGGCATAACTTTCCGCTCGGTTATCAGAATCGCTCATAAGACCCCAATTCGAAATTGGCTCTCAGAGGCGCCTTGCCCCCGTATTGCCTCAGTCGATAAGACGTCGTTTCGGGGTCGAAAAACCTTTGTTTCACACTACAAAATTACGATTCTAGCCGACGATCTTCTCGATTGTAAGGTTTTCTTGCAGTATCACCTCCCTCGATTACGCGAATCACTGGCGGGGCCAACACAAGGAGTCGGCCTATCACGACGATCGGAAGTCGTGTTCAACTCGGCTCGAGATCTCCACCCCAAGTCGTGCATTTGGGTGCACAAACATCACCGATATAGTCACCCCCTACGGTTTATTCCCACCCCTTCAGCAAAAGAACTGGGCATAACTTTCCGTCCAGGCGTCGGAATCGCTTATGTGACCATAATTCGGAATCGGCACTCCGAGACGGTCGACAGGGTGCTGGTTTCGTGGAATTCCATTCTGGGGCCAAAATTCGCTGCGTAGCGTGTGTATTAGTACACCGATTGTCGTACCTTTTGGGTAGGACGCGGATATTTGTTCGCCCGGCAATCTGAAACGCCCGCAAGGCCCCAATTTAGAATCGGCACTTCGACCCGGTCGGCACAAGGTCGCATTCGGAGATTTCCGGTCTGGTGCCCAAATTCCTCTCCGGGAGTGTGGTCGCGGGCTGCCGATGCAATCGCATACGAACACCCCTTCGCTCAAACAGGCATAACTTTCCGCTCAGTTATCAGAATCACTTATAAGACCCCAATTTGGAATCGGCACTTAGAGGCGACTGTCGCCCCTTATTGCCTCAAGTGATAAGACGTCATTTTGGGGTCGAAAAACCTTCGTTTCGCACTCCGAAATAGTGATTCTAGCCGACGATCTTCTCGATTCTATGGTTTTCTTGCAGTAGCACCTCCCTTGATTACGCGAATCGCTAGTGGGGCTAACACATGGAGTCGGCTTATCACAACGATCAGAAGTTGTGTTCACTTTGGCTCGAGATCCCCACCCCAAGTCATGGATATGGGTGCACGAACATCGTCGATATAGTCACCCCTTACGGTTTATTCCCACCCCTTCAGCGAAAGAACTGGGCATAACTTTTCGCCCGGGCATCAGAATCGCTTATGTGACCACAATTTAGAATCGGCACTCCGAGACGGTCGACAGGGCGATGGTTTCGTGAAATTCCATACCGGTGTCGAAATTTTCCGCAGAGCGTGTGTATTAGTACACCGATTGTCGTACCCGTTGGGTAGGACACGAATATTTGTTGGCCCGGTGATCGGAAACGCAAACAAGTCCCCAATTTAGAATCGACACTTCGACCCGGTCGGCATAAGGTCGCATTCGGAGATTTTCGGTCCGGGGCCCAAATTCCTCGCCGGGAGCATGGTCGCGGGCTGCCGATGCGATCGCATACTAACACCCCTTCGCTCAAATGGGCATAACTTTCCGCTTGATTATCATAATCGCTTATAAGACCCAAATTCGGAATCGGCTCTCAGAGGCGCCCATTTCCCCCTTATTGCATCAGGCGATAAGACGTCATTTCAGAGTCAACAAACCTTCGTTTCGCACTTTGAAATTACGATTCTAGCTGACGATCTTCCCGATTCCACGGTTTTCTTGCAGTAGCACCTCCCTCGATTATGTGAATCGCTGGCGGGGGCCAACACATGGAGTCGGCCTATCACGGCGATCGGATGTCATGTTCAACTCGGCTCGAGATCTCTACCCCAAGTTGTGGATATGGATGCACGAACATCGATGATATAGTCACCCCCTACGGTTTATTCCCACCCCTTCAGCGAAAGAACTGGGCATAAATTTCTGCCCGGGCGTCAGAATCACTTATTTGACCACAATTCGGAATCAGCACTTCAAGACGGTCGACAGGGCGTTGGTTTCGCGGAATTCTGTTTTGGGGCCAAAATTCGCCGCGTAGCGTGTGTATTAGTACACTGATTGTCGTACCCGTTGGGTAGGACGCGGATATTTGTTCGCTCGGCGATCGGAAACGCAAACAAGGCCCCAATTTAGAATCGACACGTCGACCCGGTCAGCACAAGGTCACATTCGGAGATTTCCGGTCCGGCGCTGAAATTCCACTCCGGGAGCGTGGTCGCGGGCTGCCGATGCGATCGCATACAGGCACCCCTTCGCTCAAACGGGCATAACTTTTCGCTCGGTTATTAGAATCGCTTGTAAGACCTCAATTCGGAGTTGGCACTCAGATGCGCCCGTCGCCCCCCTATGGCCTCAGGCGATAAGACATCGTTTTGGGGTCGAAAAACCTTCGTTCAACACTCCGAAATTATGATTCTAGGCTACGATCTTCCCGATTCCACGGTTTTCTTGCAGTAGCACCTCCCTCGATTCCCCAAATCACTAGCGGGGCCAACACCTGGAGTCGGCCTATCACGGCGATCGGAAGTCGTGTTGAACTCGGCTTGAGATCTCCACCCCAAGTCATGGATATGGGTGCACGAACATCGCCGATATAGTCACCTCCCACAGTTTATTCCCACCCCTTCAGTGAAAGAACTGGGCATAACTTTATGCCCGAGCATCGGAATCGCATATGTGACGACAATTCAGAATCGGCACTCCGAGACGATCGGCAGGGCGCTGGTTTCGTGAAATTTCGTACTGGGGCCAAAATTCGCCGCGGAGCGTGTGTATTAGTACACCGATTGTCGTACCCGTTGGGTAGGACTCGGATATTTGTTCGCCCAGTGATTTTAAACGCCCGCAAGGCCCCAATCAGAATCAGCACTTCGACCGGTCGGCACAAGGTCGCATTCAGAGATTTCCGGTCCGGCGCCCAAATTCCTCTCCGGGAGCGTGGTCGCGAGCTGTCGATGCGATCACATACGGACACCCCTTCCCTCAAACGAGCATAAATTTTCACTCAGTTATCAGAATTGCTTATAAGACCCCAATTCGGAATCGACAGTCAGAGGCGCCCGTCGCACCCTGATTGCCTCAGGCGATAAGACGTTGTTTTGGGGTCGAAAAACCTTTATTTCACACTCCAAAATTGCGATTCTAGCCTACGATCTTCCTAATTCCACGATTTTTTTGCAGTACCACCTCCCTCGATTTCGCGAATCGCTGGCAGGGACAACACCTGGATTCGGCCTATCACGGCGATCGGAAGTCGTGTTCAACACGGCTCGAGATCTCCACCCCAAGTCGTGGATATGGGTGGACGAACATCGCTGAAATAGTCACCCCCTACGGTTTATTCCCACCCCTTCAGCGAAAGAACTGGGCATAACTTTCCACCCGAGCATCAGAATCGCTTATGTGACCACAATTCTAAATCGGCACTCCGAGACGGTCGACAGGGCGCTGGTTTTGCGGAATTCTATTTTGGGGTCAAAATTCGCCGTGGAGCATGTGTATTAGTACACCGATTGTCATACCCCTGGCTAGGACGCGGATATTTGTTCGCCCGGCAATCGAAAACGCCCGTAAGGCCCCAATTTAGAATCGACACTTCGACCCAGACGGCACAGGTTGCATTCAGAGATTTCCGGTCCGGCGCCCAAATTCCACTCCGGGAGCGTGGTCGCAGGCTGCCGATGCAATCGCATACAGACACCCATTCGCTCAAACGGGCATAACTTTCCGCTCATTTATCAGAATCGCTTATAAGACCCCAATTCGGAATCGACACTTAGAAGCGCCTGTCGCCCCCTTATTGCCTCAGGCGATAAGACGTCGTTTCGAGGTCGAAAAACCTTCATTTCGCACTCCAAAATTGTGATTCTATCCGACGATCTTTTTGATCTCAAGGTTTTCTTACAGTAGCACCTCCCTCGATTATGCGAATCGCTGGCGGGGTCAACACATGGAGTCGGCCTATCACGGCAATCGGAAGTCGTGTTGAACTCGGCTCAGGATCTCCACCCCAAGTCGTGGATATGGGTGCACGAACATCGCCGATATAGTTACACCCTACGGTTTATTCCCACCCCTTAAGTGAAAGAACTGGGCATAACTTTACGCCCGAGCATCGGAATCGCTTATGTGACCACAATTCAGAATCGACACTCTGAGACGATCGACAGGGCGGTGGTTTCATGGAATTCTATACTGGGGCCAAAATTCGTTGCGGAGCGTGTGTAGTAGTACACCGATTGTCGTACCCGTGGGTAGGATGCGGATATTTGTTCACCCGGTGATCGAAAACGACCGCAAGGCCCCAACTCAGAATCGGCACTTCGACCCGGTCGAAATTCACTGCGGAGCGTGTGTATTTTATACACCGATTGTCGTATCCGTTGGGTAGGACGCGGATATTTATTGCCCGGTAATCGAAAATGCCCACAAGGCCCCAATTCAGAATCGACACTTCAACCCGGTCGGCACAAGGTTGCATTCGGAGATTTCCAGTCCGGCACCCAAATTCCTCTCTGGGAGCATGGTCGCGGACTGCCGATGCGATCGCATACAGACACCCCTTCGCTCAAATGGGCATAACTTTTCGCTCGGTTATCAGAATTGCTTATAAGACCCCAATGCAGAATCAGCACTCAGAGGCGCCCGTTGTCCTTTTTTTGCCTCAGGCGATAAGATGTCGTTTCGGGGTCGAACAACCTTCGTTTCGCACTCTGAAATTGTGATTCTAGCTGATGATATTCTCGATTCCAAGGTTTTCTTGCAGTAGCACCTCCCTCGATTACATGAATCGCTGGCGGGGCCAACACATGGAGTCGGCCTATCACGGCGATCAGAAGTCATGTTCAACTCGGCTCGAGATCTCCCCCCCCCCCCCCCCCCCCCCAAGTCGTGGATATGGGTGCACGAACATCTTCGATATAGTCAACCCCTACGGTTTATTCCCACCCCTTCAGCGAAAGAACTGGGCATAACTTTCCGCCCGGGCATCGAAATCACTTATGTGACCACAATTCGATAACCGAGCGTTGGTGTAATGCCCCGACGCAGAATATCGGAGCGGGATTACAGTTATTAAATAGTACAGAGCGGGAAAATAAATACAAACCATTGCACAAATGGAATAATACTAAATGAACTCCAATTCCATTAATAATCCACCAACTTCATTACAATCACTAATATCTCATTGACTTCATTGACTAACTATTACATCAACGTATCAGAGCCAAAATTAGGGCCCAGAGTACTTTGTTGAAAAACCAAACTAATACATCAAAACTATTTGACACATTCTATGCTAACTAACTACTAAAGCAATGGTTGATGAACAGGGTCACTCCTGAGCATCCTCCTCAGTCCCAGCCTCGTGAGTGTGGTCATCATCCGACTCACCTGAAATACATTAAATAAAAACACAGGATGAGCGAATAACGCCCAGTAGGACTTAATATCTCATGAACACAAGCATGGTTTAAATAATTAATGTCTTAATGGCAGATTAACTAGAGAGAATAGTCATGTAGAACAAGTAACGATAACGAGAGAACAATAGCATCTGGCGCAGGGAAAATAGCACAACGAGAACGACAATAGAATGGCCATGTAACGATATAACATGTAAATTGCACAACGTGCACTAGTAACGATAACAATTGAACTGGTATAGATAGCACTTTGATTGTCATAGATTAAATTTGATAGTATGATGGCGCTGGATGCATGCCGTAACACATCCTTGATCATTTTACCTCCCATGAGCACTAGCACTTTTCGAGCGCTCCTCCTAGGACCTGATCGGGCCCCATTGCGCTGGCATTAGTCATTTCTTTATCTTAGACAATCACAAGAATGGCCAATAGAGTACCAAGAAAAAGATGAGAGTAGTAGAGAGAACGTGAACAGACGAGAGAATATAGAGAGCAGATGAGATAGAGGTATTATCGTAAAATCACATTAAACATCGATAGTAACGGTTGCACAGCACACCATTGCAGGCCGGCAGTCTAGTAGAAGTCACCACCACCCACTGGCCGTGCTATGTACACAGGCTAGATGGTCCGGCATGATCACAAGATAAGGAAAGAACATACTAAGGCCATAGATCGTACTGATCCCTAAGGTGTAATGGGTTTTAGGGTACAACTAGCTCGTCGGCAATGGACGTACCCCAAAGCCAAGAAGACTTATGGAGGCCTTGACAAGGAGTCCCTGGCTCAGTCGAGAGTATTCCCGATGGAGAGGTGGTCCAAGTCAAGAGAAAATGTGTAGAAAATGGGTCCGTCGTGCCTCGAGTGCTCGAAAGACGAGGGAACGGTGACGGTGTACAAAACACACGTATAAAATGAAGACAAATGTGATTAATTAAATAGGGAAATTTAGTCATTTATTTCACTAATTTACCAGATACATTATTACATAAATTATTAGGGTCAAATGGCAATTAATGTCACACCCCTCCAATTTAGCAGCGGAATAAATCGGAGGAAAACGCGAGCAACAAGTATGGTAGCATGAATTGCGCATACAGACGCAAACATCAGAGCATCTAATGAACAATAATTGAAATAAATTCTTATTTCATTATAAAATCACGAAGACTATTACAACCACTAATTCGGAGCCAATACCTAGGGCTCAATGACATCATTACATTGAAAAGAAATCTAAAGCAACAACTATTAGACTCCATAGTACTAGGGCAACTTCGTCAACTGACTCCAGGTCGCTCATCACACTGGTCCCATCCCATTAGTGTGTGTGACGTCATTGTCTGACTTACCTGAGACACAATAACAAATTACGAAGTGAGCGATAACGCCCAGTAGGGCTTAAATCTCAGGATCAAGTAGGCTTTAAATAATTAATGCATTAAATGGCAGAGTAACTAATGATAGAGCGAGTCATGTAAAGTCGAGAAAGTAATAGCACAAGTAACATGGTTCAGATAGCAGATGAATCAAGTATAGCACGATGATTAAAGTCAAGTCACGATAGAAACGATAACAACGCAACAGCATGTAGCGACAATGACAAGCAATAGCAAGCGACAGGCATAGCAAGGAGTGATAGTAGTTGGTCATGTAAAGAGTAAATTGCACTTTGATTGATTTTCATCAATCGAGATAGTATAGCACTCTTGATTAACTTTTGTCAATCGAAATAGTAATGGCACTTTGGTTATCCGTAGATAGCCAAGAGAGTATAGCACTTTTATTGTCATTAGACAACGAGAGAGTAGAGCACTTTGAATGAGATTAAGTCACGATAGTACGCAATAATTCAAGATAGAAAGTATCAAGTAGAGCAAGTAGAGTGTATGACAAGATAGCGTATAACGAGATAGCGTGTATGGTTGCACAAAGGTGCACTAGTAGAATACGACAATAGTCACTTCTAGGACAGTAGCCGTTCAGTAACAGTCTGCAATAGCACAGTAATCGCACAGTACATCTGAACTCTTCAGACTAATAGTATAACAGTTTGTGATAGCACAGTAATATCACAGTACATCTGAACTCCTTAGACTAAAAGGATAGTAGTCAGATGTCTAGCCAATACAGTATAGTCAGAACCAGTGCAATGCAGAACACCGTCTATAGCCCCTGCAGGTATTTTCGGGTGGCTCTCTACCCCCAGGACTAGATTGGAGCCCCTCGGACACTCTCCGTGCCCTGCACAATATGCATTGGATACAGTAGAGTCACAAGACCCATATTATAGCACTAGACAGTCATGAACAGTACAAAATAGTAGGAGCCACACAGCTCAAAGAGTACCAAGAGAGTACTAGATGAATAGACGAGAGAGACGAGATAGTAGAGTGAACGTGAATAGACGAGCGAGTAGAGTATAGATGAGATCTTATGGTCATTGCACAAGAAACGTCGAGTAACGAGTGATAGTAACAGTTGCACAACACACGCGTACGGCGTTGGCAGTCAGGTGGAATACACAACCCTTCCGCTGGCCTCATTATGCACAGGTCCAGAGGTCCGGCGTGATTCAAGATAAGAGCGAGAGCAACTAAGGCTGTTTGGATCTTGTCGATCCCTAAAGGGTATCATAGGTGTTAGGGTACAACCAGCTCGTCGACCATGTGGGAATCCATGGACAGAGGAGACTTACAGAGGTCTTGAACAAGGATTCACTAGTCCGGCAGAAGGAATATCCGACGGAGAGTTCGTCCAAGTTAAGGAAAGTGTGTATATAGAAACAAGTGCCCGACGTTCTAGAGGAATTCTAGAACAGTGGACCGTCGGTAACGGTATTCCCAAACAATGCGAGAAACGAAGACAAGTTCATTTAAAATAGAGCAATTTAATGTACATTATTGCAATAAATTAACCAGATACATTATGAGATATTTTGTGCCAAGTCAAGCCATAATTGGATGGTTCAAGTGTGTGAACGTGTGAGAGAAATCATAGATAGAAATATGTCGTGTTATTACATTTTAAATCATTCAATATGACTCCATTTTATAACATGTGTTTTTAGCAAGTTTGATAACAAGGCAAGAAGTGGATAATCGGCAAGTAGAGAGTATGATCATGAACTTAAAATCAATTAAAAATTATGTAAACATGTCTTAACTTTGATATGGGTTGATAAATACATGTTAAGACTTTCTAGAACCTTCTTAGAAGAGATCAAACTCACACATGCAAGGAACGACGCAAAACGACGGAAACCAAGATGTATGCCTTTTAGAAGGCAAATGTAATCCCATCCCTTCACCTCCTAAGGTCATAACTCATTGATTTTTCATTCAAATCTCACACATGAATATACCAAATTGAATCCCTTTGAATGAGGAATCCATCAAAGAACACGGCTCGTCAATCTGAGGTCTATAAAAAAAGTTATGGCCGATTAAGCGAACACAGGCAGAACGCGACGCAATACCTGTCGCCTTATAAAAGTGAACGCGACCATGAACTTGTCGCCTTCTGAAAAAGACCACGAAACGGCCTGATTTTTGGTATGGGTCACGACCATGATGTTTTCGCATTATGGTAGCGACGTGTCGACCTGTCGCTACCTGAAAATGACGTTTGGGTTGCTTTTCTACCTATTTCCAACTCTGACTTGGATTGGGTTTGACAGCTATGGGTTTGAAAAATCAAAACAAATGCTAGGGTGATCCAAATCGAGTGAAACCACCTTTGTTAGTTAGATTACTTCCAATACTTAGTACAATAGCAAATAATTGAGAAACAAAAGTTGTTTGACTAGGTAATAAAATGTATTGTGACTGACTGTATGAATCTGACACAGTGTTAATGTTCAGGCTAATACTCTTAGTACGATCAACACAAATTGGGGGAAATAGTTCCAAATGAAAGTAGACTCATGAGATAACAAGTTCTCTGTTGAACACTTGGTCTAAAAATGACTCCACAAAGAGGTATGGAACTTGTAGCACAAGTCAAGGTTCGAGGTTAAACCGCAACAGTACATTGTCGAAATCATGCAAGATTTAATTCGTGACAAAGGATGGGTAAAAATTAGAGCTTTTAGGGGCAAAGATGCCTAACATCCATCAGTAACTCCAGTTAAAATTTGAGAGCACGAGGTTGAGTATACATGGAGATCAAGAATAAAGAAGAAGGGTCGGGTTCATGGTGTTTGCAGAACTTCAAAAATCAACTATAAAAGATTGGCTCGATGGAAAAATATGAAACTTGAGGGTTAGGATGGGCTAAGGGCTCTTGTTTTAGATAAATACAAGTTATTTAGTATTTATCCTACCCTTTTACTATTTACTAATTAATTAAATCCGAATTTGGGATAATTAATTCCCATCCCATGATGGGCTCCACTATATTAGGCCTATTATTTTGTAATTTAAGTCATTTACAAAACCCATTAGGGTTTTAACTTATTGGGCTTAATTAAATGCCCTTTTTATTTCACTTATTTCTCATTTATTTTATTTAAATCTATTTATCTCATTTATTAAAAATAAAATTTTTATTTTATTTAGATTTTAAAAATCCAGGGTACTACAACTGGTTTCACAAAATTCCGTTCCAGGGCCAAAATTTGCCGCGTAGCGTGTGTATTAGTACACCGATTGTCGTACCCGTTGGGTAGGACGTGGATATTTGCTCGCCCGGTGATCGGAAAGGCCCGCAAGGCCACAATTCAAAATCGGCACTTCGACCCGGTTGGCACAAGGTCGCATTCATAGATTTCTGGTCCGGCGCCGAAATTTCTCTCTAGGAGCGTGGTCGCGGGCTGCCGATGCGATCGCATACGGACACCCCTTCGCTCAAACAGTCATAACTTTCCGCTCAGTTATCAGAATCACTTATAAGACCCCAATTTGGAATCGGCACTCAGAGGCGCCTGTCGACCCCTTATTGTCTCAGGTGATAAGACGTCATTTTATGGTCGAAAAACCTTCGTTTCGCACTCTGAAATTGCGATTTTAGCCGACGATCTTCCCGATTCCAAGGTTTTCTTGCAATAGCACCTCCCTCGATTACGCGAATCGCTGGCGAGGCCAACACATGGAGTCGGCCTATCACGACGATCGGAAGTTGTGTTCAACTCGGCTCGAGATCTCCACACAAAGTCATGGATATGGGTGCACGAACATCGCCGATATAGTCACCCCCTACGATTTATTCCTACCCCTTTAGCGAAGGAACTGGGCATAACTTTCCGCCCGGGCATCGGAATCGCTTATGTGACCACAATTCAGAATCAACACTCCGAGACGGTCGACAGGGAGCTGGTTTCGCGAAATTATGTTCTGGGGCCGAAATTCACTGCAGAGCATGTATATTAGTACACCGATTGTCGTACCCGTTGGATAGGATGCAGATATTTATTCGCCCGACGATCGAAAACGCCCGCAAGGCCCCAATTCAGAATCGGCATTTCGACCCGGTAGGCAAAGGACGCATTCGGAGATTTTCGGTCCGGCACCGAAATTCCTCTCCAGGAGCGTGGTCGCGGGCTGCCGATGCGATCGCATACGAACACCCCTTCGCTCAAACGGGCATAACTTTCTGCTCGGTTATCAGAATCGCTTATAAGACCCTAATTCAGAATCGGCACTTAGAGGCGCCCGTCGCCCCTTATTGCCTCAGGTGATAAGACGTCATTTCGGGGTGGAAAAACCTTCATTTCGCACTCCGAAATTGTAATTCTAGCCTACGATCTTCCAGATTCCAAGGTTTTCTTGCAGTAGCACCTCCCTCAATTATGCGAATCACTGGCGGGGCCAACACATGGAGTCGGCCTATCACGGCGATCGGAAGTCGTGTTCAATGCGACTCAAGATCTCCACCCCAAGTCGTGGATACGGGTGCACGAACATCACCGATATAGTCACCCCCTACGGTTTATTCCCACCCCTTCAGCGAAAGAACTGGGCATAACTTTCCGCCTGTGCGTCGGAATCGCTTATGTGACCACAATTCGGAATCGGCACTCCGATACGGTCAACAGGGCACTGGTTTCACAGAATTCCGTTTAGGGGCCAAAATTTGCCGCGTTGCGTGTGTATTGGCACATCGATTATCGTACCCGTTGGGTAGGACACAAATATTTGTTCGCTCGGTGATCGGAAACGCACGCAAGGCTCCAATTAAGAATCGACACTTAGACCAGGTCGGCACAAGGCCACATTCGTAGATTTTCGGTCTGGCGCCCAAATTCCTCTCCAGGAGCGTGGTCGCGGGCTGCCGATGCGATCACATACGGACACCCATTCGCTCAAACGGGCATAACTTTCCGGTCGGTTATCAGAATCGCTTATATGACCCCCATTCGGAATCGGCAGTCAGACGCGCCAGTCGCCACTTTATTGCCTCAAGCGATAACACGTCATTTCGGGGTCGAAAAACCTTCATTTTGTAGTCTAAAGTTGCGATTCTAGCCGACGATCTTCCTGATTTCAAGGTTTTCTTGCAGTAGCACCTCCGTCGACTACACAAATCGCTGGCGGAGCAAACACATGGTGTCGGCCTATCACAGCGATCGGAAGTCGTGTTCAACTCGGCTCGAGATCTCCACCCCAAGTCGTGGATATGGGTGCATGAACATCGGTGATATAGCCACCCTCTATGGTTTATTCCCACCCCTTCAGCGAAAGAACTGGGCATAACTTTCCGCCCGGGCATTGGAATTGCTTATGTGACCACAATTCAGAATCGACACTCCGAGACGGTCGACAGGGCGCTGGTTTCGCGGAATTATGTTTCGGGGCCGAAATTCACCGCGGAGCGTGTGTATTAGTACACCGATTGTCGTACCCGTTGGGTAGGATGCGGATATTTGTTCGCCCGACGATCGAAATCACCCGCAAGGCCCCAATTCAGAATCGGCACTTCGACCCGGCCGGCACAAGGTTGCATTCGGTGATTTCCGGTCCTGTGCTGAAATTCCTCTCCAGGAGCGTAGTCGCGGGCTGCCGATGCGATCGCATACGGACACCCCTTCGCTCAAACGGGCATAACTTTCTACTCGATTATTAGAATCGCTTATAAGACCCCAATTCAGAATCGCACTCAGAGGCAACCGTCGCCCCTTCATTGCTTCAGGCGATAAGGCGTCATTTCGGGGTAAAAAAACCTTCGTTTCGCACTCTGAAATTGCAATTCTAGCCTACGATATTCCCGATTCCAAGGTTTTCTTGCAGTAGCACCTCCCTCAATTACGCGAATCGTTGGCGGGGCCAGCACCTGGAGTCGGACGATCACAGCGATCAGAATTCATGTTCAACTCGGCTCGAGATCTCCACCCCAAGTCGTGGATATGGGTGCACGAACATCGCCGATATAGTCACCCCCTACGGTTTATTCCCACCCCTTCTATGAAAGAACTGGGCATAACTTTCCGCCCAGGCATCGGAATCGCTTATGTGTCCACATTTTAGAATCGGCCCTCCGAGATGGTCGACAGGGCACTGGTTTTGCAGAATTCCATTCCGGGGCCGAAATTCAACGCGGAGTGTGTGTATTAATACACCGATTGTCGTACCCGTAGGGTAGGATGCAGATATTTGTTTGCCCGGCGATCGAAAATGCCCACAAGGCCCCAATTCAGAATCGACACTTCGACCTGGTCAGCACAAGGTCGCATTCAGAGAATTCCGGTCCGGCGCCGAAATTCCTCTCCGGGAGCGTGGTCGCGAGCTGCCGATGCGATCGCATACGGACACCCCTTCGCTCAATTGGGCATAACTTTCTACTCGGTTATCAGAATCTCTTATAGGACCCCTAATTGCCTCAGGCGTCAAGACGTCGTTTCGGGGCCGAAAAACCTTCGTTTCACACTCCAAAATTGCAATTCTAGCCTACGATCTTCCCGATTCCAAGATTTTCTTGCAGTAGCATCTCCCTCGATTACCCAAATCGCTAGCAGGGCCAACACATGGACTCGGCCTATCACGGCGATCGGAAGTCGTGTTCAACTCGGCTCGAGATCTCCACCCTAAGTCGTGGATATGGGTGCACGAACATCGGTAATATAGTCACCCCCTACGGTTTATTCCCACCCCTTCAGCGAAGGAACTGGGCATAACTTTCCGCCCGGGCATCGGAATCGCTTATGTGACCACAATTCAGAATTGGCACTCCGAGACGGTCGACAGGGCGCTAGTTTCGCAGAATTCCGTTCCGGGGCCGAAATTCGTCGTGGAGCGTATGTATTAGTACACCGATTGTCGTACCCATTGGGTAGGACGCAGATATTTATTCGTCCGACGATCAGAAATGCAAACAAGGCACCAATTCAGAATCGGTACTTCGACCCGGTCGTCATAAGGTCGCATTCGGAGATTTCCGGTACGACGCTGAAATTCCTCTCCAGGTGCGTGGTCGCGGGCCGTCGATGCGATCGCATACGGACACCCCTTCGCTCAAACGGGCATAACCTTCCGCTCGGTTATCCGAATCGCTTATAAGACGCCAATTCAGAATCGGCACTCAGAGGCGCACGTCGCCTCCTTATGGCCTCAGGCGATAAGACGTCATTTTGGGGTCGAAAAACCTTTGTTTCGCACTCCGAAATTGCAATTCTAGCCTACGATCTTCCCGATTCCAAGGTTTTCTTGCAGTAGCACCTACCTCGATTACACGAATCGCTGGCGGGGCCAACACATGGAGTCGGACTATCACAACGATCGGAAGTCGTGTTCAACTCGGCTCGAGATCTCCACCCCAAGTCATGGATATGGGTGCACGAACATTGCCGATATAGTCACCCCCTACGGTTTATTTCCCACCCCTTCAGCGAAAGAACTGGACATAACTTTCCGCCCGGGCATCAGAATCGCTTATGTGACCACAATTCAGAATCGGCACTCCGAGAGGGTCAACAGGGCGCTGGTTTCATAGAATTCCATTCCGGGGCCGAAATTCGCCGCGGAGCATGTGTATTAGTACACCGATTGTCGTACCCGTTGGGTAGGATGCAGATATTTGTTCGTCCAACGATCGAAATCGTCCGCAAGGTCCCAATTCAGAATCGGCACTTCGACCCAGTCGGCATAAGGCCGCATTCGAAGATTTCCGGTCCGGCACCGAAATTCCTCTACGGGAGCGTGGTCGCGGGCTGCCGATGCGATCATATACAGACACCCCTTCGCTCAAACGGGCATAACTTTACGCTCGGTTATCAGAATCACTTATAAGACCCCAATTCAGAATCGTCACTTAGAGGCGCCCGTCATCCCCTTATTGCCTCAGGCGATAAGACATCTTTTCAGGGTCGAAAAACCTTTGTTTCGAACTCTAAAATTGCAATTCTAGCCTACGATCTTCCCGATTCCAAGGTTTTCTTGCAGTAGCACCTCCCTCGATTACGCGAATTGCTGGCGGGGCCAACACATGGAGTCGGGCTATCACGGCGATCGGAAGTCGTGTTCAACTCGGCTCGAGATCTCCACCCCAAGTCGTGGATATGGGTGCACGAACATCGCCGATATAGTCACCCCCTACGGTTTATTCCCACCCCTTGAGCTAAAGAACTGGGCATATCTTTCCGCCCGGGCATCAAAATTGCTTATGTGACCACAGTTCGGAATCGACACTCCGATTCGGTCGACAGTGCGCTGGTTTTGCGGAATTCCGTTTTGGGGCCGAAATTCGCCGCGTAGCATGTGTATTAGTACACCGATTGTCTCATCCGTTGGGTAGGACGCAGATATTTGTTCGCCCGGCGATCGGAAATGCCTGCAAGGCCCCAATTCAGAATCGGCACTTCGACCCGGATGGCACGAGGTCGCATTCGGTGATTTCTGGTCCGCCGCCGAAATTCCTCTCCGGGAGCATGGTTGTGGGCTGCTGATGCGATCGTATACGGACACCCCTTCGCTCAAACGGGCATAACTTTTCGCTCGGTTAGTAGAATCGCTTATAAGACCCCAATTCGGAATCGACACTCAGAGGCGCCCGTTTCCCCCTTATTGCCTCAGGCGATAAGACATCGGTTCGGGGTCGAAAAACCTTCGTTTCACACTATGAAATTGCGATTCTCGCCGACGATCTTCATGATTCCATGGTTTTCTTGCAGTAGCAACTCCCTCGATTATGCGAATCACTAGCGGGGCCAACACATAGAGCCGGCCTATCACGGCGATCGGAAGTTGTGTTCAACTCGGCTCCAAATCTCCACCCCAAGTCATGGATATGGGTGCACGAACATCGCCGATATAGTCACCCCCTACGGTTTATTCCCACCCCTTAAGGGAAAGAACTGGGCATAACTTTCCGCCCGGGCATCGGAATCGCTTATGTGAACACAATTCAGAATCAGAACTCCCAGACGGTCAACAGGGAGCTGGTTTCACAGAATTCCATTCGGGGGCCGAAATTCACTGCGGAGCGTTTGTATTAGTACACTGATTGTCGTACCCGTTGGGTAGGATGCATATATTTGTTCGTCCGACAATCGAAAGCACCAGCAAGGCCCCAATTCAAAATCGGCACTTCGACCCAATCGGCACAAGGCCGCATTCGGAGATTTCCGGTCCGGCGCCGAAATTCCTCTCCGGGAGCGTGGTCGCGGGCTGTCGATGCGATCGCATACGGACACCCCTTCGCTCAAACGGGCATAACTTTCTGCTCCCTTATCAGAATCGCTTATAAGACCTTAATTCAGAATCGGCACTCAGAGGCGCCCGTCGCTCCCTTATTGCCTCAGGCGTTAAGACATCGTTTCGGGGTTGAAAAATCTTCGTTTCGAACTCCGAAATTGCAATTCTATCCTACGATCTTCCCGATTCCAAGGTTTTCTTGTAGTAGCACCTCCCTCGATTACACGAATCCCTGGTGGGGCCAACACAAGCAGTCGGCCTATCACGGCGATTGGAAGTCGTGTTCAACTCGGCTCGAGATCTCCACCCAAGTCGTGGATATGGGTGCACAAACATTGCCGATATTGTCACCCCTACGGTTTATTTCCCACCCCTTCAGCGAAAGAACTGGGCATAACTTTTCGTCCAGGCAACAGAATCGCTTATGTGACCACAATTCAGAATCGGCACTCGGAGACGGTCGACAGGGCGCTGGTTTCGCGGAATTCTATTTCGGGGCCAAAATTCGTCGTGGAGCGTGTATTAGTACACCAATTGTCGTACCCGTTGGGTAGGATGCAGATATTAGTTCGCACGGCGATCGAAAACGCCCGCAAGACCCCAATTCAAAATCGGCACTTTGACCCGGTCGGCACAAAGCCGTATTCGGAGATTTCTGGTCCGGCGCCGAAATTCCTCTCCGGGAGCGTGGTCGCGGGCTGTCGATGAGATCGCATACGGACACCCCTTTGCTCAAATGGGCATAACTTTCTACTCGGTTATCAGAATCGCTTATAAGACCCCAATTCAGAATTGGCACTCAGAGGCACCCGTCGCCCCCTTATTGCCTTAGGCGATAAGACGTTGTTTCAGGGTCGAAAAACCTTTGTTTCAAACTCCAAAATTGCAATTCTAGCCTACGATCTTCCTAATTCCAAGGTTTTCTTGCAGTAGCACCTCCCTCGATTAGGCGAATCGCTGGCGGGGCCAACACATGGAGTCGACCTATCACGGCGATCAGAAGTCGTGTTCAACTCGGCTCGAGATCTCCACCCCAAGTCGTGGATATGGGTGCACGAACATCGCCGATATAGTCACCCCCTACGGTTTATTCCCACCCCTTGAGCGAAAGAACTGGGCATATCTTTCCGCTCGGGCATCGGAATTGATTATGTGACCACAGTTCGGAATCGACACTCTGAGACGGTCGACAGTGTGCAGGTTTTGTGGAATTCCGTTCTGGGGCCGAAATTCGCCGCGTAGCATGTGTATTAGTACACCGATTGTCGCACCCGTTGGGTAGGACGCAGATATTTGTTCGCCTGGCGATCGGTAATGCCTGCAAGGCCCCAATTCAGAATCGGCACTTCGACCCGGATGGCACAAGGTCGCATTCGGCGATTTCTGGTCCGCCGCCGAAATTCCTCTCCGGGAGCATGGTCGCGGCTGCTGATGCGATCGCATACGGACACCCCTTCGCTCAAACGGGCATAACATTTTGCTCGGTTATTAGAATCGCTTATAAGACCCCAATTCGGAATCGGCACTCAGAGGTGCCCGTTTCCCCCTTATTGCCTCAGGCGATAAGACATCGTTTCGGGGTCAAAAAACCTTCGTTTCACACTATGAAATTGCGATTCTCGCCGACGATCTTCATGATTCCAAGGTTTTCTTGCAGTAGCACCTCCCTCGATTATGCGAATCACTAGAGGGGCCAACACATAGAGCCGGCCTATCACGGAGATCGGAAGTTGTGTTCAACTCAGCTCCAGATCTCCACCCCAAGTCGTGGATATGGGTGCACGAACATCGCCGATATAGTCACCCCAACGGTTTATTCCCACCCCTTCAGGGAAAGAACTGGGCATAACTTTCCGCCCGGGCATCGGAATCGCTTATGTGACCACAATTCAGAATCAGCACTCCGAGACGGTCGACAGGGCGCTGGTTTTACAGAATTCCGTTCGGGGGCCGAAATTCGCCGCGGAGCGTGTGTATAAGTACACCGATTGTCGTACCCGTTGGGTAGGATGCAGATATTTGTTCGTCCGACGATCGAAAGCGCCCGCAAGGCCCCAATTCAGAATCGGCACTTCGACCCAATCGGCACAAGGCCGCATTCGGAGATTTCCGGTCCGGCGCCGAAATTCCTCTCCATGACCGTGGTCGCGGGCTGTCGATGCGATCGCATACGGACACCCCTTCGCTCAAACAGGCATAACTTTCTGCTCCCTTATCAGAATCGCTTATAAGACCTTAATTCAGAATCGGCACTCATAGGCGCCCGTCGCTCCCTTATTGCCTCAGGCGATAAGACATCGTTTCGGGGTCTAAAAATCTTCGTTTCGCACTCCGAAATTGCAATTCTATCCTATGATCTTCCTGATTCCAAGGTTTTCTTGCAGTAGCACATCCCTCGATTACACGAATCCCTGGTGGGGCCAACACAAGGAGTCGGCCTATCACGGCGATTGGAAGTCGTGTTCAACTCGGCTCGAGATCTCCACCCCAAGTCGTGGATATGGGTGCACAAACATCGCCGATATAGTCACCCCCTACGGTTTATATCCCACCCCTTCATCGAAAGAACTGGGCATAACTTTCCGTCCAGCCAACAGAATCGCTTATGTGACCACAATTCAGAATCAGCACTCGGAGACGGTCGACAGGGCGTTGGTTTCGCGGAATTCTATTTCGGGGCCAAAATTAGTCGCGGAGCAAGTATTAGTACACCGATTGTCATACCCGTTGGGTAGGATGCAGATATTAGTTCGCACGGCGATCGAAAACGTCCGCAAGGCCCCAATTCAGAATCGGCACTTTGACCCGGTCGGCACAAAACCGTATTCGGAGATTTTCCGTCCCCCCTTCGCTCAAATGGGCATAACTTTCTGCTCGGTTATCAGAATTGCTTATAAGACCCCAATTCAGAATCGGCACTCAGAGGCGCCCGTCGCCCCCTTATAGCCTCAGGCGATAAGACGTTGTTTCATGGTCGAAAAACTGTTGTTTCGAACTCCAAAATTGCAATTCTAGCCTACGATCTTCCCGATTCCAAGGTTTTCTTGCAGTAGCACCTCCCTCGATTACGCGAATCGCTGGTGGGGCCAACACATGAAGTCGGCCTATCACGGCGATCAGAAGTCGTGTTCAACTCGACTCAAGATCTCCACCCCAAGTCATGGATATGGGTGCACGAACATCGCCGATATAGTCGGTTTATTCCCACCCCTTGAGCGAAAGAACTGGGCATATCTTTCCGCCCGGGCATCGGAATTGCTTATGTGACCACAGTTCGGAATCGGCACTCCGAGACGGTCAACAGTGCGCTGGTTTCGCGGAATTCCGTTCTGGGGCCGAAATTCGCCGCATAACATGTGTATTAGTACACCGATTGTCGCACCCTTTGGGTAGGACGCAGATATTTGTTCTCCCGTCGATCGGAAATGCCTGCAAGGCCCCAATTCAGAATCGGCACTTCGACCCGGATGGCACAAGGTTGCATTCGGCGATTTCTGGTCCGGCGTCGAAATTCCTCTCCGGGAGCATGGTCGCGGGCTACTGATGCGATCGCATACGGACACCCTTTCGCTCAAACGGGCATAACTTTTCGCTCGGTTATTAGAATCGCTTATAAGACCCCGATTCGGAATCGGCACTCAGAGGCACCCGTTTCCCCCTTATTGCCTCAGGCGATAAGACATCGTTTCAGGGTCGAAAAACCTTCGTTTCACACTATGAAATTGTGATTCTCGCCGACGATCTTCATGATTCCAATGTTTTCTTGCAGTAGCACCTCCCTCGATTATGCGAATCACTAGCAGGGCCAACACATAGAGCCGGCCTATCATGGCGATCAGAAGTTGTGTTCAACTCGGCTCCAGATCTCCACCCCAAGTCGTGGATATGGGTGCACGAACATCGCCGATATAGTCACCCCCTACGGTTTATTCCCACCCCTTCAGGGAAAGAACTGGGCATAACTTTCCGCCCGGGCATCAGAATCGCTTATGTGACCACAATTCAGAATCAGCACTCCGAGACGGTCGACAGGCCGCTGGTTTCACAGAATTCTGTTCCGGGGCCGAAATTCGCCGCAGAGCGTGTGTATTAGCACACCGATTGTCGTACCCGTTGGGTAGGATGACGATATTTGTTCGTCCGACGATCGAAAGCTCCCGCAAGGCCCTAATTCAGAATCGGCACTTCGACCCAATCGGCATAAGGCCGCATTCGGAGATTTCCGGTCCGGCGTCGAAATTCCTCTCCGGGAGCGTGGTCGCGGGCTGTCGATGCGATCGCATACGGACACCTCTTCGCTCAAACGGGCATAACTTTCTGCTCCCTTATCAGAATCGCTTATAAGACCATAATTCAGAATCGGCACGCAGAGGTGCCCGTCGCTCCCTTATTGCCTCAGGCGATAAGACATCGTTTCGGGGTCAAAAAATCTTCGTTTCACACTCTGAAATTGCAATTCTATCCTATGATCTTCCCGATTCCAAGGTTTTCTTGCAATAGCACCTCCCTCGATTACACGAATCCCTGGTGGGGCCAACACAAGGAGTCGACCTATCACGGAGATTGGAAGTCGTGTTCAACTCGGCTCGAGATCTCCACCCCAAGTCATGGATATGGGTGCACAAACATCGCCGATATAGTCACCCCCTACGGTTTATTTCCCACCCCTTCAGCGAAAGAACTGGGCATAACTTTCCGTCAAGGCAACAGAATCGCTTATGTGACCACAATTCAGAATCGGCACTCGGAGACGGTCGACAGGGCGTTGGTTTCGCGGAATTCTATTTCAGGGCCAAAATTCATCGCGGAGTGTGTATTAGTACACCGATTGTCATACCCGTTGGGTAGGATGCAGATATTAGTTCGCACGGCGATCGAAAACGCCCGCAAGGCCCCAATTCAGAATCGACACTTTGACCCGGTCTGCACAAAGCCGTATTCGAAGATTTCCGGTCTGGCGCCGAAATTCCTCTCTGGGAGCGTGGTCGCGGGTTGTCGATGCGATCGCATACGGACACCCCTTCGCTCAAATGGGCATAACTTTTTGCTCGGTTATCAGAATCGCTTATAGACCCCAATTCAGAATCGGCACTCAGAGGCGCCCATCGCCCCCTTATTGCCTCAGGCGATAAGACGTTGTTTCAGGGTCGAAAAACCTTTGTTTCGAACTCCAAAATTGCAATTCTAGCCTACGATCTTCCCGATTCCAGGGTTTTCTTGCAGTAGCACCTCCCTCGATTACGCGAATCGCTGGCGGGGCCAACACATGGAGTCGGTCTATCACGGCGATCAGAAGTCGTGTTCAACTCAGCTCGAGATCTCCACCCCAAGTCATGGATATGGGTGCACGAAGATCGCTGATATAGTCACCCCCTACGGTTTATTCTCACCCCTTGAGCGAAAGAATTGGGCATAACTTTACGCCCGGGCATCGGAATCGCTTATGTGACCCCAGTTCGGAATCGACACTCCGAGACGGTCGACAGTGCGCTAGTTTCGGAGAATTCCGTTCTGGGGCCAAAATTCACCGCGCAGCATGTGTATTAGTACACCGATTGTCGTACCCGTTGGGTAGGACGCAGATATTTATTCGCCCGGCGATCGAAAATGCCTGCAAGTCCCCAATTCAGAATCGGCACTTCGACCCGAACGGCACAAGGACGCATTCGGCAATTTCTTGACCGGCGCCGAAATTCCTCTCCGGGAGCGTGGTCGTGGGGTTCCGATGCGATCGCATACGGACACCCCTTCGCTCAAACGGGCATAACTTTTAGCTCGGTTATTAGAATCGCTTATAAGACCCCAATTCGGAATCGACACTCAGAGGCGCCCGTTTTCCCCTTATTGCCTCAGGCGATAAGATGTCGTTTCGGGGTCGAAAAACTTTCATTTCACAGTATGAAATTGTGATTCTCGCCGACGATCTTCATGATTCCAAGGTTTTCTTGCAGTAGCACCTCCCTCGATTATGCGAATCACTAGCGGGTCGGCCTATCACGGCGATCGGAAGTTGTGTTCAACTCGGCTCTAGATCTCCACCCCAAGTCGTGGATATGGGTGTACGAACATCGCCGATATAGTCACCCCCTACGGTTTATTCCCACCCCTTCAGCGAAAGAACTGGGCATAACTTTCCGCCCGGACATTGGAATCGCTTAAGTGACCACAATTCAGAATCGGCACTCCGAGACGGTCGACAGGGCGCTGGTTTCGCGGAATTCCGTTTCGGGGCCGAAATTCACCGCGGAGCGTATGTATTAGTACAACGATTGTCGTACCCGTTGGGTAGGATGTAGATATTTGTTCGTCCGGCGATCGAAAGCACCCGCAAGGCCCCAATTCAGAATCGACACTTCGACCCAGTCGGCACAAAGTCACATTCGGAGATTTTCGGTCCGGTGCCGAAATTCCTCTCCGGGAGCGTGGTCGCGGGCTGCCTATGTGATCGCATACGGTCACCCCTTCGCTCAAACGGGCATAACTTTCTGCTCCGTTATCAGAATCGCTTATAAGACCTTAATTCAGAATCGGCACTTAGAGGCCCTCGTCGCTCCCTTATTGCCTCAGGTAATAAGACATTGTTTCGGGGTCAAAAAATCTTCGTTTCGCACTCCGAAATTGCAATTCTAGCCTACGATCTTCCCGATTCCAATGTTTTCTTGCAGTAGCACCTCCCTCGATTACACGAATCCCTGGCGAGGCCAACACATGGAGTCGGCCTATCACGGTGATCGGAAGTCGTGTTCAACTCGGCTCGAGATCTCCACCCCAAGTCATGGGTATGGGTGCACAAACATCGCCTATATAGTCACCCCCTACGGTTTATTTCCCATCCCTTCAGCAAAAGAACTGGGCATAACTTTCCGTCCGGGCATCGGAATCGCTTATGTGACCACAATTTAGAATCGGCACTCCGAGACGGTCGTTAGTGCGCTGGTTTCACGGAATTCTGTTTCGGGGCCGAAATTCACCGCAGAGCGTGTGTATTAGCACACCGATTGTCGTACCCGTTGGGTAGGATGCGGATATTTGTTCGCCCGATGATCGGAAACGCCCGCAAGGCCCCAATTCAGAATCGGCACTTTGACCCGGTCGGCACAAGGTCACATTCGGTGATTTCCGGTCCGGCGCTGAAATTCCTCTTCGAGAGCGTGGTCGCGGGCTGTCGCTGCGATCGTATATGGACACCCCTTCGCTCAAACATGCATAATTTTCCGCTCCGTTATCCGAATCGCTTATAAGACCCCAATTCAGAATTGGCACACAGAGGCTCCCGTCGCCCCCTTATTGCCTCAGGCGATAAGACGTCGTTTCGGGGTCGAAAAATCTTTGTTTTGAACTCCAAAATTGCAATTCTAGCCTACGATCTTCCCGATTCCATTGTTTTCTTGCAGTAGCACCTCCCTCGATTATGCGAATCACTGGCGAGGCCAACACATACGGAGTCGGTCTATCACAGCGATCGGAAGTCGTGTTCAACTCGGCTCGAGATCTCCACCCCAAGTCGTGGATATGGGTGCACAAACATCGCCGATATAGTCACCCCCTACAGTTTATTCCCACCCATTCAGCGAAAGAACTGGGCATAACTTTCTGCCCGGGCATCGGAATCGCTTAAGTGACCACAATTTAGAATTGGCACTCCGAGACGGTCGACAGGGTGTTGGATTCGCGGAATTCCGTTTTGAGGCCGAAATTCACCGCGGAGTGTGTGTATTAGTACACCGATTGTCGTACCCATTGGGTAGGATGTAGATATTTGTTCGCCCGGCGATCGAAAATGCCTGCTAAGCCCCAATTCAGAATCGGCACTTCGACCCGGTCAGCATAAGGCCGCATTCGGAGATTTTTGGTCCGGCGCTGAAATTCCTCTCTGGGAGCGCGGTCACGGGCTGCCGATGCGATAGCATACGGACACCCCTTCGCCCAAACAGACATAACTTTCTGCTCAGTTATCAGAATCGCTTGTAAGACCCCAATTCAGAATCGGAACTCAGAGGCGCCCGTCGCCCCCTTATTGCCTCAGGCGATAAGACATCGTTTCGGAGTCGAAAAACCTTCGTTTCGCACTCCAAAATTGCAATTCTAGCCTACGATCTTCCCGATTCCAAGGTTTTCTTGCAGTAGCACCTCCCTCGATTACGCGAATCCCTGGCGGGGCCAACACATGAAGTCGGCCTATCACGGCGATCGGAATTCATGTTCAACTCGGCTCGAGATCTCCAACCCAAGTTGGGGATATGGGTGCACGAACATCGCCGATATAGTCACCCCCTATGGTTTATTCCCACCCGTTCAGCGAAAGAACTGGGCATAACTTTCCGCCTGTGCATCAGAATCGCTTATGTGACCACAATTCAGAATCGGCACTCCGAGACGGTCGACAGGTTGATGGTTTCATGGAATTCCGTTCCGGGGCCGAAATTCAACGCGGAGCGTGTGTATTAGTACACTGATTGTCGTACCTGTCGGGTAGGATGTGGATATTTGTTTGCCCGGCAATTGAAAACGCCTGCAACGCCCCAATTCAGAATCGACACTTCGACCGGGTCGGCACAAGGCCGCATTTGGAGATTTCTGGTCCGACGTCGAAATTCCTCTCCGGGAGCGTGGTCGCGGGCTGCCGATGCGATCGCATACGGACACCCCTTCGCTCAAACGGACATAACTTTCTGCTCAGTTATCAGAATCGCTTATAAGACCCCAATTCAGAATCGGAACTCAGAGGCGCCCGTCGCCCCCTTATTGCCTCAGGCGATAAGACATCGTTTCGGAGTCGAAAAACCTTTGTTTCGCACTCCAAAATTGCAATTCTAGCCTACGATCTTCCCGATTCCAAGGTTTTCTTGCAGTAGCACCTCCCTCGATTACGCGAATCCCTGGCGGGGCCAACACATGAAGTCGGCCTATCACGGCGATCGGAATTCATGTTCAACTCGGCTCGAGATCTCCACCCCAAGTTGGGGATATGGGTGCACGAACATCGCCGATATAGTCACCCCCTATGGTTTATTCCCACCCCTTCAGCGAAAGAACTGGGCATAACTTTCCGCCTGTGCATCAGAATCTCTTATGTGACCACAATTCAGAATCGACACTCCGAGACAGTCGACAGGTCGATGGTTTCGCGGAATTCCGTTCCGGGGCTGAAATTCGCCGCGGAGCGTGTGTATTAGTACACTGATTGTCGTACCTGTTGGGTAGGATGTGGATATTTGTTTGCTCGGCAATTGAAAACGCCTGCAACGCCCCAATTCAGAATCGGCACTTCGACCAGGTCGGCACAAGGCCGCATTTGGAGATTTCTGGTCCGGCGTCGAAATTCCTCTCTGGGAGCGTGGTCGCGGGCTGCCGATGCGATCGCATACGGACACCCCTTCGCTCAAACGGACATAACTTTCTGCTCCGTTATCAGTATCACTTATAAGACCCCAATTCAGAATCGGCCCTCAGAGGCGCCGGTCGCCCCCTTATTGCCTCAGGCGATAAGACGTCGTTTCGGGGTTGAAAAACCTTCATTTCGCAATCCGAAATTGCAATTCTAGCCTATGATCATCCCGATTCCAAGGTTTTCTTGCAGTAGAACCTCCTTTGATTACGCGAATCGCTAGCTGGGCCAACCCATAGAGTCGGCCTATCACGGCGATCGGAAGTCGTGTTCAACTCGGCTCGAGATCTCCACCCGAAGTCATGGATATGGGTGCACGAACATAGTCGATATAGTCACCCCCTACGGTTTATTCCCACCCCTTGAGCGAAAGAACTGGGCATAACTTTCCGCCCGGGCATCCGATTCGCTTATGTGACAACAATTCAGAATCGGCACTCCGAGATGGTCGACAGGGCGCTGGTTTCACGGAATTCTATTTTGGGGCCGAAATTCGCCGCGGAGCGTGTGTATTAGTACACCGATTGTTGTACCCGTTGGGTAGGACGCAGATAATTGTTTGCCTGGCAATCGGAAATGCCCGCAAGGCCCCAATTCAGAATCGACACTTCGACCCGGTCAGCACAAGGTCGCATTCGGCAATTTTCGATCCGGCACCGAAATTCCTCTCCGGGAGCGTGGTCGCGGGCTGCCGATGCAATCGCATACGGACACCCCTTCGCTCAAACAGGCATAACTTTCCACTCGGTTATCAGAATCTCTTATAAGACCCCAATTCGGAATCGGTACTCAGAGGCGCCCGTCGCCCCCTTATTGCCTCAGGCGATAAGACATCGTTTCGGAGTCGAAAAACCTTCGTTTCGCACTCCAAAATTGCAATTCTAGCCTACGATCTTCCCGGTTCCAAGGTTTTCTTGCAGTAGCACCTCCCTCGATTACGCGAAACCCTGGCGGGGCCAACACATGAAGTAGGCCTATCACGGCGATCGGAATTCATGTTCAACTCGGCTCGAGATCTCCATCCCAAGTTGGGGATATGGGTGCACGAACATCGCTAATATAGTCACCCCCTACGGTTTATTCCCACCCCTTGAGCGAAAGAACTGGGCATAACTTTCCGCCCGGGCATCGGAATCGTTTATGTGACCACAATTCAGAATCGATACTCCGATATGGTTGACAGGGTGCTGGTTTCACGGAATTCCGTTCCGGGGCCGAAATTCACCGCGGAGCGTGTGTATTAGTACACCGATTGTCGTACCGTTGGGTAGGACGCGGATATTTGTTCGCCCAGCGATCGGAAATGCAAATAAGGCCCCAATTAAGAATCGGTACTTCGAACCGGTTGGCACAAGGTCGTATTCGTAGATTTCCGGTACGGCACCGAAATTCCTCTCCGGGAGCGTGGTCGCGGGCTGTCGCTGCGATCGCATACGGACACCCCTTCGCTCAAACGGGCATAACTTTCTGCTCGGTTATCCGAATCGCTTATAAGACACCAATTCAAAATCGGCACTCAGAGGCACCCGTCGCCCCCTTATAGCCTCAGGCGTTAAGACGTCGTTTCGGGGTCGAAAAACCGTCATTTCGCACTCCGAAATTACAATTCTAGCCTACAATCTTTCCGATTCCAAGGTTTTCTTGCAGTAGCACCTCCCTCGATTATGCGAATTGCTGGCGGGGCCAACACATGGAGTCGGCCTATCACGGCGATCAGAGGTCATGTTCAACTTGGCTCGAGATCTCCACCCCAAGTCGTGGATATGGGTGCACGAACATCGCCGATATAGTCACCCCCTACGGCCTATTCCCACCCCTTGAGCGAAAGAACTGGGCATAACTTTCAGCCCGGGCATCGGAATTGCTTATGTGACAACAATTCAGAATCGACACTCTGAGACGGTCGACAGGGCGCTGGTTTCGCGAAATTCCGTTCCGGGGCCGAAATTCACAGCGCAGCATGTGTATTAGTACACCGATTGTCGTACTCGTTGGGTAGGATGCGGATATTGTTCGCCCGATGATCGGAAACACCCGCAAGGCCCCAATTCAGAATCGGCACTTTGACCCAGTCGGCACAAGGTCGCATTCGGAGATTTTCGCTCCGGCGCCGAAATTCCTCTCTGGGAGCGTGGTCACGGGCTATCGCTGCGATCGCATACGGACACCCCTTCGCTCAAACAGGCATAACTTTCTGCTTGGTTATCAGAATCGCTTGTAAGACCCCAATTCAGAATCGGCACTCAGAGGCGCCCGTCGACCCCTTATTGCCTCAGGCGATAAGACATCGTTTCGGGGTCGAAAAACCTTCATTTCGCACTCCAAAATTGCAATTCTAGCCTACGATCTTCCCGATTATGCGAATTGCTGGCGGGGCCAACACATGGAGTCGGCCTATCACGGCGATCAGAAGTCGTGTTCAACTTGGCTCGAGATCTCCACCCCAAGTCGTGGATATGGGTGCACGAACATCGCCGATATAGTCACCCCCTACGGCCTATTCCCACCCCTTGAGCGAAAGAACTGGGCATAACTTTCAGCCCGGGCATCGGAATTGCTTATGTTACAACAATTCAGAATCGACACTCCGAGACGGTCGACAAGGCGCTGGTTTCGCGGAATTCCGTTCCGCGGCCGAAATTCACAGTGCAGCGTGTGTATTAGTACATCGATTGTCGTACCCGTTGGGTAGGATGCGGATATTTGTTCGCCCGACGATCGGAAACACCCGCAAGGCCCCAATTCAGAATCGGCACTTTGACATGGTCGGCACAAGGTCGTATTCGGAGATTTCCGGTCCGGCGCCGAAATTCCTCTCTGGGAGCGTGGTCGCGGGCTGTCACTGCGATCGCATACGGACACCCCTTCGCTCAAATAGGCATAACTTTCTGCTTGGTTATCAGAATCGCTTGTAAGACCCCAATTCAGAATCGGCACTCAGAGGCGCCCGTCAACCCCTTATTGCCTCAGGCGATAAGACATCGTTTCGGGGTCGAAAAACCTTCATTTTGCACTCCGAAATTGTAATTCTAGCCTACGATCTTCCCGATTCCAAGGTTTTCTTGCAGTAGCACTTCCCTCGATTACGCGAATCCCTGGCGGGGCTAACACATGGAGTCTTCCTATCACGGCGATCGGATGTCGTGTTCAACTCGGCTCGAGACCTCCACCCCAAGTCATGGATATGGGTGCACGAACATCGCCGATATAGTCACCCCCTACGGTTTATTCCCACCCCTTCAGCGAAAGAACTGGGCATAACTTTCCGTCCGGGCATCGGAATCGCTTATGTGACCACAATTCAGAATCGGCACTCCAAGACGGTCGACAGGGCGCTGGTTTCGTGGAATTCCGTTTCGGGGCTGAAATTCGCCACGTAGCGTGTGTATTAGTACACCGATTGTTAAACCCATTGGGTAGGATGCAGATATTTATTCGCCCGGCGATCGAAAATGCCCGCAAGGCCCCAATTCAGAATCGGCACTTCGACCCGGTCGGCTTCAGCCTGCATTCGGAGGTTTTCGGTCCGGCGCCGAAATTCCTCTCCCGGAGCGTGGTTGCGGGCTGCCGATGCGATCGCATACGGACGCCCCTTCGCTCAAACAAGCATAACTTTCTGCTCGGTTATTAGCTTCGCTTATAAGACCCCAATTCAGAATCGACAGTCAGAGGCGCCCGTCGCCCCCTGATAGCCTCAGGCGATAAGATGTCTTTTTGGGGTCGAAAAACTTTCGTTTCGCACTCAGAAATTGCAATTCTAGCCTACGATCTTTCCGATTCCAAGGTTTTCTTGTAGTAGCACCTCCCTCGATCACGCAAATCGCTGGCGGGGCCAACACATGGAGTCGGCTTATCACGGCGATCAGAAGTCGTGTTTAACTCAGCTCGAGATCTCCACCCCAAGTCGTGGATATGGGTGCACGAACATCGCCAATATAGTCACCCCCTACGGTTTATTCCCACCCTTTGAGCGAAAGAACTGGACATAACTTTCCACCCGGGCTTCGGAATCGCTTATGTGACCACAATTCGGAATCGACACTCCGAGACGGTCGATAGGGCGCTGGTTTTGCGGAATTCCGTTCTGGGGCCGAAATTCACCGCGGAGCGCGTGTATTAGTACACCGATTGTCGTACTCGTTGGGTAGGACGCAGATATTTGTTCGCCCAGCGATCGAAAATGCATGCAAGGCCCCAATTTAGAATCGGCACTTCGACCCGATCGGCACAAGGTCGCATTCGGTGATTTATGGTCCGGCGCCAAAATTCCTCTCCGGGAGCGTGGTCGCGGGCTGCCGATGCGATCGCATACGGACACCCCTTCGCTCAAACGGGCATAACTTTCTGCTCGGTTTTCAGAATCGCTTATAAGACCCCAATTTGAAATCGACACTCAGAGGCGCTCGCCACCCCCTTATTGCCTCAGGCGATAAGACGTCATTTCGGGGTCAAAAAACCTTCGTTTCGCACTCTGAAATTGCAATTCTAGCCTACGATCTTCCTGATTCCAAGGTTTTCTTGCAGTAGCACCTCCCTCGGTTACGCGAATCGCTGGCTGGGCCAACACGTGGAGTCGGCCTATCCTGGCGATCGGAAGTCGTGTTCAACTCGGTTCGAGATGTCCACCCCAAGTCATGGATATGGGTGCACGAACATCGCCGATATCCCCATACGGTTTATTCTCACCCCTTCAGCGAAAGAACTGGGCATAACTTTCCGCCCGAGTATCGGAATTGATTATGTGACCACAATTCGGAATCGAAACTCCGAGACGATCGACAAGGTGCTGGTTTCGCGGAATTCTGTATCGGGGCCAAAATTTGCCGCAGAGCGTGTGTATTAGTACACCGATTGTCGTACCCGTTCGGTAGGACGCGGATATTTGTTCGCCCGGCGATCGGAAACACCCGCAAGGCCCCAATTTAGAGTCAGCACTTCGACCCGGGCGGCACAAGGTCACATTCGGAGATTTCAGGTCCGACGCCGAAATTCCTCTCTGGGAGCATGGTCGCGGGCTGCCGATGCGATCGCATACGGACACCCTTTTGCTCAAACGAACATAACTTTCCGCGCGGTTATCAGAATTACTTATAAGATCCAAATTCGGAATCGACACTCAGAGGCGCCCGTCACCTCTTTATTGCCTCAGGCGATAAGATGACATTTCGGGGTCGAAAAACCTTCGTTTCGCACTACGAAATTGCGATTCTGGTCGACGATCATTTCGATTCTGAGGTTTTCTTACAGTAGCACCTCCCTCGATTACTCGAATCGCTAGCTGGGACAACACATGGAGTCGGTCTATCACGGTGATCGGAAGTCGTGTTCAACTCGGCTCGAGATCTCCACCCTAAGTCGTGGATATGGGTGCACGAACATCGCCGATATAGTCACCCCCTATGGTTTATTCCCACCTCTTCAGCGAAAGAACTGGGCATAACTTTCCGTCCGAGCATCGGAATCGCTTATGTGACCACAATTCGGAATCGGAACTCCGAGGCGGCCGACAGGGCGCAGGTTTCGCAGAATTCCATACTGGGGCCGAAATTCACCGTGGAACGTGTGTATTAGTATACCGATTGTCGTACCCGTTGGGTAGGATGCAGATATTTGTTCGCCGGCGATCGGAAACACTCACAAGGCCCCAATTAAGAATCTGCACTTCGACTTGGTGGGCACAAGGTCGCATTCGGAGATTTCTAGTCCGGCGCTAAAATTCCTCTCCGAGAGCATGGTCGCGGGCTGCCGATGTGATCGCATACAGACACCCCTTCGCTCAAACGAGCATAACTTTCCGCTCGATTATCAGACTTGCTTATAAGATCCCAATTCAGAATCAGCACTCAGAGGCGCCCGTCGCCCCCTTATTGCCTCGGGCAATAAGACGTCATTTCGGGGTCAAAAAACTTTCATTTCGCACACAAAATTGCGATTCTAGCCGACGATCTTCCCGATTCCAAGGTTTTCTTGCAGTAGCACCTCCCTCGATTACGAGAATTGCTGTCGTGGCCAACACATGGAGTCAGCCTATCACAGCGATCAGAAGTCATGTTCAACTCAGCTCGTGATCTCCACCCCAAGTCGTGGGTATGGGTGCACGAACATCGCCGATATAGTCACCCCATACGGTTTATTCCCACCCCTTCAGCGAAAGAACTGGGCATAACTTTTCGCCCGAGTATCGGAATCGCTTATGTGACCCCAATTCGGAATCGTAACTTCGAGACGATCGACAAGGTGCTGGTTTCACGGAATTCCGTACCAGGGCTGAAATTTTCCGCGGAGCGTGTGTATTAGTACACCGATTGTCGTACCCATTGGGTAGGACACAGATATTTGTTCGCTCGGTGATCGGAAACACCCGCAAGGCCCCAATTTAGGGTCAGCACTTCGACCCGGGCGGCACAAGGTCACATTCGGAGATTTTCGGTCCGACGCCTAAATTCCTCTATGGGAGCGTGGTCGCGGGCTGCCGATGCGATCGCATACGGACACCCCTTCGCTCAAATGGGCATAACTTTCTGCTCGGTTATCAAAATCGCTTATAAGATGCCAATTCGGAATCGGCACTCAGAGGCGCCTGTCGCCCCCTTATTGCCTCAGGCGATAAGACGTCGTGTTGTGGTCGAAAAACCTTCGTTTTGCACTGTGAAATTGCGATTCTAGTCGACGATCTTCCCGATTCCAAGGTTTTCTTGCAGTAGTACCTCCGTCGATTATGCGAATCGCTGGCGGGGCCAACACATGGAGTCGGCCTATCACGGCGATCGGAAGTCGTGTTCAACTCGGCTCCAGATCTCCACCCCAAGTCGTGGATATGGGTGCACGAACATCGCCGATATAGTCACCCCTACGGTTTATTCCCACCCCTTCAGCGAAAGAACTGGGCATAACTTTCCGCCATCCCCAACAACGCCCCGGATGTCCTTTGCCGATGCACTCCATAAAAAGACAAAGAGAGGAGATATCCACAAGATGACAAGCAAACATCCTCCCCCGTGTTTCCCATCTGCAGCGCCCTCAATGGCAGCACCGACCCTGCCATCTCATCCCCAGAAAGGAGAATCTGGTGGCTACATGATCAACCTCCCCGTGATACACAACATCAAACGCATCCCCGGCATCAAGGCGGGGGAAGTGGACCTGCTAACTATGCACAATAGTTGGGCAGGTCGAACTCGCAGCACCATAGTTCTTACCATGGATTCGGACGGGGAATACGAGGATTTCTCGGACTGACGCACCAGGGAATCTTAGCTTGTGCCCTCGTTATCCATGTACCACCCCCCTTCCCCCCTCCCTCTCTCTTTATGTTTTCAGCTCAGATTACCCGATATTGACATTGGAGGATCACTCCTTTGTCATATCAATTAAAAAAAAATAACTTTCCGCCCAGGCATTGGAATCGCTTATGTGACCACAATTCAGAATCGGCACTCCGAGACGGTCGACAGGGCGCTGGTTTCACAGAATTCCATTTTGGGGCCAAAATTCGCCGCAGAGCGTGTGTATTAGTACACCGATTGTCATACCTATTGGGTAGGACGCGGATATTTGTTCGCCCGGTGATCGAAAACGCAAACAAGGCCCCAATTCAGAATTGGCACTTCGACCCGGTCGGCACATGGTCGCATTCGGAGATTTCCGGTCCGGCGCCGAAATTCCTCTCCGGAAGCATGGTCGCGGGCTACCGATGCGATCACATATGGACACCCCTTCGCTCAAACGGGCATAACTTTCCGCTCGGTTATCAGAATCGCTTATAAGACCCCAATTCGGAATCGGCACTCAGAGGCGGCCGTCGCCCCCTTATTGCCTTAGGTGATAAGAAGTCGTTTCGGGGTCAAACAACCATCGTTTCACACTTCAAAATTGCGATTCTAGCCTACGATCTTCCCGATTCCAAGGTTTTCTTACAGTAGCACCTCCCTCGATTACGCGAATCGCTGGCGGGGCCAACACATGTAGTCGGCCTATGATGGCGATTGGAAGTCGTGTTCAACTCGGCTCGAGATCTCCACCCCAAGTTGTGGATATGGGTGCACGAACATCGCCAATATAGTCACCCCCTACGGTTTATTCCTACCCCTTCAGCGAAAGAACTGGGCATAACTTTCCGCCCGAGCATCAGAATCACTTATGTGACCACAATTCGGAATCGACACTCTGAGATGGTCGATAGGGCGTTGGTTTCGCGGAATTCCGTTCCAGGGCCGAAATTCACCGTAGAGCATGTGTATTAGTACACCGATTGTCGTACCTGTTGGGTAGGACGTAGATATTTGTTCGCCCGACGATCGAAAATGCAAACAAGGCCCCAATTCAGAATCGGCACTTCGACCCGGTCGGCACAGGGTCGCATTCGGAGATTTCTGGTCCAGCACCGAAATTCCTCTCCGGGAGCGTGGTCGCGGGCTACCGATGCGATCGCATACGGACACCCCTTCGCTCAAAAGGGCATAACATTCCACTCGGTTATCAGAATCGCTTATAAGACCCCAATTCGGAATCGACACTTAGAGGCGCCCGTCGTCCCCTTATTGCCTCAGGCGATAAGACGTCATTTCGGGGTGGATAAACCTTCGTTTTGCACTACGAAATTGCGATTCTAGCCGACGATCTTCCCGATTCCAAGATTTTCTCGCAGTTGCCCCTACCTCGATCACGCGAATCGCTGGCGGGGCCAACACATGGAGTCGGCCTATCACAGCAATCAGAAGTCGTGTTCAACTCAGCTCGAGATCTCCACCCCAAGTCGTGGATATGGGTGCACGAATATCGCCGATATAGTCACCCCCTACGGTTTATTCCCACCCCTTCAGTGAAAGAACTGTGCATAACTTTCTGCCCGGGCGTCGGAATCACTTATGTGACCACAATTCAGAATCGGCACTCCGTGACGGTCGACAGGGCGTTACTTTTGCGGAATTCCGTTCCGGGGCCAAAATTCGCCGCGTAGCGTGTGTATTAGTACACCAATTGTCATACCCGTTGGGTAGGACGTGGATATTTGTTCGCCCGGCGATCGGAAACGCGAACAAAGCCCCAATTCAGAATCGACACTTCTACCCAGTCAGTACAAGGTCGCATTTGGAGATTTCCGGTCCGGCGCCAAAATTCCTGTCCGGAAGCGTGGTCGCGGGCTGCCGATGCGATCGCATACGGACACCCATTCATTCAAACGGGCATAACTTTCCACTCGGTTATCAGTATCACTTATAAGATTCTAATTCGGAATCGGCACTCAGAGGCGCCCGTCGCCCCTTTATTGCCTCAGGCGATAAGACATCGTTTCGCGGTGGAAAAACCTTCGTTTCGCACTACGAAATTATGATTCTAGCCGACGATCTTCTCGATTCTAAGGTTTTCTTGCAGTAGCACCTCCCTCGATTACGCGAATCGCTGGCGGGGCCAACATATGGAGTCGGCCTATCACGGCGATCGGAAGTCGTGTTCAACTCGGCTCGAGATCTCCACCCCAAGTCATGGATATGGGTGCACGAACATCGCCGATATAGTCACCCCCTACGGTTTATTCCTACCCCTTCAGCAAAAGAACTGGGCATAACTTTTCGCCCGGGCATCAGAATCGCTTATTTGACCACAATTCAGAATCGGCACTCCGAGACGGTCGACAGGGCGCGGGTTTTGCAGAATTTCGTTTCGGGGCCGAAATTCACCGCAGAGCGTGTGTATTAGTACACTGATTGTCGTACCCGTTGGGTAGGACGCGAATATTTGTTCGCCCGGCGATCGAAAATGCAAACAAGGCCCCAATTCAGGATCGGCACTTCCACCAGGTCGGCACAAGGTCGCATTCGGAGATTTCTGGTCTGGCGCCAAAATTCCTCTCCGGGAGCGTGGTCGCGGGCTGCCGATGCGATCGCATACGGATACCCCTTCACTCAAACTGGCATAACTTTCTGCTCGGTTATCAGAATCACTTATAAGACTCCAATTCGGAATCGGCACTCAGTGGCGCTCATCGCCCTGTTATTTCCTCAGGCGATAAGACATCATTTCGGGGTAGAAAACCTTCGTTTCGCACTGTAAAATTACAACTCGAGCCGATGATCTTCCCGATTCCAAGGTTTTCTTGTAGTCGCACCTCCCTTGATTAAGTGAATCGCTGGCGGGGCCAACACATGGAGTCGGCCTATCACGGCGATCGGAAGTCGTGTTCAACTCGGCTTGAGATCTCCACCCCAAGTCGTGGATATGGGTGCACGAACATTGCCGATATAGTCAGCCCCTACGGTTTATTCCCACCCCTTCAGTGAAAGAACTGGGCATAACTTTTGGCACGGGCGTTTGAATCACTTATGTGACCACAATTCGGAATCGGTACTCCGAGATGGTCGACAGGGCGCTGGTTTCGTGAAATTCCGTTCCGGGGCCAAAATTCACCGCGTAGCGTGTGTTTTAGTGCACCGATTATCGTACCCGTTGGGTAGGACGTAGAGATTTGATCGCCCGGCGATCAGAAACGCAAACAAGACCCCAATTCAGAATTGTCACTTCGACCCGGTCAGCACAAGGTCGCATTCGGAGATTTCCGGTCCGGCGCTGAAATTCCTCTCTGGGAGCATGGTCGCGGGCTGCCGATGCGATCGCATACGGACATCCCTTCGCTCAAACGGGCATAACGTTCTGTTCGGTTCTCAGAACCGCTTATAAGACCACAATTCGGAATCGGCACTCAGAGGCGCCCGTTGCCCCCTTATTGCCTTAGATGATAAGACGTCGTTTCAGGGTCAAAAATCTTCGTTTCACACTACGAAATTATGATTCTAGCCGACGATCTTCCCGATTCTAAGGTTTTCTTGCAGTAGCACCTCCCTCGATTACGCGAATCGCTGGCGAGGCCAACACATAGAGTCGGCCTATCACGGTGATTGGAAGTCGAGTTCAACTCGGCTTGAGATCTCTACCCCAAGTTATGGATATGGGTGCATGAACATCGCCGATATTGTCACCCCCTACGGTTTATTCCCACCCTTCAGCGAAAGAACTGGGCTTAACTTTCCGCCCAAGCTTCGGAATCGCTTATGTGACCACAATTCGGAATCGACACTCCGAGACGGTCGACAGGGCATTGGTTTCGCGAAATTCTGTTTCGGGGCCGAAATTCACCGCAGAGCGTGTGTATTTGTACACCGATTCTCGTACCTGTTGGGTAGGACGCAGATGTTTGTTCGCTCGGCGATCAGAAACACAAATAAGACCCCAATTCAGAATCGGCACTTCGACCCGGTCTGCACAAGGTCGCATTCAGAGATTTCCAGTCCGGCGCCGAAACTCCTCTTCGGGAGCGTGGTCGCGGGCTGCCGATGCTATCGCATACGGACACCCCTTCGCTCAAACATGCATACCTTTCCGCTCAGTTATCAGAATCGCTTATAAGACCCCAATTCAGAATCGGCACTCAGAGGCGCACGTCGCCCCCTTATTGCCTTAGGTGATAAGACGTCGTTTTGGGGTGGAAAAATCTTCGTTTCGCACTATGAAATTGCTATTCTATCCGACAAACTTCCCGATTCCAAGGTTTTCTTAAAGTAGCACCTCCCTCGATCACGCAAATCACTGGCGGGGCCAACACATGGAGTCGGCCTATCATGGCGATCAGAAGTCGTGTTCAACTCGGCTCGAGATCTCCACCCCAAGTAGTGGATATGGGTGCACGAGCATCACTGATATAGTCACCCCTACGGTTTATTCCCACCCCTTCAGCAAAAGAACTGAGCATAACTTTCTACCCGGGCGTCAGAATCACTTATGTGACCACAATTCCGAATCGGCACTCTGAGATGGTCGATAGGGCGCTGGTTTTGCGGAATTCCATTCTGGGGCCAAAATTCACCGCGTAGCATGTGTATTAGTATACGAATTGTCGTACCCATTGGGTAGGACGCAGATGTTTGTTCGCCCGGCGATCGGAAACACAAACTAGGCCCCAATTCAGAATCGACACTTCGACCCAGTCGGCACAAGGTCGCATTCGGAGATTTTCGGTCCGGCGCCGAAATTCCTCTCGGGAGCGTGGTCGCGGGCTGCCGATGCGATCGCTTACGAACACCCCTTCGCTGAAACGGGCATAACTTTCCGCTCGGTTATCAGAATCGCTTATAAGACCCCAATTCAAAATCGGCACTCAGAGGCGCCTGTCGCCTCTTATTGCCTTGGGCAATAAGACATTTTTTCGGGGTCGAAAAACCTTCGTTTCGCACTCCGAAATTGCGATTCTAGCCGACGATCTTCCCAATTCCAAGGTTTTCTTGCAGTAGCACCTCCCTCGATTACGCGAATCGCTGGCGGGGCTAACAAATGGAGTCAGCCTATCACGAAGATCGGAAGTCGTGTTCAACTCGGCTCAAGATCTCCACCCCAAGTCGTGGATATGGGTGCACGAACATTGTCGATATAGTCACCCCCTACGGTTTATTCCCACCCCTTCAGTGAAAAACTAGGCATAACTTTCCGTCTGAGCAACGGAATCGCTTATGTGACCACAATTCGGAATCGGCACTCCGAGACGGTCGACAGGGCACTAGTTTTGCGAAATTCCGTACAGGGGCTGAAATTCGCCACGCAGTGTGTGTATTTGTACACCGATTGTCATACCTATTAGGTAGGATGCAGATATTTGTTCGCCTGGTGATCGAAAACGCCCGCAAGGCCCCAATTTAGAATCGGCACTTTGACTCGATCGGCATAAGGTCACATTCGGAGATTTCTGGTCCGGCGCCCAAATTCCTCTCCAGGAGCATGGTTGCGGGCTGCCGATGCGATCGCATACGGACACCCCTTCGCTCAAACGCGCATAACGTTCCGCTCGGTTATCAGAATCGCTTATAAGACCCCAATTCAGAATTGGCACTCAGAGGCGCCCGTTGCCCCCTTATTGTGTCAGTCGATAAGATGTCATTTCAGGGTCGAAAAACCTTCATTTCGCACTATGAAAATGCAATTCTGGCTGACGATCTTCCCGATTCCAAGGTTTTCTTGCAATAGCACCTCCCTCGATTACGTGAATCGCTTGCGGGGCCAACAGATGGAGTCGGCCTATCATGGTGATCGGAAGTGGTATTCAACTCTGCTCGAGATCTCTACCCCAAGTCATGGATATGGGTGCACGAACATCGCCGATATAGTCACCCCCTACAATTTATTTCCACCCCTTCAGTGAAAGAACTGGGCATAACTTTCTGTCCGGGCATCGGAATCGCTTATGTGACCACAATTCAGAATCGGCACTCCAAGACGGTCGATAGGGCGTTGGTTCCGCTGAATTCTGTACTGGGGCCAAAATTCGCCACGGAGCGTGTGTATTAGTAGACCGATTGTCGTACCCATTGGGTAGGATGCGGATATTTGTTCGCCCGGCGATCGGAAACGCCCGCAAAGCCCCAATTCAGAATCGGCACTTCGTCTCGATCGACACAAGGTCGCATTCGAAGATTTCTGATCCGGCGCCCAAATTCCTCTACGGGAGCGTGGTCGCGGGCTGCCGATGCGATCGCATATGTACACCCCTTCACTCAAACGTGCATAATGTTCCGCTCGGTTATCAGAATCGCTTATAAGACCCCAATTCGGAATCGGCACTCAGAGGCGCCCGTCGTCCCCTTATTGCATCAGGCGATAAGACATCGTTTCGGGGTCAAAAAACCTTCGTTTCGCACTATGAAAATGTGATTCTGGCCGACGTTCTTCCCGATTCCAAGGTTTTCTTGCAGTAGCACCTCCCTCGATTACGCGAATCGCTGGCGGGGCCAACACATGGAGTCGGCCTATCACGACGATCAGAAGTTGTGTTCAACTCGGCTCGAGATCTCCACCCCAAGTCGTGGATATGGGTGCACGAACATCGCCGATATAGTTACCCCTACGGTTTATTCCCACCCCTTCAGCGAAAGAACTGGGCATAACAATTCGCCCGAGCATCGGAATCGCTTATGTGACCACAATTCGGAATCGGCACTCCGAGACGGTCGACAGGGCGTTGGTTTTGCGGAATTCCGTTCTGGGGCCGAAATTCACCGCGGAGCATGTGTATTAGTACACCGATTGTCGTACCTATTGGGTAGGACGCAGATATTGTTCGCCGGGCGATTGGAAACGCAAACAATGCCCCAATTCAGAATCGACACTTCAACCCGGTTGGCATAAGGTCGCATTCACATATCACATGAGCTTGCAGTATGTGTTCACTAAGAGGGATTTGAATTTGAGGTAGTGCAGGTGGCTTGAGCACCTGAAGGACTACAACTTTACCCTTTCCTATCACCTAAGAAATGCTAACATCGTGGCAGACACATTGAGTAGACGAGCCCACTTGCGTTCTTTGTTGCTTAGAGAGTGGAGGCTGTTGGAGGACATGGCTCAGGGGAGTTTTCTGTCCTTCGAGGCATTGGGATCGTGTAGTGATAGCCAACTTGTCAGTTCGCCTAGCGGTGTACCACCAAGTGATAGAGGCTCAGCGTGCAGATCCAGAGTTGGAAAATATCTTACAGATACAAGAGGTGGCGATAGATGAGGACGACGAGGTCAGATTTAGTGGATATACTTGCTAGACTATTTGTGGATAGGGTCGTACCATTGCATAGAGTTCGAATTTCTATTTTTTCATATAGGGATACGAGGTTCACATTAGGTTTTTGGCACAGTTTTCAAAGAGCACTTAGCACCGAGTTGAGGATGAGTTCTGCTTATATATCATCCTTAGACAGACGGTCAGTCGGAGCGGACCATACAGACATTGGAGGACATGTTGAGGGCGTACTGCCTAGACTGGGGTGGCACATGGGAGACACACCTTCCCATGGTGGAGTTTGCTCACAATAATAGCTATCACTCCAACATCGAGATGGCATCCGCAGACTATGCATGACACCTTTAACTGACACAAGGTCAGAGAGAAGCAACTTTTGGGACCAAAGCTAGTGCAACAGTGCGCAGAGATTGTCAGACTAATTAGGAAAAGGTTGCAGACAATACAGAGTAGGTAGAAGAGCTACCCAGATGTTCACAGGAGGCCGCTACAGTTCGAGGCATGTGACTTTGTGTTCTTATGGATCTCGCCAACTAAGGGAGTCCTGAGGTTTAGGAAGAAGGGCAAGCTTAGCTCGAGGTACATTGGCCCCTTTCCCATTCTAGAGAGGGTTGGCATGGTCGCATATAGGTTAGCCCTTCTGCCAGAGTTGTCAGGTGTGAACGACGTGTTTCACGTTTCACAACTAAGGAGATACATGCCTGACTCGTCTCATGTTCTGAACTACACACAATTAGAGGTTGCGTCAGAGTACTCGATCAGTGTTGTGGACCGCAGGGTGCAACAATTGCGTAGGAGGTAGATTCCACTTGTCAAGGTTGTTTAGGAGAATCTCATCGGTGGCGAGGCTATTTGGGAGTGCGAGGATGAGATGTGTGAGCAGTTCCATACTTGTTCGAGTGACTGATATGTCTTACTTTGTTTTCCATGATTGGATTTTCCCCCTAATTTTGAGAATGATTTTTTTTTTGTTGGTTAGATTGTAACATCTCGGTTTCCTTAAGTAGCAAGACTATTTTGAGGAATACGACATATCAGGCCGTAATTTTGAAGGCGACTAGATGACTATCATGTTCACTTTGCAAATGCGGCCCCTTGATCGTCGCTTTCTGGTTTTGACCATTGGGCAGTGTGTTGTTTTCTTGTTGTTGGGACAGTTGTACCATGTGCAGGGATGCATGCAGTGTGAAGGCGACGTGCCATTTATCACGTTCAGAGTAACACGCATATGCACGCAGGGCGACGCGTGTGGGGCTCAACTGTCAGGTATGATCGACTCTTTGGGAATGCGACATAATGGCCGTCGCATTCATGTCGAGTCACGACAGTTTGGCTGTCGCATTCTGAGATCTGTGGTCTATATAGGCTAGGCCAGCAGATCTCTTCTTCCCTTCCACCTTTCTTCTTCCACTCTTCTTCTATTCCTCTCCTCTGTTTGAGCTGAGCTCTTGGGGGTTTTTCTTCTTCGACTTGGTGGCGTCTTGACTCAGAGGTGGATCTTCATTGCTTATAGGTGGCCTCAACATGGAGCTAGGAGCGAGGAGGAGGTGGCCACTCACACGAGAAGGCCCCAACGGGTTGGTTCTTCTATTTGAGATAGAGAACTCAACTCTGCCCCTAGTTCTTCTAGGCTTGTTCCATGCTTCCTTGTTTCATGGTTGTGGTGGGGTGTGTATGGTTTTGAGCATGCATGTGAGCCTTTGCATGAGAATAGATAGCTTCCATTGCCATACATGGGTGTGATTGAGGGTGGTTTGAGCTTCTAGCATGTTGTTTTAGTTGTGTCCATGCTCCCCTCCCTCGGCTTGGCTTGTTGTGTGGTTTTTGGGGAGGTTCTTGAGGGCAGCAACTAGTCCTTAGACTGAGAACGTGAAAAATTTCTCGTTGCATTCTTGGTCGCGACACCTTCTCCATCGCCTTCCGCTTACTCTGGTTGCGTCGTCTGCACTATGGCGTTATGGTAGCGACAGTGCCGGTGTCGCCTTATGCTCATGAACGTGCTGGGCTTCCTATTGCCTTCTGGTTGCGACACCCCGTGCGTCACTTTCTCTGTGATAGCGATCGGTCGCCTTATTAGATAGAGACCCGACTGTTTCCATTCTGAGTTGTGCTTCCACCAAGTTCGTGTTTCTCTGTTCCTGTGGCACCTATGTTGTTCCTAGCACGGTACTATTCTAGTCGATTCTCCCAGTGCTCGGCACTCGTGGGCTCATCCTGTTGTGTGGGTTGTTACTATTTTTCGAGACCCCCCGTCCTCCTAAGCCTGGTGAGGGAGTTTTCTAGGTTACGAGTATGCTCGAGTTAGAAACTCTGGAATTGAGGGGAAAATGGTAGGTGGACAACGATGTTGAGTCATTTTTAGAGCTCTCATGATTAGTCTAAGACGTCGAGGTGGTTTGAGCTTGTTCTTCCGATGCAGGCCAGTTAGTCCTTTCCTGCTGCCTCACTCTACGTGATTCTGAAACTACATAGAGGTGTCAGTCATGGGACTGTAGTTCAGCACAGACTATGGTAGTTGTTGTGGTTCTTTGTGTTTTGTGGCCTCACTCCAATGGGAGGACGACAGATTCGGATGTGTGGTAGAGGGTAAGACGCGTGTGACGCTCCTGATCAGTTGTCTAGTGGTAGTTGTTTCCTTGACTGATGTTTTTGTCCAGGCAACGTTACTCCTATCTGCGTGTACAACGGTGTGGTGGTCACAGTGAGTTGTTTACACATGTTTTCGGCCGTGTAGTGTTTTCCTGACCGGTAGTCGTGTAGTAGCTTCTGCACGTTCTTTAGTAGAATAGATCGTTATTTATTATTAATCTTTTAATTATATATCTATTCTGCTTATTAGAACCAGTAGGAGATTGGTAGTCCCTATTGGGCTTCTTCGTGAGACTCACTCTCTTTTTTTCCAGGTGAGATTTCACAGCACTAGTAGGTTGCGCGGCGAATGGAGGAGACGGGGCCACTATAGTTGGCATCGTCCTTTGCAATGTCCCCTTTGTGCTTTGGTACTCTACCGTCGGGGTATGCCCCTTAGGGGATGTGTCTTTCTCTTCCACTTGTACTATTTGTGTTTGAGACTTGTACCATACTTGTATTACATACTTGTGTTTACTTTCACTTGTTCGTATATTTCTGGTGCTGTAATTGTTGTTTAGTTTCTTTACATATCCTATTAAACTGATCATTCATTCCTTCCGGGTCTTTAGATCTATGGGCGGCGATATCGAAAATCGAGTTCTCGGTGGGAATCGAGAGTCAAGTTTTCAGAGTCGTTACAAATAATATGCCTTGGATCAGCAGTGACTCAGTGTTCTGAGTAAGCAACATAGGCGTATAAAATTTAATTTAGTTACTTCTGAGTATGTTTTATGCAAGCATTTGGCTGTATGAAACAGAGAAAACTGGGATCTAATCAATTTACCTCTGGGGGTCATATATCTAGTTTCTGCCAACCCACATCACACATATGGAGTAGGCCTTCTTGTGTCATACTTTGCTCAGGGCAGTTGGGTGGCTTTTCACCATGGCATTGGAAGGTGGGGAACTTTGAAGGAAGCTCAAAGAGTTGGTCATAGAGTCCACCCCTTTCATGCTTTAAGATCTATCCGGTGGGGTGGGGGGAGGGGAGTTGAAGCCAACAGATGTATGGGTTCTGCTGCATGCTCTCTTTAGAATGTTGAGGACGCAGCCTTGGAGACGGCAGCTGGGGGCGGGGGGGGGGGGGACCTTGGGCATGCGTCGACCCCCATCACTCGATCACTGTCTGTCCGAACCCCGACCGTGATAATTAGGTTTTCAGGCATATAAAATTAGCGTGAAGCGTCCCCACAAAGTTTGGCGTTTAATATTCGTAGCTTTATAAAGTGAGCTAAGGGGGGCGCTTATACTTTGAGGGATCAACGAGCCATATCAAAAGTAAAAGGGGGAAAGGAAGGGAGGAAGGGAGAGCACCAAAAACAAAAGGGGTGTGTGTGTGTGTACATGTGTGTGTGGTGGAAGAAGAAGCTGCTCTGGTTCCACTGGTAAAAGGGGCCCCGGAAGGTGCTGTTCATGGGGAGGCTGATCTTGGAATCCAAGACAAATATTCCTCCCATGGCTCCCCCCTTCACCTTAGCCCTCCTAGGAATAAAGGAAAAGTAAAGAAAAAGGTATGCCTTGGTAAACCCGTAACTATTCCGGATAAGGCATCGATCACACAGCTAGTAATATCATCGAATTAGCTAGCAAGCGTATCACTCCAACCCTCCTCCTGCTAAGTAGTAAGAACGACTTCCAACTCTCAAACTTAATTAAATGTGGAAACCCTAGATTCATTGATCATGAGTAATTAAAGAGGACTCGATCATGTTCGTATAAGACATCATTCTACTCGATTAACATAAGACCAATCAATCCCTTGATTAATCTTCATGTTAAGCTAATCTATATATATGAAGGGGCTTATTACATGAGAAGACACACAGGAACTTGCTAGCTGGATAGACAAGTGATGCCCAAGCAATCATTAATTTTTCCTTTAAAGGACACCTCTAACTAGGAATATATCAGTGGATTGTGGACAAAGTCTTAAACGCTCAGAATCTCTTGGGTGGGGGTAGGGGGGAATCCAAATCCATGTTGGAATATACACATGCAACTCCCTGATTTTGCAACAAGAAATTAATCTAGCAGAATCATACATAAAAACGTTCAATCCATGCTTACAGTTTACAAAGGAGATACAGGAGGTGACCCCGCACTCAAAGGAGAAAGATTGACCCAAAAACTTGTCAAATGCCAATTGTCCCAGCTAAAACCAGCTGGCTAATTAATCCAGAGTGGGGGAGAAGCTACCAAGAAGATTGAAAGAAGAAAAAAAGAGGGGGAAAAAAGGAACAGTAACGAGAGAAACTTGAGCGCAGATACAAGTACTGCTCACTGCTCAGACTGAGACGTGAGGGGAAGCAAACAAGCAGAAGAAGAGCTCCAGATCCGGAGGAGTGAAGAATGAGATGGCCGGTCGCCTCTGGGGGGAGCAATGGCCGCCGGTCGCCGCCGGCCTGCGCTTCATGGGGGCCGGCGGGCAGGATGTGCACTCCGGTATCCGGAACCTTTCGTCTTTGGGCGTGCAGCACCCGGAAGGAATTAGGCCGTCGTCGGTGTCGAGATTACTGGCGACTGGCTTGCAGGCCTTCTTCTTCGTGGCCACTTTGGGGTCTTCTGTCAGTTTCTTCGCCTTCTTCCTGCAAGGGGGGCACCACCTTCGCTGGCTATTCTTTCTTCTTCTTCTTCCCCTAACAGATGGAGCCATGTCTGGCTTGGCGAGACCCCCCTCGAAAGGATCAACTTCTGAATCCACAACAAAGCCGAGAAGGACCTGTTCCCACAGAACGCAAATTTGTCCACAGTCAGTCAATCTCTCTCTCTCTCTCTCTCTCTCTCAATCCCTAGGTTAACCAGTACAAGGACTACGCAGTACCCTTCCTATGTATTGCCTACATGGACACACTGCTAGAAAGGGGCAACAAAACCTATAGAAACATGCACTGCAGAGCCACAGTGGGCAACGGTGGCCATATCTAAAGGACCATGGAAACCAAAATGGCAGAACAATGCACACATAGGAGTATGGTAAGGGGTAAGTACCTTTTACAGTGGAGAAGCACAGGGCACTAGCTAGAAGCCCCACCTGCAGAGATAAACAAAGCTCAGTTACTCTTCGGGATTGCCTCCGGCGAACTTAAACCCCAGCTAAAACCCTAACCTGGGACTCTGGGAGGACGATGGAGGAGAGTGGAGGAGTTGGGTGTTTTCTGTTCACTCGGTAGCGTTGGGGTGGTAAGTGTGTGTTTTTGCTTCGCGGAGTTCACCGGCAGAGATGGTGAGGAGGAAAGCGAGAGGTAAAAAGGAGGGTTTTTGGTGTGACCACCGCGGTTGCGCTTACCTTGCTTGCCGGCCCCAATCATGTTTTGCCGTGTTGTTATGTTTTCATGTCCCGTGGCCGTTGCGCGGGAAGGAAGACTGGATCAGAAGAAGCCGTGAGAGAAATTGGATGTTGGTGTTTGGATTCGCGTTGTCAGGAGGTTGTTTGATCCGATTGATGTGACAGCTCCTGTTCAGATAATTCAAAGACATTTTTTTGGGAGAAAAATTTATTACACTTATATTTGTATATGCACTTCTTATTTTTTATTGACCAATATATTAATAACATATGTAAACAAATAATTTTCTATTCGTTCGCACATACCCTTAAGTTTTATGTGTGTAGACAGAGAGAAAAGTTATCCGTCCTACGAGTAGATAGCATTTCTCCTAAAATATAAGTCCCTATTGGTAAAATAACATAAACAAGTTTTATGTTTGGAATGTCTTATAACATTTTATGATTTTTTTAATATTTTGAGTTCTTATGTATGCTCTATTTCATTTCTAATCGGTTTTTTTTTTCAGCCCCAAACCACAGTAAATCAAATTCGGAGCCCAAATCCATTAATGGGCCGTGTATAGACTGGACTGAGAACTTTGGAAGAACAAATGTTCTGACAAGTCCCAAAACCGTTAACGGCCCACTCCAACAGCTTCGTTCGAGCACGATCTGCTCACGTGGGTCAAGTCCATTGGACCAACTCACAAGACAAGGTGGCCCACTTATAGCCGTCGAAACGTGCAAAACACTCTTGGGCTTAAAAACGGGAAGAGCGGTTTGCTGAAAAGTCGGCCCAATAGTGTCGGCCCATCCAAGACACCGTAAATGGACCAAGCTGATTCATCTGTAGATGGCATCATGCGCTGCTCTCGCAAAGGATTCTCTCCTGGAGATGATTTTGCGATGTACTAATCATCCACATCCTTCTTCTTTTCAGAATTTGTTGAATCAGAGGTTAAATAAATAAATATGTTGATGAGGCCGGTCTGATCTTGAAGGTATTAATAGGCTGACCTCAGAAGGTCTAAGTTCAGAACGCAGGTACTAGGAGATATTTTTTTTTTTGATAAGTGAGTGATTTGAATAAGATAAGAAAATATGTACAAAAAGAGTCTTATCTACAAAAATTGCAAGATAAGACTAAAGGATAGTAGAAGGTTTTAGGAGAGTGCACCTCACCTCAGAGAGGTGAGATGTTCTCATTCCACTTAGGAGTGTTCATTAATCGGTTCAAGCCGAAAAATCGAACCGAACGGTTCGGTTCGGTTCGGGTTGAACAATCTCACAGTTCAGTTCGATTTTTCACTGAAAAATCGAATGAATCAAAATATATATTAAATATATTTAAATAATAAATAACATCATGAACGAAAGCCTAGCCCAGTGGGCTAGCGCGTTTCCTTCTCTTGGGCGGTCTGGGATTTGAAACCAAGGACCGCCCATCCACCCTTTAATGTGTGTGTGTGTGTTTTTTTTTTGTTCAAACCGAACCGAACCAACCGGTTCAGTTCGGTTCAGTTTGAACAAAAATTTGGTTCGATTTCGGTTCACCCTATTTTTTGGGTTCACCCCAAACTCCACTAGCACAGTTCAAAATACAACAAAGAGAAAGACTGAGCTCATGACTGCACAATCTATAAACTATGAGCTCATAACCAGTAACTACTAAAGAGCAACAAACGAGACAACCACCAGATCAACCATTCTGACTAATCATCACACATTCTATGCAATTGGAAATTTTGTAGAATAGTTGATGTTCTCCTGGATATTCTTCCTTTCCTTTTAGCTCCTTGGATGCAATAACGAATGTCTTGAAGAATCCTATGTAGAAGTTGAACTTTGCTATAGTGCTCTTGTCTTCAAAAATTCTTGTACATCGTTTCTTCCAAATCCACCAATTATTGAGATGCTTTGAGAGAACAAGAGCTAGCTTGCTACCGACTAGAGACGACCCACATGCAAAAGGACAATCAATCTCGAAAAGAGGTTCCCAAGATCGATCCTTCGACGGTCAACTTAGTTTAAATAATTTAAGAAGAAGAGAGAGAAAGTGGGGAGTTGAACTAGACAGTGATCACCACATGTCCTCCATCTTCTATCGTCTATTGGCCTTCTTTTAAAGATAATTGGAGGAGGAAGGAAAGGGGGGTATCCAATATGGGGACTTCTGCTCCTCCTCTTCCTTCTTCGAAGGGCTCTTTCTGGGCCGGGCTCATGAGGTCTATTGGGCTTGGCCCATGCAGCGAACACTTCAAATGTTCTCATATTTCACGCCCACCCTTTTTGCAGTTATTTTTCATTGTTTATTAATAATTAATTAGACCAATTACACGATATTTGACAAGTCAAAATTACTCGAGATAATAAGATTCCTGCGTGTGGAGGAGGAGAAGAGGAGGGAGGTCTAGATGGGGTTCCGACATGCATGCACTTAGATGGCGTTCTGGGAATCACAACTTGTTCGGCTGTTCCTTATTTCGTCCCAATGCAAAAAACTTATTCGGTGGGGATCTACAATTCTTGGAGATTGGAATGCAAAGAGATCGAACCCATCATTCTTCTCCAAGCATGGGCAGCACCATCACATCCATGCAGGCCATGGAGGATCTGCTTTTCCAGGGAATCCTGCCGTGGTGAACAGCGTTCAAGGGGGGTGGGTCTTCTTACACACTGTCAATTGTTTTGATTTGGATCAAGTTGTAGACACTGAGGTGACCATGAGATGTGGAGAAAAAAATGTTGCACTTTTTTATAATACACTTTTAATACATTTTTGTAATTTCTATTAGTTAGATATAATTTACCAACAAAACATTAATTAATGAGAGATATCTAAAATACACTAAAAATATATGAGAAAAGTGTAATAAATTTTTTTTCCTGAGATATGATAGGCGCAAGACTGTGGGACGAGATTAAGGCAACATTTGAATGTAATTTTTGAAAAGAAGAAATCGGAAAAATTATGCATCTTTTGCGGCACGGATGACGAGATGTATAAAGTTGTTGAAAAAAAGAAATATTTTTTAACCTAACCACGTTCTATCTCTTTTTCTTCACCTTTTCGATAATTTTTTCAAAGCAACGTTACATCTACTTTTCCACATGCAAAGTCTTCGGTCTCCCTCTGTCCTCCAATTAATTTTGCAATACTAAAAAGTCGAGCCGAGATGTGAATCTTTTGGAAATAAAGAGGGTCTTGTCAAAAAAATTTAATTTCAAAATTTTTTAAAACCAATTTCTAAACAGTGCCTAAGTAGATGTCGTGTCAGAATTGATGAAGTTACTAACTGAGATTGAACCCAATGATCTCTCGTCACTGTTGCAGTCAAGAACAATACTTATAGATCATACTTTAAACATCGTGTTGGGACGTCTGATCAAGTTAGTACTGATCGATGAGATAGCTCAGTCTCTCTCGTCACTGTTGCAAAGAGCAGTAGTACACTAGTACTTGATGATCTTACTTCAAACATCAAACATACCTTTGATATATCTAAGTAGTTAATCTTTCTATACCTTGACGAAATCAGTGACAAACTAAGTTTCACGAGGACACGGTGGGGTTACATGTCCTAAGAATGTTTTTTGGATGTATTTACTCTTAAGTAGCTTATCTTGACGGTTCATTAAAAATAAATAAATGAATGCAACCATTTAGATGTATCAGAAACATTTTTTAATAATTCATGACAAAAATTAAAGACATTACGAATCTGATATTAATCTACAACATACAAAATCCCTCAAAAAGAAATAGGGATTTTTTTTAAATAGTTTTATTTTAAAAAAATATTTACACAAATATATCAAATTCTAAGATATTTACAAATCTATACCTCTCACTTACACTAATTTAATGTAACTTAAACACTTTCCCTGTAGTCTACGCTCTTTTTCTATAATTTAAATTAACTCAGTATAACTTACACACTTTTTATATATGTGTGTAAATTATACTGAATCAATGTAAATTACATTAAAATCGTGTAAGTTGCATAGAAAGTTACAGAAAAAAATATGTAAATTATATTGAATCAGTGTAAGTGAGAGGTATAGATATGTAAATATATTAGAATTAGATATATTTATGTAAATAATTTTTAAAATAATATTATTTAAAAAAAATCCCAAAGAAATATTGATCGGTCAATAAATGCAGCTAGCTAGCTGTACAGAAGAGACACAAGAAGTATACGCTTGCTTTTAGGCGAGTACTCATCAAACGTGGGAGATCTAGTACTAATTAACATGTGAATTCATGGTTAATTTCTTCTCTAACTCTTGCCCACACCTATATATACAGGGCACTGTGCACGACGTATCGTTAAGGGAGAAGAATGTTGGGGGTGTGACAGGAATGGAAGAGAAGAATGTTGTGGAAATGGTGGTTCATATAGGCCGACGTACAACTCTCTTCTTCATGCAGAACTTCTGCGTGAAACTTGCTTGCCCCGGCCATCAAACTGCATGCAACAGCTAGTAATGGCGGTCCCGGCCGACGTTAATTTTAAAAGGAGAAGGGAGGGCCACATTGGAGGATCAGAGGAGGAGAGACGTAGGTGGCGATGTTAGCTGCGCCATCCATGTCAGATATGAAGAATGTTTCCATACTACTTCAGGGCACCGGCGTATATAATTCGTCTCCTCCCGTACGTCTCATGTGGAGAGTGTCTTAGATTCGTGATGATCTCGTCCCCATGATTAATTTCTAAGGCATTCTTGGGTGTTGTTTGCTTCGCTTGTGGATATATTTAATTAACACATCCGAGTAGAAAGTCTGAGTTGATTGACCTGTTCGGGTGTCCGACTTAATTGATTAATTTGACGTCAAATTTCATAAGATGTGGAGTTTATTGTCCGACCAATCAGATCAGACGTTTGATCATACCGCGTATATTGTTTATTTGGCTGCCCCAAATAGAAAGCATTTTATCCTATTTTATTAGTTTCTTATTATTTCAAGTTTTTTAATTAGTTTTGTTTTTCATGTTGTGTGAAGAGTAAACTAGTATATATAGAGAAGAATCTAAATATGCTGCATGAGGATTTGACTTAGTTTGTATTATTCCTGATTATATTGCTTTACAGATAAATAATCATACAATTACAAAATACTGAAAAAGAACGAAAACGTACGATTACGTAGTCATCAAACAAGCTCATGTTTAAATGGTTTTCACGAGTTTTGTTATCGGACTGCTTGGTTTAGAATAATGAGCTCCTGAAGATTAAAAACTACGTACCCACAAGCACCAAAAAAATGTGAAAAAAATCCTATTTAGGAGAAAAAATTGTAAATGGTCTGTCACAGTGGAGAAGTACTGTTTGTACATACTTGGACATTAACAGGTGAATTATCCGGCATGAAATGAAAAAGAGAAGTTGATCCATGGAGGGTCTCACTGGCATGCAATGATGTCATCAATTACTATCTAGCTAGCTTCAATCATAATATTCATAATATATCTATATATACTGACCATTAATTTGCATAATATTACTATATATATATCTAGCTAGGCTTCAATCTATATTGTTGTGCCAAACGTGCCAACACTTGCATATATACTGTACGTAGTAGAACACACGTCTTAAACGAGCTGAATGCTCACATATCGTGCGGGGTACCTGTCAAGGAGGAAGATCTTGTCTGTGCCTACTTGCATATACTATACGTACGTATAGTATAGCTAGCTAGTTAGTACGCACGTCTTAAACGAACTGAATGTTACAGTTATTGCGCAGGGATACCTGTCGAGAAAGATCTTGTCTGTAAATTAGCAAGCGATGTCTGCAGAGTCACTTATTGCAAAAGATCCAATAAGACCCTTAATTTGTCTGCCAAAGAAAAAGATGGAGTATTAGCATGATACATACATTAATGTGTGATGAACTCATGCAAGAACTCAATTTGATCCCATCTCCCATTTTCTCATGGGGGGGGGGGGGGAATATTAGGCCGCCCGCTGTCAATTGAGGTGGCTCCTTCCATATTCTCAATATCGCAATTGGGAAACATGGGAGGACATGACAAGAAGATAACAAACCTCAGTTTTTAAGGAGTACTGCTTCCTCGAGAGATTACATATATATCTTGAAATTTATCATATTCGAATATGTATTTTTGAAATCTTCTCATTATACTTTATACTTTTGAAATTGAAAAAAAATTATCTGTTCTTATTCTTGTGGTTGCAACTAGTCAAAATAGAATGAGTATTCTATTAAAACGTGAACATAACCGTTAAGTAAAAGAAGAAAGTACAAAATTATTTTAGAGATGCATCCGGTCTTGGAGTAGACGGGTTGGAGTCAGTGGCGGATCCTTAGTTAAGTCAGTGGGGTCACGTGACCCCACTGACTTAGAAAGGAGTCTTAAAAAAAAATTTTTTTTGTTTATATAGATCAAAATTTTATGTAAGTCTATATAAGGTGACCCCACTGAATTTAAGAGTGACCCCCCTATAGTCAAGTGACCCCACTGAATCACTTTTCAGGATCCGCCACTGGTTGGAGTTAAGGCCCTATAATAAGGGGAGAGAGAGAGAGAGAGAGAGAGAGAGAGAGAGAGAGATGTAAAAAAATTATTTTTTTGAGAGAGTTGTAAAAGGTAAATTAATATTTTTATCTTATTAATTTAATTGTAATTGAGTTAAATAGATAAAATAAAATAGTAAAGATATGTACGATAAAATACATAAAATATAAAAATATATGATATAATATGTAGATCTCAAAAATTTATATTCGAATATGATGTATTTCACATATATAAAAATTTACAGAAAAGAGAAAAGCTTACTGCACTTGAGGAAGCAGAAGCAGTGGCAGAGCCAGGGGGTCAGGGGGGCAACCTTATTTTTTTTGCATAAATTTTCTTCTTAATTATGATGGGTATGTGAATTTTTTTTACTTTATTAATTGCCCCCTCTTGCGTTGAGTATCTATGAACAATTATCTTATTAATTGTCCCCCCTTTCTAAATATTTCTGGCTCCGCCACTGTGAGGAAGTGCAGGAAATACAATCCACGTAGGATTGCAGCCCATGTGGCGCCTTATTGGACGGCACGTATTTTTTTTTTTTAATCTAGATTTTTTTATTTTGGAGCCCAACCCCTCTATTTTAGACCTCAACTTTTTATTTTGGAGTCTAACTTTTTATTTTGGAGTCCAACTTACCTTCTATTTTGGAGCCAAATTATTATTATTTTTTAAATCTAATCTTCTATTTTGAAGCTCAACCCTTCTATTTTGGAGTCCAATTTTTTTTTTTATTTTGGAGTCCAACTTACCTTCTGACTTGGAGCCAAACTATTTCTTAGGCTCCAAATTAGAAAGTTAGACTCTAAAATAAAAAATTTAGGCTCCAAAATAAAAAACTTAGACTCCAAAATAAAAATATTAAATTAAAAAAAAATCACGTGGCGTCTAACAAGACACATGAGCTGTATTAATCCTATATAGATTACATTTCATGTACTTACTCAAGTACACCCGTAAACCTAAAACAACAGCCATGAGCTGTGCATTCATCCATATATATGATGCCTAGGGTTTGTCCCACGACGGATATACACATTTGAATATTCTTATGAACCTCGTTAACATGCCGGCAGCTAGCCAGCTTTTACCAAAAGAAATTATTGAACAGCGGTGGACTAACTGTTAATTGTACGGTACGTACGTACTTAGAGGTACCTCCTCTGGGGTAGCAACAGTCATATATATATATATATATATATATTATATATATATATATATATATATATAAGTGTAAGTAGGGGCACTGGAAGATAGCCAGAACGGAAATTTTAAAATTATATGGTACATGATTGATTTATAAATATATAAATATAAATATAAATATATTTATATACTAGATAAAATTTGAGATAAGACATAATTAAATAAGATCTTTTGTGATTTTTCTGTCTATAATTTGTTATCTCCCACGTGGAGTAATCATATGAGTTGTCCATCTACATATTTAGGTATGTAATAATATTACAACTCAATTAATTATTGAAGACATTGTATATTTCTATCCTAATATATGTATATATCTATTTAACAACATGGTTAAATATATTACTTAGAACACGTACGGTCCTCATGAATTATGTCTTTGCAATTAGAGATTAACCAAAGCTCTCTGAATTTTCTCAACTAATAAAATTAATTTTAAAAATAATTCATATCATCTTTATTACAAAAATAATCTTGCAATAAATTATTTTTTCCCTTTTGTGAAACATGCTTATTTTGACACAGACTGTACAATATGGAAGCGCACCGTAGAAGTATAGAGACAAGAAATTGAGTCCCACAACGTATTGAAAGGTTATGGGTCCATTCTAATTGTGCCGAACAAAGAGCGAGCGCCGTTAGATTAGAAGGCTAGCTAGCTAGAAGCAGGGAGGAGGCCCTCCACTCTATGGGTTGGAACATTTGATGAACACGGCTTACCACTGCCAGGGAGATTCTAGCGATGTTTACACGCAACTGGTGAGGACGCTGCCCATGCCTCGGAAACTGAGGTCCCAACCAGGGGGCCATAACATCGTCCACCCTTGCTAATTGTGACCTCTTTGTCTCAGCAAACCCTTCCAGCTGAAAAGGGGAGACTGGAGAGGTTATATATCTTACTTTGCCAAGAGAGCCCACAGGGTATAAAAGATGTTCCATGCACGAGAGAGGGGACCGATTAATTCACAAGATGCTAAAGTTCCAAACGTACACTACACATCTCTCGGCCCATGCTTCCCCTTCCTTCTCGCCACCTCCTCTGCCCCTGGAAAATCTCAATTGACCGAGGCAAGTTTAAGATGTACGTGGACATTATACTAAAAACATCACATGTAAGAGCAAAAGGCCAACTACTTGGGTGACGAGAACACGGACGCCGTCCTCACAGACGCGTGCACGCCCACATCACTCTGCATCGAAGGTTTAGGTAATAAACCAGCCGAGATCTTGGGCTGAAACTGGAAGTTTCTCCCTTTATTTCATCACGCATGGAATCAGAAGGTCAAACACAAGAACCACACAAGAAACGACCACGTATATACTAACACATGCTTGGGGTTGGGCATGGCCTGGGCATGAAAGTTTGAGCACATGCTGCGCTGCACCACCGTCTCCAGCGCTATATTACAAGAAGTGCCCTGCCTTCGCCGGCAAGGTGGCTCTCTCCGTATCCAGCAGGAGGGAGATAGATGTCAAAAGTTTGTTCCACAGCCAAAAAGGTCTCTACACTATACGTACATGTAGAGCTGCGTATCTCCTAGTTTTCTATATATATGCCCCCCTCTGTCACCCACACTCGACATGTTTCACTACACCACGCCTTCGAGCCTAACCCTTCCCAGTAGCCACTAGACAGACAGCTAATTAAGCTTCTTAATTGTCTCCCGTCGTACTGAAAGTTTCCCAGATGGGTCTACAGATGCTTCTTTCGTTTCTCGTTCTACTATTACTTTCTAGTTTCCTCCATTCCTATGGCAATCCTTTAGGGGCACGGCCCTCGGCTGGCTTCAAGACTGAGGCGGCCACCCCCTCTGATAGTCTCTCCCGAGTGATGAGCGGGGCTCGAAAGCTCGGCCATGGGCCAGGGAGATCTCTTCCAAGCAGCTCTGGCAATCGAGTGATCAGTGTGATGGATTTTGGTGCCAAGGGTGATGGGTCATCAGATGATACCAAGGTAATCAAACCATGCAGCTTCAATTCGATGTTGAAATCATACGAAGAAAATTTTGATAGATATAGGATTAATTGTTGTATCAGCCTTATCCCATTTAATTGTTGTATGGGATGTTTAATTAATTCATCATTATATATCATATGTTCTATTAATCTTCTTTCTTTTTGCAGGCATTTGCAGATGCTTGGACGGCAGCTTGCTCTTCCGCTGCAGCTGTCACAAAATTGTTGGTTCCTGCAGTGGGCAAAAGCTACCTTCTGCGGCCAGTAACATTCTTAGGCCCTTGCAAGTCTGACGTAACAGTCATGGTGAGAGAAAAGCACACATACGTACTAAGTTTTATCAGAGAAATTTGATTGGCCAGAAAAGCCTGTTTGGACTAATACTGTTTTGCCCAAACATTAATGATGGCAGATCAAAGGGACGATCGTAGCTTCTCCTAATCGATCGGATTGGAGTGGGACGAACCGCATGCGCTGGATCACGTTCGATGGCGTCAAAAATCTCAAAGTTGAGGGTGGTGGATCCTTCAATGGCAATGGGCAGATATGGTGGAAGAACTCATGCAAAATCAACAAGTCTCTCGTACGAACAATCTGAGAAACCTTTTTATACGTCTTATATACTCACCCTATATGATCATACTAACGTGTGCGCTTAACGTTTTGTTCCAGCAATGCACAGATGCACCCACGGTACGTACGTGCATGATTCCCTTCCCATGAAAAATTTATAGGTGTCCATGCATGATTTAGGAGTTTATAGAGGTAATTAACAGGTTCTCCTTCATGTTTACTCGTTTAATTTGCAGGCGGTGACTTTTAACTCGTGTAACAATCTGGACGTACACAACCTCAAGTTCAAAGATAGCCAGCAGATGCACGTCGCCTTTCAGCGTTGTTCAAATGTCCGGGTCTCTAACCTAGTGATCTCTGCACCAGGAACGAGCCCAAACACTGATGGGATTCATGTTTCAGGCACCACTAAGATACACATCAGCAACTGTGTCATCCAAACAGGTATATAAATAATTAAATTGCACCCCACGCAAAGGTGAAACCTTATCGCACATTTTTCTTCAGATTCTTGGATCTGGACGTAATTATAAAAATTCGTCTCAAGTAACATGAGAGGGAAGACCTGTACATTACTTTGACTAGCTTTTTTTTTATATATATAAGGCCAAGAATGGCCGAATAGTTTTATTGATAAGTAGAAATTGTGACAACCAGTGATATTGCCAAATACAGAGTGAATAACCGGCTACATGCCCCAATGAACTTTGGAATAAGCTAGAATTCTAAAGAAGTTCTATCCCAAGAATGAGTGCGACGAAGGACTGCCCGAGATCGTAATCCTGGTCTTCGAGAACAATGCTCCATGTAGTCATCTTCCGAATCTATTCTAGATGCCTCTGAGTCGAATTTAAAATCAGGCATAAATATATTCTTTGCTCTAGCGAGTTCGGACACCGAGAAAATTTTTTCCGTCCAATCTTTAATATTATCTTGCAGAGATAGATCAGGCGCACTTATCTCCTCTAGCTAAACAGATATATATATATTGGTATTAAACGTTGCTATATATATGTTGATGAAGGTGATGACTGCATCTCCATTGTCGGTGGCTCCCAATACGTAAACGCTACCAATATATTCTGTGGACCCGGACATGGAATTAGGTTTGCCTCTCTGACCCCAAATTAATGGCTATTTTGGAATTGATTTGGGTTCAAGAAGGTTTTACCCACACCTATGTGTATGTATATATGCCTGCCAGTATTGGAAGTCTAGGAAAGAATGGCGCACGAGACACCGTTTCTGACGTGTTCGTCGACACAGCACAGTTGGAGGGAACAACCAATGGAGTCCGCATCAAAACCTGGCAGGTATTAAACCAAGTAAATTAATAATTAATATGGAAAATTGCATATGTCTATTTCTTTCATTAGAATTATAACTGATAGTTAGAGGTGTTTTGCTAACGCGAAGGGAGGGAAAGGATACGCTAAAAAAATCATCTTCGAGAACGTCTTCATGAAGAACGTCGAGAACCCTATAATCATTGACCAGAACTACTGCGACTCTGCCAAGGCATGCAGTGGAAAGGTGGGGAAGACTTTCTCCAACTATATAAGCCTTCCATTCCTTTGCTTTCGATCTCTATCTTAACAGTTTTCTTCATTGTATATATATATATTTCTTGGTGGAATGCTAAGATGGTCAGCAGCGATCTGTTTCTTGTATGCAGAAATCAGCAGTAGCAATAAGCGGTGTGACGTACAAGAACATCACAGGAACAAGCGCCACCTCTGTGGCCATGGAGTTCGACTGTAGTAAAAGTGTTCCGTGCCGTGGGATAGTGTTGCAGGATATCAACTTGGCCTTGGCCCGAGGGGGCTCTGCAAAAAGCATTTGCAACAACGTGCATTTGACCGAGTCCGGGATTGTTGCCCCATCCGCAAACACCTCCTAATTGAACACCACAGAGCTTATTGGGAAGAAAGGACGAGTCCGTAAAAAGAATCATTCATTTAGTTTGATTATATGATCATACTTTGTACATGCAGTTGGACACAATCTATAGTGTTTTTAAGATTGGGCAAGTATCAAAAAAGAGTAGTGCTTTTAATTAGATTGTGAATATGTGACATAACCATGCATTTGATGGATATGATTTACATGTGAGAAACGAATTTAAATATATGTTGATCGTCTCATGGCACACGTGTCTCCACTTATTGACATGCATTATTCCACCATTCGCCAAATAATAATTAGGTCATGAGCAGAAGATAATATGCATATAACTTGCCACGGATATGTGGATTCGAAACTATCCCGTGCCCTCTCCTCATAATTTTTCTCCCCCAACCCAATTTACCTATAAAAAAATAGATATTCATGAGGATTGCTTTACAATTTTACATGTAAAAGTTCTAATTAAGAAGATGATCATATTTTCGATTAATTGCAGTTATTCTCCAGTTGCCATTAGGACTACTTAATTGGACTGGGAATCATGCCCATTCTTTTCATCCTGAATTAGCATGGTGTTGTCATGTGCATATGCAAGGATTTTTATCTTATATAACTCGATGTCGACGGAACTCGAAACTGGAACCTTCAAATTAGAAATAACTAGTTGAAAACCCGTGCGACGCACGGTAGTTGTTTATAAAATATTAATATAAATAAAAAATATTATTTATAAAAGTATATAATTTTTATTAAAAAATTTTTGTTAAACTAAACAGGAAAAATTTGTTCTTAAAACAAAAGGAAGGTGGACTGCACGAAGGTAGGCTTAAAATTGAATTTTTTCTAAAAAGTTATGGTCTGCTCGGTTTAGCAAGATTTTGTAGATGGTGAGTATCTTATCTTGTTTAGAAAGATTTCTTCGTTGATTTAGGTGACAATTAATGTTTGAGACTTGCCTTACGGGAGGTGTGTTAAAGTTGATAGATTTATTATTTTATGTTAGCTGCTATATGTTAGGATTTGTTTACCCGAATTTTGCTTAACCATATTTAGCTGCGATATAGATAGATTTAGTGGGGAGGTTTAGGCGGGAAAACTCTGCTTCTGGTGATGCCACGTGGCTGCTCCAGAACTGAGTTTTATTAGAATAGTATAGATAGTATAGATTAAGTATATATATACGCTAATTGTTCATTAATACCCACTTTCTGCTGAGATTTTTTTCTCCAATAACTTTCAATTTGTTATCATATCTTATTTGGCAACTCATTTATACCTGCTAAATAATAATAGGAGTAGGCTAGCTACCTGCAGTAAGACGTACGTGACCCACGCACTAAACGATCCGCCTGTGTTCGGCTGGCAAAGGAAAATATATAGAATGTGCAAAAAGGAAGGAACCTCTTCCCCGCAGTTTTTTTTTTTTTTGATAACGAGGAAATCCCGCCCCGTGTGGTTTTGCGGGCTCAGGGATTGGTGTTCGTGAACTCCAAGATCAGGACTTGGCAGCTCCTACTTTCCGTGTACCCGTATTGCTCTTACCCCACTTGACCAGAAAAATCCCGGATTTACACACCTCGAGGATTACATGTAAATCAGGTAAGCCCCCCCCCCCCAGGAATCGAACTCGGGATCTCTTACTTTTAAGCAAGAGTTCTAACCGATCGACCCAACCGGGGTCCTCACCTCTTCCCCGCAGTTAATCGTACGTGCATCAATACGCTCGCACAAAAGCACACCCAAATAGTGGAGTCTGATCAGTCAGAAGAGCCATCTCGTACAAAGTTTATTCTACCACTTCAACGAAGATAACGGTGATTTTTATTTAGTGGGGTCACTTTAATAATTAAAATATATTTATAAATTTATTTTAAAAATTTAGTGAAATCATTCTCTTTAAAAAACTTCTAACTAAAACTAATACAATAAAAAATTTCAATCCTTTTAATAAAAATTTAGAAATCCAGTGGGGTCACAAGACCCCACTGAATCTAACATAGATCCGCTTATGAATGGAGAATTAATCAAATCGTATCTCCAAATTAATCAATCATACCAATTCTTACAATATTAATTATATATCTATACTATATTTATAAAACTCAGTCCTAGATGTACACGTGGCAGTCATATAGCCTATCTACATCCCGCCAAAACTGTTGTATACCCTTTCTCCTCTTCTCTCTTTCTCCCTCCAGCGATGCCAACAATGTTCTCTTTTTTCAAAACCAGTAAACCAGTAAGCCAGCGCGCCTTCCTTCTCTTCCGCCTTCCTTCCTTAAGTTATACCCAAAACTGTTGTATACCCTTTCTCCTCTTCTCTCTTTCTCCCTCCCGCGATGCCAACAATGTTCTCTTTTTTCAAAACCAGTAAGCCAGCGCGCCTTCCTTCTCTTCCGCCTTCCTTCCTTAGGTTATACCCAATCCTGCCTTCATTCGTGATGAATTTTCCTTCTATTTATTATGGAAGCGGCATCCCCATGGACGACGGAGGCGAACACAGAGAAGAATGGAGAATTTTTAGACGTCGGCCGGTGAGAAGAAGCTTCCACATGCATGGAGGTTCCACTGTTCAAGTTGACGGTATATATGAATACTCGCAGTATTTTCGTTTCTATTTTTGTTTAAATCCCATACTGGTTTGCTCTGTACCCACCTGTGGCCTGACATCCTCACTGCCATGCCAACCTCTCCTCTGCCAGCAAGATCACCAGCTTCAAGTCGAAGCACTATACGCTGCGGGCGTCCTGCTCGCCGGTGGACGTCTACTTCTCGCCGTCAAGGAAGAGCAGGAGGATGGAGTGCGACGTCGAGAACTGAGGCGGAGGCTGCCATTGGGAAGGTCTCTAAGCTTCCATTAATCAGATAATTCCTGTCGAACAGCGAGTACTGTAGCCGCTACAGTGATGAACAGTAGATTTAAGCTTCTTCCATTTTTCTGTATTTATGTAAGTTTATTTTTTAAAATATGATTGGATATTCCTTGGTTTTTTATTTTATAGTTTTTTTAATATAAAAAAATAACATAAATATTGTTATTTTAAATTTATTACTGTAGCAGTTACAGTAATAGTAGCGCTACAGTGGATTCAAGTTGTTTTTATTTTTCTATCTTTCTTCAATTTTTTAAAATATTAGCCGCTACAGTGATGAACAGTGATGAACAGTAGATTTAAGCTTCTTCCATTTTTCTGTATTTATGTAAGTTTATTTTTTAAAATATGATTGGATATTCCTTGGTTTTTTATTTTATAGTTTTTTTTCATATAAAAAAATAACATAAATATTGTTATTTTAAATTTATTACTGTAGCAGTTACAGTAATATTAGCGCTACAGTGGATTCAAGTTGTTTTTATTTTTCTATCTTTCTTCAATTTTTTTTTAAAATATGTTTGGATAACATTAGGTTGGTTATTTTGTAGTTTTTTAATATAAATAAAATAATATAAATATTATTATTTTATATTTGTTACTGTAGCAGTTAAGTAGGCGACGACTACTTGAATATATTGTGTTGCAAAAAAAAATTTGGAAACAATTTTATTATACAATTTATATTATTCCAACATTCTCTTCTAAAATCTGAAATTATAGAGCATAATTTTGTTTTATACTTAATAAAAAAGTAATTATATGTTTTGGTAATTATAAAATTTATCTAACAGTCTGATATTAGATTTTGCTCTCTCACTTTACCTAACAGTCTGATATTAGATTTTGTCAAAATTCATTTGTCTTGATTACTTCAAAGTTTAACTGTGTATGACATTTGTATTTATCATTCTCGATAGATCAAATTTCATATGTGAAAGATATGTTTGTTGAATTTATGATCAACACTTTTGAACGTCTTCCTTATCATTTTTTAATCTCACATGATTTCATATTGGTATTACATAGAAAATTATATTTTTTTTAATAAGTGTCCATTATCATTGTTATTTCAATATCTAATGCTCTTTTCCTACCTATGAATTACTACTTTTGCACGAATAAAAAGTCTTTATTGTATATTCTTATTCTCTCATACTATTCAATCTTTCTTGAATGTTCTATTCATCTTCATATCTTTTACTATATTTTATATAATGTAATTATGTACACTATAAATTATATCTTTATAAATAATATTTTTATTTATCTTAATATTTTATAAACAACTACCGTACATCGCACGGGTTTTCAACTAGTATATATATATATACTAGGGTATAGCCGGGTTGTACTCTAGCGGGGCATCTTGAGAAGAGTAGCACTACTATATACCTTCTTTGTTCATCTTGAGAAGAGTAGTGGTCATCTTTAATTAAAACATTGGTAACTAAGACGTTGGATTAGTGTGATGAAGCCCAAAGTACGCCACTAATTGAGAAGGCCCATATATCAATCATGCCTTTAATTCCCCTCCGTTCTCACACCCTGTAGAAACTTAAATTTTCACAACGGCAAGTTTTCGACGTTAGGAAACACGTCATGGTCATCAGCGTCCATTAGATCATCCCTTACAATCTTCACCATCGAATCGTCTCAAATAACAAGCTCACATAATTGCTAGAGGCCCGCCATTTATGTCTCCTTCTTGAAGCTTGGACATATATAAGATCGCCTCCCTATATATATATATACCTCTGAAAAGCCATGACGGTTCTCCATTCATCCACGCCGTTCCAACCATTTTTTAGGTCATGTTTCTAATGAATCTACACAGATTCCTCGCAGTGTACTGTTCTCATCTTTGCTGTGTGAACCTCGATCGGTCTATGCCATTCTGAGGTGTGACGTACCAATAACTAGCTAGGGATATTATCTCTAGATAGGATTAATGATGCTATCTGGCACCGACCCCGTGGTGCAAGCATTGCGATCGAGCAAGAGGGCGTGGAATAATATTATTGCATAAAATTTGGCCATTTACAAGCATATTGCGCTTAATTTGAATTGTGAAAATTAATGACCTTTAATTTCGAGGTTCGGACCACATGTAACGTCGAAAAGCAGGAGAGATCATCGCTTGTCTTAAATTAGTTTGAAACTAGCTAGATTGCCAATAACCCTTTTGCATGCAGCTTCTATATTCCCTCGTTACAATATTGATATCTAAGAAACATCTCTCTCTCTCTCTCTCTCTCTCTCTCTCTCTCTCTCTCTCTCTCGTTACGTACCATCGATAAATAGTGTCCAAGGCACCGATTAAGCGGCAAGGATCGATGCATGGCCTCAAAATAATTAATCTCTCCCTTTCTAATTATATTTCCCCATATATAACGGATATATATGCGGCTAATTAACAGGGCACTGATCAGTACGTACGTAACGCGCGTTACCATTACTATATATATATATAAATGGAGGAACTTATGAAATTGCCATTCTTTGCACCCCCACTCCGACCTGATCTTACGGTCTCTTCCCAGAAATTAACGCCTGGCAACGCATGGCATGCGCATAAAAGAGGCTTTTAACAACGAGCTTGGCTTTGAGATTGAATACACGCTCTTCTGTGTATTGCATTACTGTTACAGCTATGAGCATACGTTTATAGATGCTTTACGCGTGGTTCCATCATGTATACGTCTGTTAAAAGGTAAACATATATATATATATATATATATATATATATATATTATATATATATATATATATATATAACCCCGTTACACTAATAGGTGGTATATATGTGTATCAGCGGCGCATGCAGGCCAGGACTAAAATTTTGACCCACGAACCGGGAAATTTCCATTTCAGCATGAAATCCAGAGGTCGAAATCAAAGCTCCAGGAAGAGTACCAGGTGGGCAGATGCGAATCCCCGGGTGTGCACAAAACTAGTTTCTCATGATCAGAAGGTGAAGCACATGGCATTGGCCGGCGTCACCCGGGCAAAGGTGTTCCCTCAGTCTCAGCCTCGACCGCCTGCGCGCAGATCCCATTTCTAAATAATATGATCGATGGAGGGGCCGGCTGAAGAACACCCTGTTTCGAAGTGCAAAACTTTCTCTAGATCTCCCCCATCATTTCCCAATCCTGGTGTAAATGCAGGCACGTACAGCTAGCGTGTCCTTGGTTTCCTGTATATATGGCTCCCGCAGTACCCATGCCATGGCTGCACCGCCACACCCTCCAGTCTCCATTATATATAGCTAGCTACTCCTTTCTTCTCTCTCTTCGTAAAACGTCATTTAGGCTAAATGGGTCTACTGCATAAGATTGTCCTCATCGTTTCTTTCTTCTTGATCTCCCATTTCATCCCACATTGTAATGGCAATTCTTTGGAGGAGGGGTCATCCTCGCTCATGAGCAGGGCTGGGAGGTTCAGGCTTGGGCGGCCCAGAAGATCGCTCTTGGCGAGCTGGAGTAATGTGATTAACGTAGACGATTACGGTGCCAAGGGCGATGGAGCAACAGACGACACCGGGGTATGTAGATATATGGTTAATTAATTTGCTGAAACTTGCAGGTCACAAGAGGAACTTAATTGTCTTTATAATGGATGCTAACTATGATATTTTTTTCAAATTACTGGCATATCAATACGTACTAATTAAGCTTCTCATGTCCATTGTCATTTAGGCATTTAGAAATGCCTGGGAGGCTGCCTGCTCTGCTTCTGCAGCTGTCACCTTGTTGGTGCCGGGGGCCAAGACCTACCTTCTCAAGCCAGTAACTTTCTCAGGATCCTGCAAGTCGGCCATTATAGTAGAGGTGAGAGAGATTTTTTGATGAGATTTTAAAAACTAAATGTGATAACGATATCCCTTTTTAATCCTCGCAAGGATCGTTGCTGCCACATATGGACTGTGCTATGTGTGTGTGTGTGTTAATGTTTTATCCCATCACTGTTCATATCGATAGGTGCAAGGAACAATTCTAGCTTCTTCCGATATATCGGATTGGAGTGGGACAAACCGCAGGAACTGGATCATCTTCGATAGGGTCGATAGTCTCAGTGTAGAAGGCGGTGGAACCTTCAACGGCAATGGACAGATATGGTGGAAGAACTCATGCAAAATCAACAAGTCTCTTGTAAGATCGAACTTGTTGGATATGTACAAATCTATATATTTATCTCTTCCTAATTAAACATATATCTGAATTTATGTTTCAGCCCTGCATCGGTGCCCCCACGGTATGTCCCATTATTTCTTTTAGAGTAAAACAATATCCTTGGACGTACGTACGTCCATGGAAAATCCAGATTCTTGGCAGCCATTAACCTCCAATATTATTGGAATGCATCAATGGCTTTCGCAGGCTGTGACGTTTCACTCGTGCAGTGGCTTGAAGGTGGACAACCTCGAGTTCAAAGATAGCCAGCAGATGCACGTCAGCTTCGACGGATGCACCAACGTCGAGGCCTCCAATCTAGTGGTCAGCGCACCGGGGACCAGCCCGAACACTGACGGGATTCACGTTTCTGGCACCACGAACATACATATTGATAGCTGTGTCATTGGAACAGGTATCAGAATTGCATCAACAAAGCAGAACCCCTCATGTTTCTTCTTCGCACGTTCAGCGGCCCTCATGCGTTAATTTGAAACATTATTCGTTGATGAAGGTGATGACTGCATCTCCATCGTTAGCGGCTCCCAGTACGTATATGCTACCAACATATATTGCGGACCGGGACATGGAATCAGGTTTTAATAAGAACTTTCGAACCTCTCTCTCTCTCTCTCTCTCTCTCTCTCTCTCTCTCTCTCTCTCTCTCTCTCTCTCTCTCTCTCTCTCTCTCTCTCCTACCCGTACTGGGCATGTACGATCTCTAGTGACACTATTTCTCTCCTGATCTCTAACCCAGTATTGGAAGCCTAGGAGCTAATGGCTCCGTAGACACCGTGTCTGATGTGTTGGTGGACACAGCACAGTTGGATGGATCAACGAATGGAGTCCGCATCAAGAGTTGGCAGGTAATGTGTATATATGTAGAGTGGAGATCAAACACAAGGGTTCCAAACAAAAACACCCAGCGCCCCCCTTGTACTGATGGAGTCCCCTCCACCCGCGGGTGGAGAGGATCTCCACTCATATATGTATGTTCTCATCTTATTTTTTTATTTTATTTTTTTGTTTCACTCACGCTAGCAACAAAATTGTTGTATGATGTAAAGGGAGGTAAAGGATATGCCAGAAACATCACTTACAGGAATGTTTTCATGAAGAATGTCGACAACCCTATAATCATCACCCAGTTCTACTGTGACTCCACCAAGGCATGCAGTGAGCAGGTACGTAGAAGATGATACCAGCCATGAGTATTCATAACTACACACCAAGCACCTCCCCCCCCTTGTGTCTCTCCATCTTGTTTTCTGATTGAGCGTATGAACCTGTCAATGCTTGCAGCCATCGGCAGTGGCAATAAGTGGAATAACATATCAGAACATTACGGGAACAAGCGCCACCTCCGTGGCCATTGATTTCGACTGCAGCAATACTGTTGCTTGCAGTGGGATTGTGCTGCAGGATATCATGCTGAGCTTGGCAGGAGGGGGATCTGCAAAGAGTACGTGCAACAATGCGAAACTGTCCACGTATGGGACCGTTGTCCCATCCGCATGCAGCTCTTAGAGCATGTTTGTATTTGGATAGATCTCATCAAAATTTTGAGGATATATCCTCGGTTTATTCAAATATGAAACATGCTTTTAAGGACCAAAGCTTATCAGCAATAAAAACTAGTAAATTAGTGGTAGTATAAAAGGCATGCATGCACCTTTATTGATTTTGTTGATCGCATCTTATTTTTGAATAAATAGAAATGTTCCTAGTGTGTAAGAGTGTCAATAAGGTATATATACAATTAGGTTTATGTGTAGTTGCGATGATCTAGATGTATGTACATAGCCTGTAATGGCCCTGGCGCCCGGACTCCCGGCACTCACTAAGATTTTGACTGCCGGCATCGTCGCCCACGGGTTCAAAGACCCAGAAGGACTATCGAACCAGTCTAACAAGATATGTAAAGAAATTCGATGACGACAACAAGCAAATATACTAACAAGTGTAAGAGGACATTCACCACAAGTACAAATCTAGTACAGTCCCAAGTAACAAGTACAAGTGCTGGAAGAAAATGGGATAACAAATCCCTAAGGGGCATACCCAAGGTAAAGAGTCACAAGTACATGAGAGCACTACTCAAGGAAGAAGCTGTCTACAACGGCCCGGTCTCCTCAGCCCGCTGTGGAAGGTGCTACTGTGAAGTCTCATTTGAAAAGGAGGGAATATGCTTCACGAAGAAACCCATTAGGGACTACCAATCTCCCACTGGTTCTAACAAACAACATAGATATATGGTTTAATAGATATTAAGTAAATTAATCAATCTATTTTACTAACAGAGTAAGTGCAGAAGCGTAAAGTAAACTACACGGTCATCGTTCTAAACACGTTGGGACCAAAAACCCGTGTAGATTATGGCACTGGGATGAACTCCAAGGATACAAACATACATAGAACAACTTTCTAGACAGAGACACTAGCCACGGAGAACAACTACCACTAGTCAACCGATCAGGTGTGCCACGCGCCGTATCCTCGACCACTATTCCATGTCTGCCACCTCTCGTCGGAGTGTGACGTAGAACTAAAAGTAACCACACAAGTGCCATAGTCTGGTTTAACTACTGTCCCACGCCTGACCCCCCTAGATGGTACCAGAACCACGTAGAGTGAGGCAGTGAGAAGGACTAGCTGATCTGCGCCGAAAGAACACATAAACCACATCGGTATACTGGCTCAGCTAAGAAAGCTCTGCAAATGACTCTACGCCACTGTCTCACCATTTTCCCCTTAGCTCCAGAGTCCGTAAATCGAGCACTCCCACCACCAAGAGAACTCCCTCAACTGGTGTGCGGGGACGGGAGGTCCCAAGTAACGGTAACAACCTCTCATGGGACAAGCCCTCAAGTGTCTAGCACCAGGTGAACGACTAGTGTAGGACCGTGCTAGGAACAACACAGGTGTCAAGAAACCAAAGACGCAGTCGAAAGGAAACTCCGAATAGGTCGCCAGTCACTCTCCGTCTAAGATGGAGATAAGGTCACTGTCGTTTTCTTAGGGGAGATGACACCCAGCCTGTCGCGACCTTGGTCATAAGATGACGGGGGAACATTGCGATCTGAGTCTCGACAAGGACCTTGCGCGACCATAGATAGAAGTCCGGGTGCCTAGCCCACCCGAGACCCCACACAGCCCCACAGGCAAACCAGGTTAGAAGGCGACGATCACTCTGTCGCAACTAGACCAGAAGGTGACGGGGTGTAGTACCCCGGAAAATCTATTAATTAAAAATTATGGATAAATTGAAATTTTATCGATTTATAAATTCAATTAATTAAAACGATACCCATCATTATTGCATGCGTATAAACCCCTATAAAAATTTCGTAAAAATAATAATTACACTTTAAATAATGTTATCTACTGACCCATCATGAAATATGGGTATAGAAAAAACGTTTGGACTTAGTTAAGAATTATGCGACTTATGAGCATAATTAAGGAATAAGTCGAAGAACTCATTATTTTTGACCCAAAGTGGATTATAAATAAAAATAAACATGTGGGTAGACTTTAAATAATATGGGACGATAGCCCATTATGATATTTGGACCAATGGACAATCTTGGCCCATGAATAAATTCTCTAATAAAAGGATAATTAAAAATCCAATAAGTAAAGTAAGTACATGGGTTGTACAATTAAGCTCACATGAGTTATTGGGCTAAGAGTGATTGCCCAAATGATGATATTAGAAATATTGGTATGAATAATATTTATTCAATTTAAAAATATGAAATTACGTGAATAAGTGTGATAAATAGATTTACATAAGGATAAAGTGAATAATGGAATTAAAAATCATACCCATTAAGTTAAATTAGTAATGGGTTTTACTAATGGACCTAACATAGATTGTTGGCCCAAATAAGAAGAGTCCATCATAAGATGGGAAGTAATTAGTCTAAATTCGTATCTAAAAATAGTAATAAATAGAAAAGGGTTAAGATAATGATTATTTTAATTAACTCTTACTTATCTTAAAAAGAGTCCTAACTCTAGTCTAACCCAATAGGACTCTATCCTAATCTAAAATTGAGATTTAGATGAGAGACAATTGGGTTAAATATAAGAGACCCAAATTAAATAGGGAAATTCGTAACTATATTATCTCTTAATTAAAAAGAGGTCATTAAAGTACTAATATGACTCATATATATCTTAATAAGAGTCCTAATCCTATCCTAAACCATTACCCACGAAATTAGACCTCTCCCTCACCCAATTAGATAGATATAGCAAGAAAAATATGTGATAATTATGAAAATTCGTAATTAAATGAGGAGGAAAGAGTTTTAGGTGATTTAGAACTCTACAAGCCATCAAAACACCCCCCATTTGACCCTAGCACCCCACAATTTCGTGCTAAGACTTTTAGAGAAGAAGAGGAGAAGATTTGGACCAAGGAGCAAGGAAGGAGAAGGCTTGGAGCAAGAAGGGTTCTCTTATTTTCGTCATCCAAACTAGGATTTTCATCTCTTCCACGAAAGGTAGGCAATCTCTCAAGCTAAAATCGTGAAATAATTATCCTAGGTAGCCTTAATGTACCTATTCAAAAGCCCTAAGGTTTCGTGGTATTTTGTTCACCCATTTGGGCGAATTTAATTCGTGAAGTCCTGCTGTCACCATGACCCGAATCTCATGTTTTCTCTAATACCTTGCACGTACTTGTTCCCATGCTATGATAAAATCTCATTGATACTACCATGTAATAGATTTCAAACGCCCCTGGTCTGCTTGATTTCGATCTCCCATGAGGGAGAATAAAATCTTTGAATATCTATCAGACCTGTGCACTCGACCCTCCTTGTTTACTTTTTAACCTCGTGCAAACTTGACATCATTCTATGATAAAATTATCATAAATACTACTACATGTTAGCTTTCAAACGCCGCTCTTTCAGAATTTTTCATCATGTATACATCTCTAATTAATTCATTGAACTCTGACTGCGCCTGTTTAGGTCACCGACAAGTAACCTAATCAATGCATGTCTAAACCTTGTCTATTTTTAAATTAATCAAGCATGTTGATATATATACATGTCTACTTTCGTTCAAAACTGGTTTCATGCTTTTTGGACCACCGTACTATTTTATATAGAATTTAGAACGTCCCTGTATCACAGAGGATTTGCCCAGAGCGAAAAAGGGAAAAACCAGGACCGCCCCTGTTATCGCGGCGGCGCGATACGCCACGATAAGAGGGTGTCGCGGTCGGCCTTCAGGCCGCGTCATGAACGCGAAGGGCCTCGCCGCCGCGTTCCCAAACCCGAACCAGGCCAGGCCGGCCGGTTCACCTGTCGCGCCAGGCCGCACCACCGCGACCTGAACCGCGACAGGATACCCCGTCGCGATACGCTGATTAACGCGCCCATGCGCCCCGTCGCGACATGATCGCAACTGGAACCCCCGTCGCCTTCTTGAAATTTCGGCCAGAACCTTTAATTGCTCTTATACCACTGCTTTAAATGCCATCTAACCCTTGTACAAGTTGAACCATGTACTGTTAAGCTTAATAAATGACCTGAATAATTTTATTTGATAATATTTAAATGATTCTTATTAATTTAAAAGCCGTGAGCACAATTTTATCTATTCTCATGATTTCTTAACACTTGCACACTAAACATTGTATATTGCCATTTGACCCTATTAAATTGCTCAATAATATATCTGGTATTTAAGTGAAATTAATTATCTAATTTCCCTATTATTTAAATGACAATGTCTTCGTTTTATTCGCGTGATTTGTACACCGTTATCGCGTCCCTCTGCCTTCGAGCACTCGAGGCAAGACGGACAACGTTTCGTTACACACTTTCTCTTGACTTGGACCACCTCTCCACCGGGAATACTCTCGACTGGACTAGGGACTCCTTGTCAAGGCCTCCGTAAGTCTTCTTGGCTTTGGCGCACGTCCTTAGCCGACGAGCTGGTTGTACCTTTAAATCCTGTTACACTTCTAGGGATCAGTACGATCCAAAATGGCCTTAGTAAGTTCTCTCTTATTGTGATCACGCCGGACCATCTAGCTAGTGTCCATATCACGGCTAATGGGCGGATGTGACTTCTACCAGACTGCCGGTACCCGACCTGGTGCTGTGCGACCGTTACTATCGTGGTTTATCGTTGTTTTACGATTATACCCCTATCTCGTCTACTCTCCTTGTACTCTCATCTGTTCACGTTCACTCTACTATCTCGTCTATTCATCTAGTACTCTCTTGAGACTCTTGAGCTATTGTGGCTCCCATTGCTTGTACTATACATGACTGTCTAGCGCCATAATATGGGTCTGGTGACCTAATGACTTGAATGCTTAGTGTGCAGGGCACGGAGAGTGTCCGAGGGGCTCCAATCTAGTCCTGGGGGCAGAGAGCCACCCGAAAATACCTGCAGGGGCTATTGACGGTGTTATGCATTGCACCGGTTCTGACTATCTCGACATTGGCTAGAAATCTAATTTTTACTATTAGTCTGAGGAGTTCAGACGAAATGTACTATCGTTAAACGGCCACTGTCCCAAGTGACTATTGTCGTACTCGACTAGTGCACCGTTGTGCAACCATACACGTTATCTCATTACATGTTATCTCTTTACACGCTATCTCTTTACATGCAATCTCGTTACATGCTATCTTGATATACAAGCAATCTCGTTACACGCCACCTTGATACAAGCTATCCTATTACATGTCATTTTGATACACGCTATCTTGTTATACACTATCTGTTATATGCTATCTCGTTATGTTGTCATCCTAATTTTGCAATACTCTTGAGAAATGTATTATCGTTCACTTGTTATCTTACACTATTACTCTCTTGACTATACATGATCGTTCTCTCTAGTTAACCTACGTTACAAGACATTAATCACTTAAAGCATGCTTGTTTACACGAGATATTAAGTCCTACTGAGCGTTATCGCTCACCTTTCGTTATTTATTATTGTGTTTTCAGGTAAGTCAAGTGACGACCTTACATACAACAATGGGATTGGACTAGAGTGATGAGCGTCCTAAAGTCATAGCGATGGAATGTCATTAGTACCTTAGAGTCTAGTTAGATATTTGCTTTAGATTTTTTATCCAATGTAATAATGTCATTGAGCCCTATGTTTTGGCTCTGAATTAGTGGTTGTAATAGATTAGATGAATTATCAATAAAATGATGAGTTTTATTGCAATTATTATTCATTAGTTGCTCTGATATTTGCGAATGTATGCGCAATTTTCATTACCATACTCGTTGTTCATGCCTCCCTGATTTATTCCGCTGCTAAATTAGCGGGGCATGACAGTTGCTATCAGAGCCTAGGATGTCCTTATCAGATATTTAAGTCTAAGATGTTCTAGGTGAACTGCCCTAACATGTGTCTAAGTCAACCACCATACCTATGTGAGAATTGGGTAGAACCATGGTAAGATTTGAATACATTTATATATATATATATATATATATATATATATATATATATATATATATATATATATATGTATCAACTCAGTAATACTTTAGCACCCAAAGTCTAAAAAGAAATAAAGTTAATGCTATTGCTCGCAGGAGATTAGTGGAGATGATGGAATGAAATATTTAGAATAAAATGGGTAGTCGTATAATATCATGTGATTTGGGGACCAAATTCTATTTAAGTGGGGGAGGATGTAGTACCCCGGAAAATCTATTAATTAAAAATTATGGATAAATTGAAATTTTATCGATTTATAAATTCAATTAATTAAAACGATACGCATCATTATTGCATGCGTATAAACCCCTATAAAAATTTCGTAAAAATAATAATTACACTTTAAATAATGTTATATAATGACCCATCATGAAATATGGGCATAGAAAAAACGTTTGGACTTAGTTTAAGAATTTATGCGACTTATGAGCATAATTAAGGAATAAGTCGAAGAACTCATTATTTTATGACCCAAAGTGGATTATAAATAAAAATAAACATGTGGGTAGACTTTAAATAATATGGGACGATAGCCCATTATGATATTTGGACCAATGGACAATCTTGGCCCATGAATAAATCTAATAAAAGGATAATTAAAAATCCAATAAGTAAAGTAAGTACATGGGTGTACAATTAAGCTCACATGAGTTATTGGGCTAAGAGTGATTGCCCAAATGATGAATATTAGAAATATTGGTATGAATAATATTTATTCAATTTAAAAATAAATTACTTGAATAAGTGTGATAAATAGATTTACATAAGGATAAAGGGTGAATAATTGGAATTAAATCAATACCCATTAAGTTAAATTAGTAATGGGTTTTACTAATGGACCTAACATAGATTGTTGGGCCCAAATAAGAAGAGCCCATCATAAGATGGGAAGTAATTAGTCTAAATTCGTACCTAAAAATAGTAATAAATAGGAAAGGGTTAAGATAATGATTATTTTAATTAACTCTTACTTATCTTAAAAAGAGTCCTAACTCTAGTCTAACCCAATAGGACTCTATCCTAATCTAAAATTGAGATTTAGATGAGAGACAATTGGGTTAAATATAAGAGACCCAAATTAAATAGGGAAATTCGTAACTATATTATCTCTTAATTAAAAAGGGGTCATTAAAGTACTAATATGACTCATATATATCTTAATAAGAGTCCTAATCCTATCCTAAACCATTACCCACGAAATTAGGCCTCTCCCTCACCCAATTAGATAGATATAGCAAGAAAAATATGTGATAATTATGAAAATTCGTAATTAAATGAGGAGGAAAGAGTTTTAGGTGATTTAGAACTCTACAAGCCATTAAAACACCCCCCATTTGACCCTAGCACCCCACAATTTCGTGCTAAGACTTTTAGAGAAGAAGAGGAGAAGATTTGGACCAAGGAGCAAGGAAGGAGAAGGCTTGGAGCAAGAAGGGTTCTCTTATTTTCGTCATCCAAACTAGGGTTTTCATCTCTTCCACGAAAGGTAGGCAATCTCTCAAGAAAATCGTGAAATAATTATCCTAGGTAGCCTTAATGAACCTCTTCAAAAGCCCTAAGGTTTCGTGGTATTTCGTTCACCCATTTGGGCGAATTTAATTTGTGAAGTCCTGCTGTCACCATGAACCTGAATCTCATGTTTTCTCTAATACCTTGCACGTACTTGTTCCCATGCTATGATAAAATTCTCATTGATACTACCATGTAGTAGATTCAAATGCCCCTGGTCTTGCTTGATTTCGATCTCCCATGAGGGATAATAAAATCTTTGAATATCTATCAGACCTGTGCACTCGACCCTCCTTGTTTACTTTTTAACCTCGTGCAAACTTGACATCATTCTATGATAAAATTATCATAAATACTACTACATGTTAGCTTTCAAACGCCGCTCTTCAGAATTTTTCATCATGTATACATCTCTAATTAATTCATTGAACTCTGACTGCGCCTGTTTAGGTCACCGACAAGTAACCTGATCAATGCATGTCTAAACCTTGTCTATTTTTCAAATTAATCAAGCATGTTGATATATATACATGTCTACTTTCGTTCAAAACTGGTTTCATGCTTTTTGGACCACCGTACTATTTTATATAGAATTTAGAACGTCCCTGTATCACAGAGGATTTGCCCAGAGAAAAAGGGAAAAACCAGGACCGCCCCTGTTATCGCGGCGGCGCGATACGCCACGATAAGAGGAGTGTCGCGGTCGGCCTTCAGGCCGCGTCATGAACGCGAAGGGCCTCGCCGCCGCGTTCCCAAACCCGAACCAGGCCAGGCCGGCCGGTTCACCTGTCGCGCCAGGCCGCACCACCGCGACCTGAACCGCGACAGGATACCCCGTCGCGATACGCTGATTAACGCGCCCATGCGCCCCGTCGCGACATGATCGCACTGGAACCCCCGTCGCCTTCTTGAAATTTCGGCCAGAACCTTTAATTGCTCTTATACCCTGCTTTAAATGCCATCTAACCCTTGTACAAGTTGAACCATGTACTGTTAAGCTTAATAAATGACCTGAATAATTTTATTTGATAATATTTAAATGATTCTTATTAATTTAAAAGCCGTGAGCACAATTTTATCTATTCTCATGATTTCTTAACACTTGCACACTAAACATTGTATATTGCCATTTGACCCTATTAAATTACTCAATAATATATCTGGTATTTAAGTGAAATTAATTATCTAATTTCCCTATTATTTAAATGACAAATGTCTTCGTTTTATTCGCGTGATTTGTACACCGTTATCGCGTCCCTCTGCCTTCGAGCACTCGAGGCAAGACGGACAACGTTTCGTTACACACTTTCTCTTGACTTGGACCACCTCTCCACCGGGAATACTCTCGACTGGACTAGGGACTCCTTGTCAAGGCCTCCGTAAGTCTTCTTGGCTTTGGCGCACGTCCTTAGCCGACGAGCTGGTTGTACCTTTAAATCCTGTTACACTTCTAGGGATCAGTACGATCCAAAATGGCCTTAGTAAGTTCTCTCTTATCTTGTGATCACGCCGGACCATCTAGCTAGTGTCCATATCACGGCTAATGGGCGGATGTGACTTCTACCAGACTGCCGGTACCCGACCTGGTGCTGTGCAACCGTTACTATCGTGGTTTATCGTTGTTTTACGATTATACCCCTATCTCGTCTACTCTCCTTGTACTCTCATCTGTTCACGTTCACTCTACTATCTCGTCTATTCATCTAGTACTCTCTTGAGACTCTTGAGCTGTTGTGGCTCCCATTGCTTGTACTATACATGACTGTCTAGCGCCATAATATGGGTCTGGTGACCTAATGACTTGAATGCTTAGTGTGCAGGGCACGGAGAGTGTCCGAGGGGCTCCAATCTAGTCCTGGGGGCAGAGAGCCACCCGAAAATACCTGCAGGGGCTATTGACGGTGTTATGCATTGCACCGGTTCTGACTATCTCGACATTGGCTAGAAATCTAATTGTTTTACTATTAGTCTGAGGAGTTCAGACGAAATGTACTATCGTTAAACGGCCACTGTCCCAAAGTGACTATTGTCGTACTCGACTAGTGCACCGTTGTGCAACCATACACGTTATCTCATTACATGTTATCTCTTTACACGCTATCTCTTTACATGCAATCTGGTTACATGCTATCTTGATATACAAGCTATCTCGTTACACGCCACCTTGATACAAGCTATCCTATTACATGTCATTTTGATACACGCTATCTTGTTATACACTATCTTGTTATATGCTATCTCGTTATGTTGTCATCCTAATTTTGCAATACTCTTGAGAAATGTATTATCGTTCACTTGTTATCTTACACTATTACTCTCTTGACTATACATGATCGTTCTCTCTAGTTAACCTACGTTACAAGACATTAATCACTTAAAGCATGCTTGTTTACACGAGATATTAAGTCCTACTGAGCGTTATCGCTCACCTTTCGTTATTTGTTATTGTGTTTTCAGGTAAGTCAAGTGACGACCTTACATACAACAATGGGATTGGACTAGAGTGATGAGCGTCCTGAAGTCATAGCGATGGAATGTCATTAGTACCTTAGAGTCTAGTTAGATATTTGCTTTAGATTTTTTATCCAATGTAATAATGTCATTGAGCCCTATGTTTTGGCTCTGAATTAGTGGTTGTAATAGATTAGATGAATTATCAATAAAATGATGAGTTTTATTGCAATTATTATTCATTAGTTGCTCTGATATTTGCGAATGTATGCGCAATTTTCATTACCATACTCGTTGTTCATGCCTCCCTGATTTATTCCGCTGCTAAATTAGCGGGGCATGACAGTTGCTATCAGAGCCTAGGATGTCCTTATCAAGATATTTAAGTCTAAGATGTTCTAGGTGAACTGCCCTAACATGTGTCTAAGTCAACCACCATACCTATGTGAGAATGGGTAGAACCATGGTTAAGATTTGAATACATTTATATATATATATATATCTAATATATATATATATATATATATAAGTATCAACTCAGTAATACTTTAGCACCCAAAGTCTAAAAAGAAATAAAGTTAATGCTATGCTCGCAGGAGATTAGTGGAGATGATGGAATGAAATATTTAGAATAAAAAGGGTAGTCGTATAATATCATGTGAATTTGGGGACCAAATTCTATTTAAGTGGGGGAGGATGTAGTACCCCGGAAAATCTATTAATTAAAAATTATGGATAAATTGAAATTTTATCGATTTATAAATTCAATTAATTAAAACGATACGCATCATTATTGCATGCGTATAAACCCCTATAAAAATTTCGTAAAAAAATATAATACACTTTAAATAATGTTATATAATGACCCATCATGAAATTGGGCATAGAAAAAACGTTTGGACTTAGTTTAAGAATTTATGCGACTTATGAGCATAATTAAGGAATAAGTCGAAGAACTCATTATTTTATGACCAAAGTGGATTATAAATAAAAATAAACATGTGGGTAGACTTTAAATAATATGGGACGATAGCCCATTATGATATTGGACCAATGGACAATCTTGGCCCATGAATAAATTCTCTAATAAAAGGATAATTAAAAATCCAATAAGTAAAGTAAGTACATGGGTTGTACAATTAAGCTCACATGAGTTATTGGGCTAAGAGTGATTGCCCAAATGATGAATATTAGAAATATTGGTATGAATAATATTTATTCAATTTAAAAATATGAAATTACGTGATAAGTGTGATAAATAGATTTACATAGGATAAAGGGTGAATAATTGGAATTAAATCAATACCCATTAAGTTAAATTAGTAATGGGTTTTACTAATGGACCTAACATAGATTGTTGGGCCCAATAAGAAGAGCCCATCAAGATGGGAAGTAATTAGTCTAAATTCGTACCTAAAAATAGTAATAAATAGGAAAGGGTTAAGATAATGATTATTTTAATTAACTCTTACTTATCTTAAAAAGAGTCCTAACTCTAGTCTAAACCAATAGGACTCTATCCTAATCTAAAATTGAGATTTAGATGAGAGACAATTGGGTTAAATATAAGAGACCCAAATTAAATAGGGAAATTCGTAACTATATTATCTCTTAATTAAAAAGGGGTCATTAAAGTACTAATATGACTCATATATATCTTAATAAGAGTCCTAATCCTATCCTAAACCATTACCCACGAAATTAGGCCTCTCCCTCACCCAATTAGATAGATATAGCAAAAAAATATGTGATAATTATGAAAATTCGTAATTAAAGAGGAGGAAAGAGTTTTAGGTGATTTAGAACTCTACAAGCCATTAAAACACCCCCCATTTGACCCTAGCACCCCACAATTTCGTGCTAAGACTTTTAGAGAAGAAGAGGAGAAGATTTGGACCAAGGAGCAAGGAAGGAGAAGGCTTGGAGCAAGAAGGGTTCTCTTATTTTCGTCATCCAAACTAGGGTTTTCATCTCTTCCACGAAAGGTAGGCAATCTCTCAAGATAAAATCGTGAAATAATTATCCTAGGTAGCCTTAATGAACCTCTTCAAAAGCCCTAAGGTTTCGTGGTATTTCGTTCACCCATTTGGGCGAATTTAATTTGTGAAGTCCTGCTGTCACCATGAACCTGAATCTCATGTTTTCTCTAATACCTTGCACGTACTTGTTCCCATGCTATGATAAAATTCTCATTGATACTACCATGTAGTAGATTTCAAATGCCCCTGGTCTTGCTTGATTTCGATCTCCCATGAGGGATAATAAAATCTTTGAATATCTATCAGACCTGTGCACTCGACCCTCCTTGTTTACTTTTTAACCTCGTGCAAACTTGACATCATTCTATGATAAAATTATCATAAATACTACTACATGTTAGCTTTCAAACGCCGCTCTTTCAGAATTTTTCATCATGTATACATCTCTAATTAATTCATTGAACTCTGACTGCGCCTGTTTAGGTCACCGACAAGTAACCTAATCAATGCATGTCTAAACCTTGTCTATTTTTAAATTAATCAAGCATGTTGATATATATACATGTCTACTTTCGTTCAAAACTGGTTTCATGCTTTTTGGACCACCGTACTATTTTATATAGAATTTAGAACGTCCCTGTATCACAGAGGATTTGCCCAGAGAAAAAGGGAAAAAGGGAAAAACCAGGACCGCCCCTGTTATCGCGGCGGCGCGATACGCCACGATAAGAGGAGTGTCGCGGTCGGCCTTCAGGCCGCGTCATGAACGCGAAGGGCCTCGCCGCCGCGTTCCCAAACCCGAACCAGGCCAGGCCGGCCGGTTCACCTGTCGCGCCAGGCCGCACCACCGCGACCTGAACCGCGACAGGATACCCCGTCGCGATACGCTGATTAACGCGCCCATGCGCCCCGTCGCGACATGATCGCGACTGGAACCCCCGTCGCCTTCTTGAAATTTCGGCCAGAACCTTTAATTGCTCTTATACCACTGCTTTAAATGCCATCTAACCCTTGTACAAGTTGAACCATGTACTGTTAAGCTTAATAAATGACCTGAATAATTTTATTTGATAATATTTAAATGATTCTTATTAATTTAAAAGCCGTGAGCACAATTTTATCTATTCTCATGATTTCTTAACACTTGCACACTAAACATTGTATATTGCCATTTGACCCTATTAAATTGCTCAATAATATATCTGGTATTTAAGTGAAATTAATTATCTAATTTCCCTATTATTTAAATGACAAATGTCTTCGTTTTATTCGCGTGTGATTTGTACACCGTTATCGCGTCCCTCTGCCTTCGAGCACTCGAGGCAAGACGGACAACGTTTCGTTACACACTTTCTCTTGACTTGGACCACCTCTCCACCGGGAATACTCTCGACTGGACTAGGGACTCCTTGTCAAGGCCTCCGTAAGTCTTCTTGGCTTTGGCGCACGTCCTTAGCCGACGAGCTGGTTGTACCTTTAAATCTGTTACACTTCTAGGGATCAGTACGATCAAAATGGCCTTAGTAAGTTCTCTCTTATCTTGTGATCACGCCGGACCATCTAGCTAGTGTCCATATCACGGCTATGGGCGGATGTGACTTCTACCAGACTGCCGGTACCCGACCTGGTGCTGTGCGACCGTTACTATCGTGGTTTATCGTTGTGTTTTACGATTATACCCCTATCTCGTCTACTCTCCTTATACTCTCATCTGTTCACGTTCACTCTACTATCTCGTCTATTCATCTAGTACTCTCTTGAGACTCTTGAGCTGTTGTGGCTCCCATTGCTTGTACTATACATGACTGTCTAGCGCCATAATATGGGTCTGGTGACCTATGACTTGAATGCTTAGTGTGCAGGGCACGGAGAGTGTCCGAGGGGCTCCAATCTAGTCCTGGGGGCAGAGAGCCACCCGAAAATACCTGCAGGGGCTATTGACGGTGTTATGCATTGCACCGGTTCTGACTATCTCGACATTGGCTAGAAATCTAATTGTTTTACTATTAGTCTGAGGAGTTCAGACATATTGTGCCAGTTCTGTGCTATTAGTGTGCTAGCACTGACTGATTAACATTAGTCTGAGGAGTTCAGACGAAATGTACTATCGTTAAACGGCTACTGTCCCAAAGTGACTATTGTCGTACTTGACTAGTGCACCGTTGTGCAACCATACACGTTATCTCATTACATGTTATCTCTTTACACGCTATCTCTTTACATGCAATCTCGTTACATGCTATCTTGATATACAAGCTATCTCGTTACACGCCACCTTGATACAAGCTATCCTATTACATGTCATTTTGATACACGCTATCTTGTTATACACTATCTTGTTATACGCTATCTCGTTATGTTGTCATCCTAATTTTGCAATACTCTTGAGAAATGTATTATCGTTCACTTGTTATCTTACACTATTACTCTCTTGACTATACATGATCGTTCTCTCTAGTTAACCTGCGTTACAAGACATTAATCACTTAAAGCATGCTTGTTTACACGAGATATTAAGTCCTACTGAGTGTTATCGCTCACCTTTCGTTATTGTTATTGTGTTTTCAGGTAAGTCAAGTGACGACCTTACATACAACAATGGGATTGGACTAGAGTGATGAGCGTCCTGAAGTCATAGCGATGGAATGTCATTAGTACCTTAGAGTCTAGTTAGATATTTGCTTTAGATTTCTTATCCAATGTAATAATGTCATTGAGCCCTATGTTTTGGCTCTGAATTGGTGGTTGTAATAGATTAGATGAATTATCAATAAAATGATGAGTTTTATTGCAATTATTATTCATTAGTTGCTCTGATATTTGTGAATGTATGCGCAATTTTCATTACCATACTCGTTGTTCATGCCTCCCTGATTTATTCCGCTGCTAAATTAGCGGGGCATGACACGGGGAGATATGTCGTGTTCTGGGTCGTGACAAGGACACAACCACAGACAAAGACCCGGGCATCACCTGAGGCCTCCTAAAAACGCCCCTAATTATCCGCAAATCCGTTGTACACAGAGGAGGGAGCATGGAGAACCATCTAAACACATGCTAGAGGCACAAACCACCCTCATCCACACCCATGCTTGTCAATGTAAGGGATCTACACTCATGAAACCTCACATGCACATATGATAACACTTAAACCCCAAACCTGCAATCATGCTCAAAGGATCAAATTAACCAAGCATCCATACTCACCTATCATGGATTCTACAAGGTTTGGAAAAGGGAAGGTGATCCCAGCATGATAGAACTAGGGGGAAGGATAAGAGTCCCTACCTCAAATAGAAGAGTCAACCCGTTGGGGTCTTCTCGTGTGCATAGCTACATCCTCCTCACTCCAAGCTCCAAGCTCATGCCATCCATGAGCAAGGTACGTCCTTCTACACGTTAGAGACGAGGTCACACGTCAAAGAAGGAGCCGCCATGCCCAAGCTACCCAAAACTCCACCATAGGTGCTCTCGAAAAGAAGGGGGAAAAAGGAGAGGAGAGAAAGACGAAATGGAGGAAGGGGTGAATAGATTTGCTGGCCTTGCCTATATAGGCCACGGATTTGAGAACGCGACAGTCTGGTGGTCGTGTTTAGTAATGAACGGAGAAGAGGAAAGTGAACTGGCCCGGCGTGAACTTATTAAGGCAGCCACGATTAACTCTCACTTTAGCAAGAAGATATACTTAATTACCATCTTAGTGACCCCTTTCGGTAGGGCTGTAAACGGATATGGATAATATCCAGATCCGATTCAAATTCGTATCCGGTTAATCGGATATTATGAGTTTAACAAATATCCGATGGAGTGAATTTCGGATACCGATATTATCCGGATAATAAACGAAGCTGATACATAAATAGGTGATTCGCTTCATTTTATAAGATCCGCTCCAAAATGGAGTTATGTTTGACCATTAGATCCTAAATCTAGTGATGTATATATATATATCTAATGTTAATATTTTGTTTAGAGAATATTTTTGACATTTATATTTTTAATTTTTATATTTTTTAGATCACTTAATATCTTTTATTTAGTTTATATTTTCGAAGCGGATAATATCTATATTTGCTCCGAATCTAAAATTTATCCAATTAATTTATCCACTCGATATCTAAATTATTTGGATCGGATACCAATTATCTAATTAACTATTCGAATCAAAATAAAAAAATTCATATCCACTCCGTTTATAGCCTACCTTTCGGACTATTTGTCTTTTTTTTTTTGATAACGAGGAAATCCCGCCCCGTGTGGCTTTCGGACTATTTGTCATGATAATCAAGAGGACCAAAATTATGAACATAAGGATATAAATTTGTCCTGTAGACGTATGGGCAGCTGTTTCCTCGAGGAAATTATTAATTGAGGAGTTCAATTCCTCTCAGTACTATGCAAAATTGAACTCCAACAGTCACCAAACATCATGCGCCACGCACTTTCCAATTAAGCAAGTCACCCAGTTTCTCCTTCACACCCCCCCCCCCCTCCTTTCTCACTATCCGTCACCCATTGCTAACCTTTAAAATATATAATATATAAATAGAACCGAACTGCCATTTTTCCTTTTCTTATATATATGTATATATAAATAGAACCGAACTCGTTCCTTCTTCCTTCTCTCCATGCCAATTTCCTCTTCTTATATTAATATTTTTTATATTTTTATTAACATTTATATATTTAAATTAATGATAAGTTTTAAATATATAAATTTTATATGTTTTAATAAAATTTAACACAATAAGATACATCATAACTATTTAAATAAAATCAAATTAATTCATTTAAATTTATTTGAGACTTTAATTTTATGCCTAAACGATGTTCGTTTAAGGTGAACTTTTAAACATAAGTTAATTGGAATGTAATAAAGTTTGTGGTGATTTTTTTTTTTGGAATAACATTTTGTCAAGTGAGAATTACTCTAAAAATTAATAAATTAGACTTAATCTCGTTATCCGTGCACTAATAATTCTCGATATTCTCATATCTAGAATTAGCACTTTTTTTAGAATTATAGTGGTTTTAGATCTCATTTTTATTACTCAAGTTCAGTGACATCTCATCGGAATGCGCACGTTTAAAAAGAGTACGTGAAGTTATATTAATAACATAAAAATGTCTTTAAATAAAAAATGAGAGTTGACCAATACATGTAGGTGGGATCCCACTTGTTCTAGAATGTGTCGAAGTTGATGACGAGTTGTTGGCGACCATCAAGTTGACTAATACATATAGACAGGATGTAACATCTCAAAATATAATATTAAATAATAATATGATATTAAAAAACTGAAAGTGACAATGATTCTTACGTGGGACATGATCATTTATATAAAATTTAATTATTTTGATTTATAGACACTCTTACATTATTAACATAACTCCCTGTACCGACTGAACGTCACTGAATTTGAATAATAAAATTATAGTACTTTTTGTAAACATAGTATGACACTTGAATATACCTATAAGCACCATACTACGTCCGTAAGATTCACAATATAATCATAACAGAGGTCACTTTATGTGAAATAGTATGACACTTGAATACAACTATAATAGTAGCCATTGATTCGTAATATGAAAATTAGCCACTGTTATGGTTATATTATAGTGCTTATGGGGGGTGTATCTAGGTGTTTATGAGTGTATCCAGATGTGATTCTATCTTATCAAAAAGTGACTATTATTATAGTTGTATTGTGGTGTTTATGAATGTATCTAGGTAATTATTGGTACTATTCAGGTGTCAAACAATGTTAACAGAAAGTGACCATTGTTATAGTTGTATTGTGATGTTTATGAGTATATTCCAGTGCTTATATATGGGTATATTCAGGTGCTATACTACATTTACAGAAAGTGTCTATTATTATGGTTGTATTGTAGTACTTATGGGTGAATCCAGATATTTATGAGTATATCTAGGTGTCATAATTTTATCAGAAAGTGGCCACTATTATAGTTATATTGTGGTGTTTATAGATATATTTTAGTAATTATGGGTGTATCAAAATGTCATACTATCTTACCAAAAAAGTGACCACTATTAATCTCTATAGTTTAAATATAAAAAAAAATTCACATCCCACACCCATCAATACTACAATATTATCTTACAAAAAAGTCACCATGCACTAAAATGCACCTAAAAGGTACTCTACAAACGGCGCATGATACTTGGTGACTGTTAAGTTCGATTCTGCAGGTACCGAGAGGAACCGAACTCATCCCTTAACTAAGAGAAATCATGACCATCAAATGATCACATGCACAGCAGTTTTAACTAAGAGAAATCATGACCATCAGGCATCAGATGAACATACACGGCAGCCTTTACAGTGTTGTCGGTCTACAGATGGAGGAGAACAAAGTTCTATATATATTCTGAATCAAGGTGACAAACGAATACAAATAACTAATATTAGAGAAATAGTAATTAGGTATTTATATATATGATCCAAGGAAGATCATACATGTATTCAGTTCTACATAGGGCTGTAAAAAACTATTTAAAAATCTAATTATTCGATCTGATTCTGATAATAATTATAAAATCCGGAAAGTCATTTAACCACTAATAAATTATTAGATTCGGCCTCAGATATATCTCATAAGTTATTAGATTCAACATTATTCGATTTTTAAATCCGATTACATGATAATTTGAAAAAAATTAATGAATTCAGATCCCGATTTCGAATCTGATAATCTTTTATAATTCTTATAGATGTCAAAGTCTCCGACTCCAACCTGTTTCCATACGTATAGATCTAACAAGTTCATATCATCTAAAACCCACCTGCAAAAGATGGCTATATGCCATGAGAAATGTTATGTTCCCGGGCAGACGTGAAAGAGCCTACAAACCCCTTTTTTATTTTTTAAATTTATGAAGAGAGAGGAGTATTAAAAGAAAAGAGATAGGATATTTAATACATGAGAGAGATTTTATGTGCGCAAAATAGTACACATAAATAGTCATATAACGCACAAATAATAGAACAAGGCACATAAATAGCTCCATTTGTGTACATTGTCACACTATTTATCCACTTATGTGTATTGTCACACTATTTATATACATTGTTGTGTCATTTATGTGTCTTATTTATTTATGTGCATTATATATTTTGTGTACATAAAATCTCCCTCATACATTAAATATTTTCTCTCTCTTCATTAAATGTATATGTAAAAAAAAAGGTAAAAAACTCTGCTAATTTTAACGGGGAGCATAGCATTTCTCATACGTACGCCCCGTACACAATGTTTCTCATACGCCCCGTACACAATGACACAGCCGTTCCGTATCATGTTAAGAATTTGGCAAGCCCCTGACATATGGTCGACATGGTCCCCTTTAGGGGTGTCAACTGGGCCGGGCCGGCCCGAAGGCCCGGAGGCCCAGCCCGGTATAACTAGGGTCTGGGCTTCAATTTTTAGCCCATTTTTCAATTTCGGCCCGGCCCGGCCCGGCCCGCAATAACCCTGGGCCGATTCCGGGCTTCGCTTGGCCCGGCCCGCCCAGCCCGGCAGCCCGGTTTTTACTTAAAACCCTAAGGTCTAAATGCGGTCGCTCCGGCTCCCATCTCAGGTTTGGCCATTTGGATTTCTCTCGCGAAGCGACGAAGCGTCCGCCACTCCACGGTCTCCTTCTGCTCTGGCGTTCCGAAGAAGGTAAGCCACCTTGCACACCGATCGCCCCCCTGCTCCCCCCACCGGCCCCCCACCGGTCGCCCCCCCCTGCTCCCCCCACCAGTCGCCCCACCCCACACCGTTCGCCCCACGCCGATTCCACCACGATGGCCTTCCCGCCTGGTCGCCCCCCCCCCCCCCCCCCCCCCCCCCCCCCCCCCCCCCGCGATTCCACCCCCCTGCTCCCCCCACCGGTCCGTCCACCGGGCGCCCCCCCTACTCGCCCCACCGGCCCCCCACCGGTCGCCCCCCCTGCTCCCCCCACCGCCCCCCACACCGGTCGGTCGCCACCCCCTGCTCCCCCACCGGCCCCCCACCGGTCCGGTCGCCACCCCCTGCTCCCCCCACCGGCCCCCCACCGGTCGTCCCCCCTGCTCCCCCCACCACGGCCCCCCAGGCCCCCACCGGAATTGGCCTTCCAAGTTCCAAGTATATCCCTTCGCTGCTGTGGGGTTTGAAACTTGGAGTAGCATGTGGGGCTTTATGCTTGCGAGATGTTAAATTTCCTACTGTTGGACTGTGCATGATGTTATGATTATACTGTTTTATGTTATGATGTTATGAGATATAATTATGCCATTCAGATTAATACGATTTTATTTCTTAACTTCTAAGTTGTTCTACTTTTATTCTAATTCTATTGGACTACTGTTTGTCTGAAATCTACATTTCAGATTATGTCTCTGAATATGATTAAGTTCTAAGATGTTCTGCTTTTATTCCAATACTATTGGACTACCTTTTGTCTGAAATCTACATTTCAATTTGCTTAAGCTAACAAAGTCTCTCTTCATTGTGCAGAATTTGGTGGACTTCTTCATTCGATCTGTCCACAAATTATATTGACAGTGAGTATATTCCCCTATCTTTTAATATGTAAACTATACACATAGCACATAATGTGTATGTTCTTATTGTTATTTGTTTATCTTGTTTAGAAATGTCTCAAGTGAATGACAATGCTAACACTACTGAAAATGAAAGTTTGGTGGCTGAGAATGCTACAAAGAGTTCTGATGATGTTGTCGAAACTGAAAGATCATCAAGTGTGGTGTCTAAGCGTGCTAGAAAGCTTAAGTCTCCTCATTGGGAACATTTTGAAATAAGAATTAGGCTGATGGATCTAATAGGGCATTTTTCAAGTATTGCAATGCATCATTCACTTGTAATCCAAGTGATGGAACTAGCCATCTTGGTAGACATGCCAAGAATTGAGCGAAGCTTCTTTGGAAAACAAAAAAACAAGCAACATTGGATTTCATCCCACATTCTAGTGGTGGTGTCAATCTTACAAGTTACAAGTATGACGCAGATCTTTGTCGTGTAGAATTTGCAAGAATGATCATTATTGATGAGTTGCCTTCCTCATTTTCTGAAAATTGAGGTTTTCGCCGATTTATGAAAGCTGTGCGTCCTGAATTTCAATTGGTGTCAAGGAACACATTGCGAAGTGATTGTGAAAAGATATATATGAAAGAGAAGCAAGCTTTATTAGATGCCCTAAAAAAATGTGAAAGGGTCAGCCTTACTACAGATTTATGGACTTCCAATCAAAATCTCGGATATTTATGTCTTACAGTTCATTACATTGATGATAATTGGAAGTTGCACAAAAAGATTATTAAGTTTTGCATGGTTAGTTCACCACATACAGGTGTTTCCATTGGAAATGTCATCATAAGGCACTGACACAATGGGGCATTGATAAGAAGGTTTCAAGTCTCACATGTGACAATGTACTGTGAATGATGTTTTGTGTAGGGTGGTGAAGACAAATCTCATTGAAAAGAATGCCCTTTTGTTGGGAGGCTTTTCTTTCATAATCGATGTTGTGCTCATATTTTGAATATCATTGTTCAACATGGACTTCGAGTGTTGCATGATGCTATTGCAAGCATTCGTGAAAGTGTTAAATATGTGAAAAGCTCAACTTCACGTGAACAAAAATTTGATGAAGTGATGAATCAGGTTGGTTTGCAAAAAAAGAAGAGTCTTACTCTAGATGTTCCAACAAGATGGAATTCAACTTATCTCATGTTAGAAAGTGCAATTTACTATAAAAGAGTTTTTTTGTTTTAGAAACATGGGATTCTGATTATACACTCACACCTACATTGGATGATTGGAAGCAAGCAAGAGTTGTGTTTGCAAGTTTTTGAAGCCATTTTTTAATGCTACAAATGTGCTTTCAGCTAGTAAGACTCCTTCGTCAAACATGTGTTTGCATGAAATTGTTCAATTCGAAGTTTGTTGCATCAAGAAGTTGATTCTTCATATCCTATTATTCGAGAAATGGTGCCAAAAATGCAGGACAAGTTTGACAAATATTGGGGGGATTGTACTATTTTATATGCAATAACAACTGTGCTTGATCCTCGTTTTAAGATTTATTCCTTCATTATGCTTTTAAGCAAATTTATGGACTTCAATGTGCAAGCTTTGTTAGTGAGGTGACCAAGGCTATTCATGTCATTTTTAATGAGTACAAGGAGCAATATGATCAAGCTTCACAAGAAAATAGAGAAGGTGATGCACCTTGTGACGAGGAGATATTAGGAGACAATGAATTTCTTAGTGGATACAATCAATTTCTGAGTCAACAAAACTTACAAGAATCAAAGTCAGAACTGGAACGGTATCTTGATGAAAGTGTTATTCCCCTCAATCATAAGAGTTTTGACATCCTCAAATGGTGGAGTGACAATTCTTTGGTGTATCCTACACTTTCCAAAATAGCTCGTGATTATCTAGCAATTCCTGCATCTACTGTGCTTCTGAGGAAGCATTTAGCAATGGTGGGAGAGTGCTAGATCAATATCGAAGTAGGTTGACACCGGACATTGTGGAAGCATTAATCTGCTGTGAAGATTGGCTTAGAGAAGATGATCATATATCAGGTAATTAGAAGACTTAAATGTTGTTTTTGTCTTCTATTGTTTAACACATGTATTTATTTTGTTTATGTTTTTTATAAGGTTCTACATAACTTTTACAAGCCATGCAGCAGGATAGGTATGTGGCCAAATATTTTTAGTTCTTGATGTGAAGGTTCCTTTTAGTGGTTAAAACATATACTGCATGGCTGAATGTGGCACTTCTATTTAATTTTTCATTCCCTCATTACACTGACAGTGCTTGGTTTCTTGAAAGGGCCCTGATGGCAACGTACTGAGAGAAATCCATCTGGAAAGGTTGGTTCTGTTATTAGCGAGACACCTTCCACACTCATCTCTCATGTTTTCTGACTATGGTTGTGTGCTTGTACTATGCTTTACAGGCAACAGCATCACTTGCGCCTCAGCTGTGGCAACCAGCAAATGAAATTTCTAAGACCAATGACACCATCTGAAAGACAATCTGATGAATCAATTGCATGCATTGCTTTGTCTAAGAATGACTCATATGTTATTCCAAACTTTATTTTGGTTGGAATATTTGATTAACACATAGACTTGTCAAACATATTACTATCTTTGCTGTTTACTTTAGATGTAATGGCTTAATGTTTTTTTGTTGTACAAAATGAGTTTTCATGGGTGACTGTGGCCTTCCTCGTAGCTCCCTGGAGCTTTCAGCTTTGAATATGATTTGTTGATTGCCATCTAACCATGCATGCCACCCATGGCTTTATGATTAGATGGCCATCAGCAAACACATTCAAAAGACATGCACCTTGTTCTTTCCTTCACCTGGGTTCTTAATTTGATCCCTTGCTGGGTGGGTACCCTGGGTTTAATTTGATTATATGTTCCAATTTCTTTCTGAACGTTACTTGTAATTTGCTTTGTTTCCTCCTCCCTCCTTAACAGTCCCACTTTATGATACATGTTTCTTTGTCTTTTTCATGCCACACTTGGGTCATTGATCCCACTTTAGCATGATTGTGAAGAACTAGGATCCGCTAGGAGAACCAATGTTTCGTTGCATGTTCCTGCAGCTGATTCCTTGTACAGGTTGATGATAAGATCAACAGGAATGGCTGTGTATCAATAGACAATAGAAATGTCTTTAAAAAAAAGTTAAAACCGGGCCAGGCCGGGCCTGGGCCGGACTTTAAAAATCCACCCCGGGCTGAGCCTATTTCTGAAAACCGGGTTTTTTTCCGGGCCTGGGCCTGGGCCTGTCATCTGGAAACCGGGCCTGGGCCGGGCCGGCCCAGGCCGGCCCGGCCCGGCCCATTGACATCCCTAGTCCCCTTTCTTTTGTTTTATATTTGTTAATTTAATTTTATTTATTATTATTTTATATGAATCAAATTATATTCATATGCTACGATTCAAGTCACTCCATAACGAACTCGATCGGTACGACCAGCCAATTCATCCGGCACGGCAAACTTTCCTATTCCCATCATACGTCGGACATCCCGTCCCGTCCATGTCATGGAAGCAGGTGTGGCCACCTGCTATCATATGCGTGTAGCTAGCCAACTATCTGTGTCGGCTTCCCTTCATTAAGTAATACAATTCCCGTATTAACCTGCCCAAAAAGGAAAGAAGGTTTGTACGTGGGGCATCAAAGAAGGTTTTGACCCAAAAGCCGGGAAGATTTTCCAATATTTCAACATGAAACGCGGGGGCCAAACAATAACCAAAGATCCAATTAAGCGCGACCACTGAACTACCTCATGAGCAGACGCGAGTTGAGTTCCCGCCCATGCACCCATGCATGCACGGCGCAGCTGCAGCCTGCTGTCACACCGCGGCAGGGAAGCTGGACCTTTCGTCTCAGGCTCCACCGGCCATCTGCATGCCGATGAACAAGATGAATGGGATCAGAGAATTTCACGAAGTAAGTCCCTGCTCGCCGTCTCCCCAGAGCATACCCGCAACGGGACAAGTCGATATGGGCTTCCACAGCATGAAGTGCAAAACTCTCTCTCTCTCTCTCTCCTCTCTCTATCTATCTATCTATATTTATATTTATATATACATGGCTTTGCGGATAGCTGCACTTCTTTTCTATCTCACACACATACATATACACACTCTCCGGCCTCAGCCCTCCCCCATCCCATGGTAGATGATACCATGGTAGATAACTTCCGGAATCAAACCTGTCGATTACGATAGGAAAATGATATATATATATATATATATATATAGGTAGATAGATAGATGTTTTCTTCACGTGCGTGCATTAATTAGTTAAGAGTACTCATCGTCTTCCTCTTGTGTGTTGCCATTTACTTAGGCTTTTACGAGTGTTTGGAAAGCAGCTTGCTCTTTTTCTTCATCCGTCACCTTAATGTTGGTTCCAAAGAGCAATTAGAGTTACGTTCTCAAGCCAGTAACTTTCTGGGGATCTTGCAAGTCACATGTCACAATAAAGGTGAACCATTTTAGTTCGATGGCACAAAAGAAGCACGCAATTATAGTGACTCTTTTGTTTATCTTGGCCTCCGTAACAATATTTCTGCCACATGGATTGTTCAGCTTCTGCATGTAAATTAATATTGTCTTGTCCTGTATATTAATAAATAATATGATCAGATCCGAGGAACAATTCTAGCTTCTCCTAACATATCGGATTGGGGTGGGACAAACCGCATGCACTAGATCGTGTTTGATGGTGTCGATAATCTCAGTGTTCGAGGCGGTGGAACCTTCGACGGCAATGGACAGATATGGTGGAATAACTCATGCAAATTAAGTTAACAAGTCTCTTGTAAGATCCAACTTCTTGAACACATTATATATCATCTATTAACTTTTCTTTCTTCTCGAACGTACAGCTGGGACTGACTTGCATCTAAACATTAATTTCTTGTGTTTCAGCCTTGCATGAATGCACCCACGGTATGTTCAAGAATCCTTCTTCACGATCAGTAACAATTAAAACAAGACACATGAGATCATTAATTAATTAACCTTCATAGTTCACAGGCGCGGTGACCTTTGACTAGTGCATCAGCCTAAATGTGGACAACCTCGCGTTCAGAAATAGCCAGAAGATGCATGTCTCTTTTGAGAGGTGCAACAATGTGAAAGTCTCTAACCCATGCTGATCAGTGCATCAAGCAGCAGCCCGAGCACTGATGGAATTCATGTTACTGGAACAACAAACATATACAGATCAACAAATGTGTCATTGGAACAGGTATAACCCTAGATTAAGAGTACAACTAACCATCGACAGTGACAGAGAAATGATGGTGGTAGCATAAAAAGTTACATCATATGAATACCTTTTTAATTAAGTCCTACATATATGTAATTTGAAAGTTATTATATATGATTCCTTGATGAAGGTGACGACTAGTGCATCTCCATCGTAAGCGGCTCTCAATGCGTCAATGCTACAAACATATATACATTATGGATCATGACATGGAATTAGGTTCTACTCTTCACCTTAACTATCTTTGCAGTCTGATGGGGCAGAGTATGTGTATATGACATTATAACTTCTCTCCTCACTGTATGACAGTATTGGAAGCCTAGGTGCTCATGGCTCCGAAGCCACCGTGCCAGACATATTGGTGGATACAGCAAATTAAGTTGGAGGGACCAATGGAGTCAGGATCAAAACATGGCAGGTAAAGCCTCTAATTAACGACATAACCAATGTATTAATACGTACGTCCAACTTCCATTCCTCTTTTTTTTTTTTTTTTACTTATAGGGTGTTTGGAAGTAACTTTTTTAAAAGAACTATTTCTATATAAGAGAAAGACTTAGTGCACTTTTGTATTGCACTTTAAGTGTAATATGACTAGACAATAGTCCATGTGGCACCCCTCACATGGGGAGTGATAAAGTGACAATCCAATTGTTGGATGTCACATGGGCTACGACGGGGGGGGGGGGGGGGGGGGGGCTGGGGAGGTGGGGCGCGCCGAGGGTAGGGCGTCGAGAGGACGGCGGGCGGCGATGGAGGGGCTGGGGGCCAGGGCGCAGAGAGGGGGGGGGGGGGGGGGGATGGCGCAGGGAGGAGGTCGGGCGGCGGGGAGGAGGGGGGAGGGCACAGGGAGGAGGGCGCCAGCGGGGTTGGGGGGTGGGGGACGTGGAGGGCGCACAGGGAGGGGCCGGGGAGGGCGTCAGCGGGTGGGAGGGGAGGGGGGAGGAGGGAAGATTTTGAGAGAGTCAGTGTGTTTTTTAAAAAAAAGGTTGAGACTTGTTTTTCTTTTTAGAGAGATTTACATAAGATAAAAATTCTTCCCTAAAAAAAAATTACTTACCAAACATGTCTTTGTGTCTGTCTTTTCTCTTTTTTAAATTTTAGAGAAAAAAAAGATAAAAAATTACAACCAAACACCCTATTAATACCACCAACGAAAACAATTTTTGATGTAAGAAAGGGAGGTAGAGGATATACTAAAAGCATTGCTTTCAAGAATGTCCTTATGAAGAATGTCAAGAACCCAATCATCATCGATCAACCAGTTCTACTGTGACTCCAGCCACGCATGTAGCGAGCAGGTAGCTTACTATTTAAGACGATCCCATATGTATGGGCATGTCTTCATGAACTCTGCCCTTTCTCTCCACGTCGTTTTCTAATATGGCTATCAATATTGCTTGCAGACATCAACCGTGGCAATAAGTGGGGTGACACATAAGAACATCATTGGAACGAATGTTACCTCGGTGGTTAATATAATAATACACATAAATAATGTGACACGTCAATTATATTCTCGACTAGTCGAAAATATAACAATACACATAAATAATGTGACCTCTCCGTTAGGAATATTTCTGACTGGATCAGGGACTCCTTGTTAAAGCTTCTGTAAGTCTCTTTAACTTTGACACACGTCCATTGCTGACGAGCTGGTTGTACTCTTAAAACCCTTTACATCCCAGGGATCAGCATGATCCAAACAACTTTAGTGTGTTCTCTCTTATCTTGGGATCACGTCGGACCGTTGGTCTATGTTATGGCACGGCTAGTGGGCGGTTGTGACTTCTACCAGATTACCGGCACACGACCTAGTGTTGTGCAACTGTTACTATCGCTTGTTTATCGTTATTTTACGAATATGTCCATGTTCTCAGCTACTGTCTCTACACTCTCATCTGTTCACGTTCTCTCTAGACTCTCGTCTATTCGTCACTTACGCTCATCTATTCTTGGTACTCTATTGGCCATCTATTGATTGTCTAAGATAAAAACATGACTATGATAGGCAACATTATAATGGCCCGATCTGGTCCTGGGGAGAGCACCCGAAAGGCTATAACCCGCGGGGGTTTAATGATCTGGGTGTTTGGCATGCACCTAACGTATGACTCGCAAGATTTAATCTATGACAATCAATCATTCATGATATATATTAGTTGAACTCGTGCTTGAAAGAATATCGGTCAACACATGCTATTGTGACTAGTGCACTATTGTGCAACTTTACTTGCTATCTCGTTATATGGTCAATCCGCTATCATACTTGTTGTGCTATACTCTAGTGCAATGTGCTATTATTTCTCATTATCATGTGACATTACTCTACTCTAGACTGTAGTCGTCATTCTCTCTAGTTAGTCTATTTGATAAGACATTAATCACTTTAAGCATACTTGTTTATATGAGATATTAAGTCATACTGGGCATTATTCGCTCATACTGCACTATTTATTTCATGTGTTTCAGGTGTGTCTGATGGAGATTACCACACTCACGAGGAAGGGATCATCAGGAGGATGCTCAGGTGTGACCCGTTTCGTCAACCCATGCTTAGTAGTTAATTAGTCAATCATTAGTTAGTCATTATGTAATAGTTTGGATTTAGTTTGGATCTGATTAGTGGATGTAATAGTTAGTTAATGAAGTTGGATTTTATTTGATATTATTCCCAATTGTGCAAAGGTTTGATGTCTATTTCTCGCTCGATACCATTTAATTAACTGTAATTCTGCTCCGATATTTCGTGTCAAAGCATTACATAAAGCCACGGTTGACATGATTTAAAATCTATGTTAAAAGGTATTAAAGCATATGCGATGGGGAGTTAAAATGTGTGGAACTTAAACTTACTATTGACATGACTTAAAGTCTAAGTTCAAAAATGTTAAAATAATAGTTGAAAATTATTAAAGTATGTGCGATGGTGGCTTAAAACGTGTGAGTTAAATCATTGTTAACATAATTTAAAGTCTAAGTTCAAATATGTTAAAATAAGAGTTCGAGGTTGCTAAAATATGTATGATTATTAGTTAAAATGTATGGAACTCAAAATTATTGTTAACATGACTTAAAATCTAAGTTCTAAGACATTAAAGTAAAAGTTTGAAGTTGTTAAAATATGTAAGATGACATGTTAAAGTGTGTCGGACTTAAAATAATTGTTGACATAATTTAAAATCTAAGTTTAAAAAAATTAAAATAAAAATTTGAAATAATAAAAGTTAAAAATCATCAAAAGTTAAAATATATGAGACTTAAAATTATTAAACTATTGATCAGCCCAGAATTGACAGAAAACTCGACTCAACAATGACATCATTGGAAGCGGTGTCCACTAAACACGGTACGTACGTACACACATGCACACACAGTGATCGATTGAAGTGTTTGAACACGGCATCAATATACAATTTTATAACACATAAATTAATGCTCATATTAAAAGTACTATTATCCACCAAATTAAAGGATCAAGGACTCCTCTATTCACGTACGTGACGTTAATTTGATAACTAGCACCAGTACTAATTTGTTCGAAAATGTCCATCGATCGATGACGACAATTAATTAAGGATTTCAAAAATAATCCAAAGAGTAAGCACATCCTCCAGTTGAGGTGAGATTCACTTTCCTTAAGGCCTTGGCATTCACCCTCAAAAACTTAATGAACTTACGCTCATCTCTTCGTCCTTCAAGGCCCATAATCTCGACATTTCTGAGATATTGTAGGCAATTATTGGATGGTAGTAATGGTTCTGGCAGATCGCAAATAACTTGTACGCCGATTCGATGCCGTCTTGACCACTTTTCATCTTTTTCTCGCTCCCTTTGGAAAGACTGTGTAGAGAGAGAGAGAGAGAATAACTATTAATTTTCATGCATATATGTATTTTCAAAAACCATATTGTCATAAGCGATAAATTTAGTCGCCGATGGGTATATATTAGAAAAATTAGAAAGTGATGGAAATAACGTACGTACCTCATCATTTTTGACCTTAAGGGTTTCCAATCTTGGTGAGTGCAGGAGTAACATGGTAATTGTCTCGATCGTATCCCTTCTGAAGCACGTCCTCAGCTTCAAGATCCTTAGATTAGGAAACCATGGAAATTTCCCACGTGGAACCTGCACACAAGTTAATTAGAACGAAGAAGAAAGACCTGATCTCATGCATCAGATCAGAAAGAAAAAGAATTAATGCCATTAATATTATTCCTGCTGCCATGCTTATATAATTAGAGGTAATTATTTTGTCCACTCTAAGCATGCCAACTTAATTCTATAATTTAAATGTCCAAACCACTTGATGAGCTTGCCGCTGCCATGTTTTTTGAGCCAATTCATATGTGGCTGTAGCCCCAATTTGTCAATACATGATTTCTAATTACGGAGTATTAATACATGATTAAGACATTAAGATATGTATAGAGCTAATTTGTAGCCGCTTTGCAAAAGTGGTGGATCGACAGACAAGTCGTCCTTAATTAGATTTTTCTCACATATATATAGACTCGCATGTCCACCTCCTTTATTTTTCAACTTCTCCTCATACATATGTTTTGTGAGTGATCATAATTAATGGATTAGAGCCAGAGAAATGTGCTACTACCCTTTTTTGCCCTGAGTGTTATCATATTAACACATTCACGAATGATAAGTGTTGTCACTTTTAAATATATATAGTATATATGCTAACTATTATAATAAAATCAATGATTAATGTATGCAGTATTTTTCACCATGAGTGATTTTACTGAATTAAAAACACAATTTATAGATGTACATTATTAGGGACGCCACTTAAATTATAAACCAAAAATACCCCTTAATTTCACGTTGCACAAGGTTCATCGGCGCCTCGTTCTGCGAAGCCCACACGCTTCTGACTTCTTGAGGTAGTGCGCGACTCGAGAAACCCCGAATCTAATCCATGTATATACTTCCCAAGATGAATAAGAAATCCAAGGTTGCAGAAGGGGGGGGGGGAAGAGAGTACAAAATAAATTCTGCGTAAAAAAAAAAAAAAGCCAGTACCGCGACCGTTGGATCAGGGACAGGAATGAAGCGTTGGATTAGGCCAAAAGGTGCCCTCATTTGGGCCCAACAGCGATCCAGAAGGGAAAGGATGTGTTTTCGATGCAGGAAATGATCCAAAATGGTAATAGTAAAAAAAAAAAAAAAGATCAAAACTATGTTACAAGCCTAGCCCATGCCAAGGCCCACTAGTGGATTATTGGCAAGCCACACGACATCTGATGCCCATTGGATGCCGAGAGGAACAAGGCGTCAGTTGATAAAGAGAAGCAGACACATCTCCTAGGCTCTATGGGACAAAACACACAGAAAATTTGAAGCAACAAGGAGACTTGATCTCCAACACTAGCATGGCCAGTGTGGCCTTTTTTTGTAGTGTTTGAACTATGGTTGATAGCAAGGATTGGAAAATATTAAACCTATCCAGAAAGTAGGAGGTAGCGAGAAGGTGTAGGGTATGTATGGATAGCGAAACAAATGGGTAGGATCGACATGGGGTGCTAGTTAAATTTCTCTAGAGTTTTTTTTTTTGGATCTCCAACATCTTACGACAATTGTCCCAATTTCTTCTGAAAATTTATCAGATTACCGCTTCTAAGTTTGAAGTTTGCAGAATAATTCATAAAAGTGAAAAGTACATATACTATAGCTATATCATGTCCTTTTAAAGGAAAAGGAAGTCTATATAACAGAAAAAACAAGTAACTTTCACGAGATTTAAAATTACTAAGCACTTTTTCAAGACGTACGTGATTAGATTAATAGGATTATATATGTTCACAAAAAGATGTCTGGCTTAAAATTTTAAAATAAATTGATAACTTGTTTTAATTAGAAACATATAAGGATTATATGATGATTCAGCTGTGTATGGTATGTATGCTTAAGCTTGTGCAGAATTAATATATATGGCATCGATCGAAAGGATGTTGCAAGCAATCGTTATATAAGAACTAGTGGTGGTTGAAACTGAATAACACAAAAGAAATATAAACATAGCTAGGTAATTAATTAGGAAGGCTGAAAATGTATAAATTAATGATCATGCATGCATGCATGCAATATGGTCGACGCATGGAAGCTATATATATCAATTCGATCAAGTACTATATCTGGCTGGCTGGCTAGCAGCTGGTCAGTACTGTATGATTAATGAAACGATTTAAATATTATTTAATCGATCATACCTTTGCCAGGCGGCGGAATGCTAACGTGAAAGACTTGAGGGCATGAACTGAACCTCCGAGGCAGTCCACCACGTCTGTGAGATTTGTCATGTCATTACGATGTGCTTTGTAGGCCAGATCGATTATGGCATATTCTAGGCATGGTGATCCTTGTAGTTGGGCCGTCAGTTCCCCCTGCCGGCCAGATGTCCAATCAACATCCCCACTCGGGAAACCATTCCAAATGAAGTGGAAGAAACGGAGGCGTGGTGCGTATGCCTTGAACTCTTGTAAAAACATGTTGCCACCGAGGACCAGCCTGTGGAGATTAGGAGCATGGATGCAGAGCGGGAGAAGATGGCAACAGTTCAAGCTGAGGTCCTCCAGACGTGGGCACCTGGAAATAAGCTCCTCCAATGCGGACTCAACTTCGCCGGGGGAGGAAGAACGGCGGACAATGCAGGGTCTCGAGACGTGCAGGACCCGGAGGCGATGGAACCACGTCACGTCGTCCAGCAAGAGCATTGGCGTGCAGATCCTGTCCAGCTTCAACACCTCAACGGACGATGCACACCGGAGGGTGTCCTCATCTACTACCGCGCGGAACTCGCACAGTGCGTTAGTGTCGAGTTCGATCTCCTTGACTCCACGAGCCATCGCCATGTCGAACCATGAGCGGGCGATCACAGTACCGCCCGCCGTTACCACGCTAAACTTCGCTTTAATAAAGACGATCCAACGGAGGCGAAACCTCTGCAAGCTAGTTATGATTGGTGGATCATGGCCCAGTTGTTCAGCAGCAGCAGTCCTGGCCGACGTCGCCATCATAAGGGAGGACGCAAACTTGGCAAAAGCCACGCACGCGTCATGCTGACGACGTCTGTCCGGATCGTTTGTGTCGAATAAGAACTCCTCGAAGTCGAGGTGAAGATAGGGGGTACAACGCCACAGGTTCTTCCAACGTTTGGACAGCAAGCATGTCTGCACAGTGCACCTCATTGGTATGAAGGACAAGACGCGGTAGAGGACGTCGTCTGGGAGCTCGCTCAACCTGTCTTGGGGGAACATCATATGCATGCATGGGCCGATGGTACGTACGTTCTCGTTGTACGTAATCGCCGTTTTTCTCGGCAGCCGCGCGGGTACCTATGTCCAAATAAAAGCTAGCTATACAGGCACCATTAATGTTCTGTTCTACCTTGCGAACAAATATATGTTTTATTAGAGGGAAACTAATGAGAGAGAGAGATAGAAAGAGAAACGGATCATCGAAAGAAACTAATGAAGATGAGAATTCTATGTTTAATTAGAGAGGCTGACGTTATACATCAAATTAACATCTGGAAGATCAAAATGATCAATAATGTACTGTAGACATGCATATTGAGACGGACGGACGGCCCTACCCACTTGAAATTAAACCAACTCGTTACTGACGCAAAATCTTAATTTGAATCCAAGGTCTATCCGGCCGGTATATGTTAATTGACTGTAATTAATACGTTATAGTACGTACATGTCATCTTTGACATAAACGATCAAATTAAAGTATATATTTTGGCTATATAAAGACCTTGGAAATCTCGCGCATTGACCCACCACCAGCTATGATTAACTCTATATATATATTTGCCATCGATCATCAAACAAATCCGATCGAGGATTATGTTCGACTGAAATCTTGATGGATCTGAAGATGTTGGGCAATGCATTAGGAGTTTTGGTCTCTCTCTCTCTCTCTCTCTCTCTATCTCTCTTCTCTCTCTCCTCTCTCTCTCTCTCTCTCTCTCTCTTCTTCTCTCTCTCTCCTCTCTCTCTGTCTCCTCTCTCATCTGATTAGGGTTTGGAGATTCTTATCCAACACCATGTCCAAGATCTTATTAATTCCTGATCCACCTAACAAAAGCAACAACAATAAGCGGGTTCCGCGCGCGGTGCTCCAGCAGCATGGAAACGTACGCCGGTTTGAGATTGCACATGATTGTACGTACTTATGGATATTTATAATTCTTATTTTTAGCACCCTAACAGCTAGCTTCCTATATTTCTAACATGATTGCATATAACACCTAGCTTTTTAGCCCCCTTCCCCACACCCGGAGAGAGGGTCATGGCGGAGGAATTTTCCCTTGGATTAAAAGTCCAAAGAATTAGGTCGTACTTCAGGGCTCGTCTAATTTAATTGAGAGTTGGATTTTTAACGGAAGGCAGTTCAAAGCGGGTAATACATGCTTCCTTGTAAATAGGATTAGTTGTTTCCTAATAGGCTCAAACTTAATTAGGGTCCATCTTTAATTTTTAGGTTATAATTCCCCTGCTAAACCGGCCTCCTTTCTAAATCCTCGCTGTCCCAAGATTCCTTGCACGATTTACCCTCCTAGTTGTATCCTGATTTAGCACCGTTTCTCCTGAATTTCTTTTTCTTCCTATTTTTCTTGGCCTTTCTTGCAGTGGGGTTTGGAAATCTTCGTCCCATTCCTGCCTACTTCAAGTCAACAAAAATTCATCATTGTCGCCCTTAACTACTTCAGCAAGTGGTTCAAAGTCGAGCCGCTGGCAAAGATTACATATGCCAAGGCATAGGGAATGTCGGTTTGGGTACGTTACCGAGGGCACTCATCACCGACAAAGGGAAGCAAATCGACCAGGCAAGGTTTTGTCGAAATTGCTCCGAACTTGGTATCCAGCATCTAATTTTCATTAGAGTTTTTTTTTAATATTAAAATAATTATAAAAGAGTTTAAGACATAATCTATTTTTTAAATATAAACAATCTAAAATTCACATGATAATGTATTTAAAGTATTTAACTCCTAACATTTTAAACAAATTCATGTGATAATATATTGAACATACCAAGTTAACCCCACCATGCCACGCAATAACATAACAAATGGTTAGCCCCATTGCACGTGCTTGTATATTCTCTATTACTTTACAGAAATTCGTAGAAAAAAATCATATAGATATGTGAGTAAGTAAAGAATATGAGTTTATTATAATCTCACAAAAGTTTATTCTCTATTTATATTCTACGGAAATAGTGAAATAGAGAAAATTAAATATTTATTAAAGATATTTTAATTATACTAATTAAATAAAGACATAGATTTAAATAACATTTTTTTATATTTTTTTGTTAACTGTCGTCAATTTTCAAATTTTAAACATGTAGTTAGTTTCCATAATTTCACAACTTAATTCAAAGCATATCATTTAATTTACTTTAACATTTAATCTAGAATTAAATAAATAGATAGATAAAAAATATTCCTTTAACATATTCCATCCATGTAATTAACATATACTTTTATTCTTTACCATTAGGTATGTATGGCCACAAAGTTGATATTTTTATTGATTTTCTCACCTACTTTAAGCGGCTTCCTCATCTACTTTAAATGGGTTCCTCATCTTGATCCTTTCCATTCTTATTATCCATTCTTGTATAAACTCGATTCCTCTTCTACGTTAACTCATATAAAGTGTTACTTTAATGCATTTATATGTGCACTTTAACATAAAGGTTCACACTTCTCTATTACTTCAATCGTTTACGTATCTTATAGTAAGATGAAGTGTTTATTACTTTAACAATTTATAGTTTTACTTTAACATTCTATTTTACACAATTTATCACATATGTAATTATTGTATAGTTTTAAGATAAGAGTTTGAAGTCGTTAAAATATGTGTGACGGTAAGTTAAAATGTATGGAACTTAAAGTCACTGCTAACTGAGGACCCCAGCTGGGTCGATCGGTAAGAACTCTTGTTTAAAAGCAAGAGGTCCCGAGTTCGATTCCTGGGGGGGGCTTACCTGATCTACATGCAATCCTCGAGGTGTGTAGGTCCGGGGTTTTCCTGGTCAAGTGGGGTAAGGACAATACGGGTACACGGAAAGTAGGAGCTGCCAAGTCCTGACCTTGGAGTTCACGAACACCAATCCTTGAGTCCACAAAGCCACACGGGGCGGGGTTTCCTCGTTAGCAAAAAAAATAAAGTCACTGCTAACTTGACTTAAAATCTAATTTTGAAAGTGTTAAAATAAGAGTTAGAAGTCGTTAAAATATATGTGACATTGAATTAAAGTATGTGAGACTTAAAGTCACCGTTGACATAACTTAAAATCTATGATTATAGTATGTGTGAGTGTATGAGACTTAAACTCAATATTGGCATTACTTAAAGTCTATGTTCAAAAACATTAAAATAAAAGTTTAAAATTATTAAAGTATGTGTGATGGTGGCTAAAAACGTGGGAGACTTAAATCATTGTTGACTTAACTTAAAGTCTAAGTTGAATGTGTTAAAATAAGAGTTCGAAGTCGCTAAAATATGTATGCTGATTAGTTAAAATGTATGGAACTTAAAGTCATTGTTAACATGATTTAAAATCTAAGTTTTGAGGTGTTAAAGTAAAAGTTTAAAGTTGTTAAAATATGTAAGATGACATGTTAATGTGTGTCGGACTTAAAACATTTTTTGTTCACATAAATTAAAATAAAAATTTAAAATTGTTAAAATAAAAATTCAAAATCATCAAACTACGTGTGACAGTGAGTTAAAATATATGAGATTTAAAGTCATTGTTAACTATTGATGAGCCCAGAATTGGCAGAAAACTCGACTCAACAGTGACATCATTGGAAGCCGTGTCCCCTAAACACAATACGTATGTACACTGCACACAATGTGATCGATTGAAGTGTTTGAACACGGGGTCAGTATACAATTTTATAACACATAAATTAATGCACATATTAAAAGTAGTACTATTGTCCACCAAATTAAAGGATCAAGGAGTACTCCTTAATTTATTCACGTACGTGACGTTAATTTGATAACTAGTACTAGTACTAATTTGTTCGAAAATGTCCATCGATCGATGACGACAATTTATAAGGATTTCAAAATTCATCCAAAGAGTAAGAACTTTTTCCAGTTGAGGTGAGATTCACTTTCCTTAAGGCCTTAGCATTCACCCTCAAAAATTTCAGGAGCTTACACTCATCTCTTCGTCCTTCAAGGCCCATAATCTCGACATTTCTGAGATATTGTAGGCAATTATTGGATGGTAATAGTAATGGTTCTGGCTGATCACAAATAACTTGTACGTTGATTCGATGCCGTCTTAACCACTTTTCATCTATTTCTCGCTCCCTTTGGAGAGACTGTGTAGAGAGAGAGAAAGAGAGAAAAAAAAATAATTATTAATGAGAGAGAGAAAATAACTATTAATTTTCATGCATATATGTATTTTCAAAAACCATATTGTCATAATTAACGATAAATTTAGTCGCCGATGCGTACATATTAGAAAAATTAAAAAGTGATGGAAATTACGTACGTACCTCATCATTTTTGACCTTAAGGGTTTCCAATCTTGGTGAGTGCAGGAGTAACATGGTAATTGTCTCGATCGTATCCCTTCTGAAGCACGTCCTCAGCTTCAAGATCCTTAGATTAGGAAACCATGGAAACTTCCCACGTGGAACCTACACACAAGTTAATTAGAACGAAGAAGAAAGACCTGATCTCATGCATCAGATCAGAAAGAAAAAGAATTAATGCCATTAATATTATTCCAGCTGCTGCCATGCTTATATAATTAGAGGTAATTATTTTGTCCACTCTAAGTATGCCAACTTAATTCTATAATTTAAAGGTCCAACCCTCTTGATGAGCTTGCTTTTTTTTTTTGATAACGAGGAAATTCGTCCCGTGTGATTTTGTGAGCTCAAGGATTGGTGTTCGTGAACTCCAAGATCAGGACTTGGCAGCTCATATTTTCCGTATACCCGTATTGCCCTTACCCCAGTTGACCGAAAAAATCTCGAATTTACACACCTCTTGATGAGCTTGTTGCTTCCATGTTTTTTGATCCTTCATATGTACATTTCTAATTACGGAGTATTAATACATGATTAAGACATTAAGATATGTAGTGATCAGACAGACAAGTCGTCCTTAATTAGAGTTTTCTCACATATATAGACACGCATGTCCACCGCCTTTAATTGTCAACTTCTCCTCATACATATGTTTTGTGCAGTTATGATTAATGGATTAGTGCCAGAGAAATGTGCTAGTGCCCTTTTTTGCTCTGAGTGTTATCATATTAACACATTCACGAATGATAAGTGTTTTGTCACTTTTAAATTATAGTGAACTATTGGCAAGCCATAAGTCCAGCACACATCTGATGCCCTTTGGATGCCAAGAGGAACAAGGCGTCAGTTGATAAAGAGAAGCAGACACATCTCCTAGGCTTTATGGGACAAAACACACAGAAAATTTGAAGCAACAAGGAGACTTGATCTCCAACACTAGCATGGCCAGTGTGGCCTTTTTTTGTAGTGTTTGAACTATGGTTGATAGCAAGAATTGGAAAGTATTAAACCTATCCAGAAAATAGGAGGTAGAAGGTGTAGGAATTTCGAATGGGTAGGATCGACATGGGGTGCTAGTTAAATTTCTCTAAAGTTTTTTTTTTTTTTTTTTGGATCTCCAACATCTTATGACAATTGTCCCAATTTCTTCTGAAAATTTCTCAGATTACCGCTTCTAAGTTTGACGTTTGCGGAATAATTCATAAAAGTGAAAAGTGCAAATACTATAGTTATATCATGTCCTTTTAAAGGAAAAGGAAGTCTATATAACAGAAAAAGACAAGTAACTTTCACGAGATTTAAAATTACTAAGCACTTTTTCAAGACGTACGTGATTAGATTAATAGGATTATATATATGTTCACAAAAAGTAATGTCTGGCTTAAATTTATAAAATAAATTTGTAACTTGTTTTAATTAGAAACACATAAGGACTATCTGACGCTTCAGCTGTGTATGGTATGTATGCTTAAGCTTGTGCAGGATTAATATATATGTACGTGGCATCGATCGAAAGGATGTTGCAAGCAATATCTGGCTGGCTGGCTAGCAGCTGGTCAGTGTATGATTATGATCAAGTAATATGAAAATACTGAAAATGTATAAAATTAATGATCATGCATGCAATATGGCCGACGGATGGAAGCTCTATAATACTAGCTGCACGTCCGCCCGGTTGTCCGGGCGGACGTGGAAGCACCGCGCGCCGACCTGATTGGTCGGCCGCGCGCGCCTCCGCGTGTGGGGCCCGCGCGGCCGACCAATCAGGTCGGCCCCGGCCCTTCCACGTCCGGTCAAATAGCATTTCTCATATTATATATAGCAATTCGATCTAGTACTCTCTCTGGCTGGCTGGCAGCTGGTCAGTACTGTATGATTAATGAAACGATTTAAATATTATTTAATCGATCATACCTTTGCCAGCCGGAGGAATGCTAACGTGAGAGACTTGAGGGCATGAACTGAACCTCCGAGGCAGTCCACCACGTTTGTGAGATTTGTTATGTCCCTACGATCTGTTATGTAGGCCAGATCGATTATGGCATATTCTAGGCATGGTGATCCTTGTAGTTGGGCCGTCAGTTCCCCCTGCCGGCCAGATGTCCAATCAACATGGTGGAAGAAACGGAGGCGTGGTGCGTATGCCTTGAACTCTCGAAAATACATGTTGCCACCGAGGACCAGCCTGCGGAGATTAGGAGCATGGATGCAGAGCGGTCGAGGATGGCAACAGTGCAAGCTGAGGTCCTCCAGACGTGGGCACCTGGAAATAAGCTCCTCCAATGCGTACTCATCTTCGCCGGGGGAGGAAGAAGGCCGGACAATGGAGCTCGAGACGTGCAGGACCCGGAGGCGATGGAACCGCGTCACGTCGTCCAGCAAGAGCCTTGGCTGGATTTTCCTGTCCAGCTTCAAGACCTCAGCGGACGATGCACACCGGAGGGTGTGCTCATCTACCCCGTAGGGCTCCCCGCACAGTGCGTTAGTGTCGAGCTCGATCTCCTTGACTCCACGGGCCATCGCCATGTCGAACCATGAGCGGGCGATCACAGTACCATCCGCCGTTACCATGCTAAACTCCGCATTAATAAAGACGATCCAACGGAGGCGGAACCTCTGCAAGCTAGTTATGATCGGTGGATCATGGCCCAGTTGTTCAGGAGCAGCAGTCCTGCAGGCCGACGTCGCCATCATAAGGGAGGACGCAAACTTGGCAAAAGCCACGCACGCATCATGCTCATAATGTCCGTCCGGATCGTCTGTGTCGAAGAACTCCTCAAAGTCGAGGTGAAGATAGGGGGTACAACGCCACAGGTTCTTCCAACGTTTGGACAGCAAGCATGTCTGCACAGTGCACCTCATTGGCAGGAAGGACAAGACGCGGTAGAGGACGTCGTCTGGGAGCTCGCTCAACCTGTCTTGGGGGAACATCATATGCATGCATGGGCCGATGGTACGTACGTTCTCGCTGTATGTAATCGCCTTTTTTCTCTGCAGCCGCGGGCGTCCGGCCGGCATGCTCAAATAAAAGCTAGCTAGCTAGCTGGCACCTGCATTAATGTTCTGTTCTACCTAGCGAACAAATATATGTTTTATTAGAGGGAAACTAATGAGAGAGAGAGAGATATATATAGAAAGATAACGGATCATCGAAAGAAACTAATTAATGAAGTTGAGAATTCTATATTTATTAGAGAGGTAGGCGTTATACATCAAATTAATATCTGAAAGATCAAAATGATCAATAACATACCGTAGACATGCATATATTGAGACGGACGGACGGCCCTGACCACTTGAAATTAAACCAACTCGTTATTCATGCAAAATCTTAATTTGAATTCAAGGTCTTTCCGGCCGGTATGTTAATTGACAGTAATTAATAAGTTAGAGTGCAGTTACATGCACATATAGTACGTACATTTCATCTTTGATATAAACGATCAAAGTAAAGTATATCGAAGCTCGCGCATTGACCCACCAGCTATGATTAACTCTCTCTCTCTCTCTCTCGTTATATATAATATATATATATATCTGGCCATCGATCATCAAACAAATCCGATCGAGGATTTTGTTCGACTGAAATCTTGATGGATTTGGAGATGTTAGGCAATGCAGTAGGAGTTTTGGTCGCTCTCTCTCTCTCTCTCTCTCGTGAATCCGTGATTAGGGTTTGGAGATTCTTATCCACCAGTAAATTAACATCGTAATAAACAGAAATGTTGAGAGAGAAGTTCTCGTGGTCGTACGGTCTCATATAGAATTATAGGGTTTGGAGATTCGCAATCTTAACGTTTTCGGGGGCACAGCGTGGATCTTCGCATGATGATTATGGAATTAGATATATGTTTTCGCTGTGAGAAATATATATATCCAACACCATGTCCCAAGATATTATTAATTCCTGTTCCACGTAACAAAAGCAACAACAATAAGCGGGGTCGGCGGTGCTCCAGCAGCATGGAAACGCCGGTTTGAGGAATAAGAAAGATCAGCATGCATCATATATGGACCCGATCGAAGGTGCAGGGAAACGTACGGTGGAAGGAGAGGGAGGATGGGGCGTAATACCTGTCCGGTTCTTGAGGGACCTGTCCTCCACCCGTGGAGAACCCCGGCCCGCAGAGGACGACGTTCGTTGCGGCTGGAGATCATCTAGCTAGGGGACGCGTGCGCGCATATATACTACGTACGCAGGTACGAACGGGAGGAAGCGTGGTGGAGAAAGTTCATAAATTAACTAAGATTGCGCTTGCCGAACATGATTGTACCTACTTATGGAATGTTTCTAATTCTAATTCTTTTTAGCACCCTAACAGCTAGCTAGCTTCCCATATTTCTAACATGATTGCATGTAACAGCTAGCTTTTTAGCCACCTTCCCCCCACCCGGAGAGAGGTTCATGACGGCGGAATTTTCCCTATATTGTTTGTTAATTTTCTGGGATTGAAAGTCCAAAGGATTAGGTCGTACGTACTTAAGGGCTCGTCTAATTATATATACTGCTACAAAATAGGGTATACCCGACTGAAATTAAGAAACAGTCGGCGCTTATAAAGAACGCACGACTGTTTAGACAGTCGATATCAACTTTTTTTTTTTTACAACTGGTCGACGGTTTGCATCATAAAATAGTCGGCGTAAACCGAAAAATTGCCCTTATTTTTTCACCCAAACGCCAAAGCGGAGGCCAACAAGCTTCGAACACACGACCTCTCCCTCTTTCCCCTTCGAACCCGCCAAAAGCAATTTCCCCTTCCCCCTTCGGCGCCAAATTTTCTTTCCCCCCTTTCTCCATCTCTTTCCCCGTCTCTCTGTGAACATCCCCCTTCCACTCGCCCCACTTCGCCCGACGCCGCCGTCGACTGCCGAAGTTGCAGCCGCCGTCGACCGCCGGAGTCGCTTCCCCCTTCCACCCCTTCCACTCGCCCCAGTTAGCCCGACACCACCGTCGACCGCCATCAACCGCCAGAGTCGCTTCCCCCTTCCACTCGCCCGACGCCGCCGAAGTTGCAGCCGCCGATCCGTCAGCCGCCGTCGACCGCCATCAACTGTCGGAGTCGCAGCGTGCCGATAACCTCGCCAGCCGCCGATAACCGTCACCAGCCGTCGAAGTTGTTGCCGCCGGCAACCACCACCAGTCGCCGAAGTTGCAGTCGTCGGCGACCCCACAGAACCCTTCTGGTATTTTCTCTATCTTTGGCCTCGACGACGGCATCTCCTCATGTCCCTCCGACATGCCTGCGCCCTGCAACCCGGTGGCACTTCCTTCCCTCCCCAGTGGCAATGGGGGTAGAAGGCGGCTCCTGATGGCCGTGAGAGGCTCCTGGGCGTTCTGCTATGTTCTCTCACTCTCTTTGATCATAAAGTGCCATCTGTTCTGTTCACTCATTCTCTCTGTTCATAAATTGCATTGATCTAACTTGCAGGCAGATGACTTAGACATTGATCTATATACATATATATCTCTCTCTACTATCAAGATTAAACTGAGGTTTAAGATGAGATCATATTGGGGTCCCGGAAATAAATGGATCCCCAGTTTTGATTGATAGCTGATCGGTTTTCTTTTGTAAATATATCCTGAGCATCACATGCATAATTCGCTAATGCATCTGCTAGTTGATTACCTTCTCTGAATATATGTGAAACCAAAGCTTGGGATTTATGTACAATTTTGAAAGATCATGCCACAATAAGAGATGGTCCATGGCGGACTTGCAGAACCAACGAGCATATCAACTAAAATTTTGCAGTCCAATTCTGTGAAGTGAATGTTGATGCCCAAATATCTGCACAATGTTAGCCCAATAAGTAGTAGCGATAAAGCTTCAGCAATGAAACTGGTCATGTGCCCATGATGGACATGAATACGCCATCCAGAGATAGCGATTGCCCAGCCCATCCCGAGCTAGGCACCTCCTCCACCCGCACGATCGACCCGGGATACCTTTAGAAGCTCCATCTGTGTTTAACTTAAAGCGACCAGATGGCGGATGATTCCACCTCACTGCTCCCATATTCTAGGCTCAATCAGAGTGACATTAGTGCCAAGCTTAAGATAATATGAAGGATTTCTTTAATTTTCCATAGGACGAATTTTCTTGAAGGAGCAGCCCCAGCAAGAAGAGAAATGCAGGACCAATCAATATGTTTAATTAATGCACCTAATTGGTAACCAAAAAGATTTACTCAGATGAATCTTCTCATTCCTAGCATACCATTAGGAGAAAATGACCAGCACTGGGATGAGTAGCATAACAATCCCAAAGGAGTACGTGTGAGCAAGGAGCTGTGAACCAACTGCTTAAACAGGATTCAAGGGAAACCCAATTTGCTGCTCGGAAAAGGTCTTTTCCCCATTGTATATGCTCCATCTTGTGCTTTTGTTTCCCTCTCTCTCTCTCTCTCTCTCTCTCTCTCTCTCTCTCTCTCTCTCTCTCTCTCTCTCTCTCTCTCCTCTCTCTCTCTCTCTCTCTCTCTCTCTCTCTCTCTCTCTCTCCCCAAAAGGTTATACCCATTTACCTGAGGTAGGATTACAAAGCATATCATAAGGTGGAGGCCCAGAGCCTCCTGTATCTGGTTGTCATGTGGGGCTCTATTCCAAAAAAAAAAAAGAAAACAGACTTTACGGTTGTTGATCTGTAACAAGTTATTGAGACAGGAATAACTTGTTTTTATTTCTATTGATTGTTCTCTAGCTCAACTTGTAGTAGTATCCTCTGGCTTTTGCAAATTTAGAAAGGCTTTTGGCAATCAAATGGAACGTACAATATTCCCCATGGTAAAGGCCAAACAGAGAGATAAAGTGTCTGTGTTCAATGGGAGATCCTAGCACAAGCATGATCAGTCCATATCCTTTCACTTAATTTGAAGTGGGTAACAACTAAAAGTTGTATCCTTCCACGTCAAGCACATAATTAACCTCATATTATGGTCTCTTCCTTTTATTTTTAAGTTATTGGTGAGCATTTATTGCTTTGATCTTTGCATATTATCATATTGACATTTTCATTCTTTATCAGATGTTTTTTTTATTATACTAATTATTTCTTTTTTAATTTTTAAAGATGGAGTTTAATTACCTTGCTGATAAGAGTTTGGATGTATAAGTACAAGACCAAGCATGATCGAGTGAACCACATTTTTTGTCTGGAGTTGAATGTTTCATGCAGTTTGCATTAAAAGATATGGATATTAATGAAAGCTTAGAGATGAAATGCCCGTGCATGAAGTGTGAAAACAAATTTTACCATGATAAAGAACTGTTCATTTCCATATTATTAGAGAGGGATTCACTCAGGGATATACTACATGGCATTTTCATGGAGTGTCTCGTAAGAGGTCTCGAGAGGAGGATAATATAACCACTAGCTCAGCAGATGACATGGTTGGAATGCTGAATGATGCTTTTATAGGGCAGCCCATTAATGATGTCCAGATCCAATTAAAACAACATAATGAATTTGTTGGGTGGTTTAGAGATTATGTAAGTTTACTAGCATTCATTTATTTCTTTATTTTCAAAAGATATAGAGTTTTTATAATTTTAACATTTCATATTTTTCTGTTCTTAGATCGATGAATTAAGAGGTCAAATGGATCTATCGGAAGAAATTATTAGTTTGGCTAGAGGTCCAAAACATAGCATTGTGTCATATCAAGGTTTTTTTATGAATGGGTACAAATTTGAAATTGATTCTGTTGACAGTGCACGTGTTACTCAGAATAGTGGCATTGTAACAATTGGTGATTATGGAAATGCCTTTTATGGTGTTTTGAAAAATATATTTGAGCTTCACTTCGGGGTTCTTTCCTGGGCCAAAGCTAATCTGAACCACACGACACAGGCATTAATCATTCAGCAGGTATTTTCTTTTTATGCCTACACAGTGGCCATCTTTTGGCTCTCTCACTGTTACATCCCGTTTTCAGCTAACAGGTAATTGCCATCTACAATTGAATATGTTCAGTGTCTTTCCTTGCATCTTTTCCCTGGACATAAAAACTTCTCCTAGACATTTTCTGCTTTTAATTGTCCTCGCAGTTTCAAATTTGTATGATTACCTCATTCATATTGCATGTACAGATAGGATCACATTGTGTCATGTTTGTTTACTTCTTATTGTGCTTGTCTTCTTCTGTGGATCATCAGGAATATGCATATTCATTTAGTGCAGCTATGAGATGGAACGCATGTCACTACAAAAAACGTAGGATATGTAGACGGTTGGAAAACTCAGCCGTCTACATATATATCATTTGTAGACGGCTTATAATAGCCGTCTACTAATGTAAAATTAGCCGTCTACGAATGTAACATTCGTAGACGGTTACTATAAGCCGTCTACGATTATCATGCAGACGGCTTATCCTAGCCGTCTACGTATGTATGATACGTAAACGGTTACATAAAGCCGTATATGTATGTTACATTCGTAGACGGCTAAAGAAGCTGTCTACATACATATTTAAATGTAAATTATTCTATATATAATTATACTCATCAAAAAATATTCATAACTTAAGATTCAAATTTGAATGTAATAATAATTAATTTAAATGTAAATTATTCTATAAGATTCAAATATTCTTATAATCAACATTAGGAAAATGATTAATAAGAATAATTACTTAATATGTAGTTGATTATGAATACTATAAGAAAATTATACATTATAATGCTAACATTTTTAAATTGATGGCTATACTCATAGCATTAAATATATAGATATATAGTTATATATGAAATACTATATATATAGATAATATATATATATATATTAATATATAATATGTATATTATATATAGATATTTATATAATATATATAGACATAAATATCTATGTTGGTATATATCTATATGTATATATGTATATATCTATGTATTATCTACACGCATATATCTATATGTAAATATTACTAGATTTGTACCTCTTTATTTATAATGAATATTTAAAATAATACTTAATTTTGTATTTATATTAATACATTAAAATTAATATTCTGATATATATTTAATATTAATAGTTTTTATTATGAATTTACATATTTTAAGATCTTAATATTTTAAAATTTCCAGCGGGGCGCCAAATCCCTTCAAATTTCCACCCGGGCGCCAAATCCCAAAGTTTTCCCCCTCCCCCAAGCTCGTCCATCTGTTCACCTGGCCTCCTCCTCTGCCCTCCAGTAGAACGACACCGGGGCACACACAGAGCTACCCGGACTTCGCCCCCGCCACCGCCGCTGCCGCCGCTGCCGGCAACACCTTCAGCTGCTCCGCTGAGTCGACATCGGGGCGGCCACGGACCACGAGTTGGTGGAGGCCCGGTAGGAGACCAGCGTCTGCAGCGGCGTCTGGGTGTCCGACCGCATGCCCCCCAGCACGAACAGCTCCCCGCGGTGCGGGACGGCGGCACAGGCGAAGGCCGGGGGGCACAGCGGGGCGCCCCCGTCCCCGCAGCCGGCGGCGTCCAGGGGCATGGGCGGGAGCGCGAACCAGCCCCGGGACCGGGGGTCGAAGGCCTGCCACTGCAGGCGGAAGGTGGAGCGGTGGAAGGCGAAGACGAAGAGGTAGGGGAGGGAGAGCGAGAGCGTGTTCTTGGCGAGGTGGAACGAGGGGCTGGAGATGGCGCGCTTCCAGGAGGAGGACACCGACCTGGCCTTGGACTGGTAGGGGAAGGGGAGGCGGAGCAGGCAGTACTCCGCCACCTCGTCAGGGAGCCCGGGGATGAGTTGCTCGGCGTCGCTCGCCGCCGCCGCGGGCTCCTCGGCGCTGGGGATCGCCATCACCGTGGCGGAAGGGGAAGCGTGGGAGGAGGAGAAGGAGGAGGAAGACGCCGCCGCCACCACCACCTCCTCTGCCACCGCTGTTCGGGTTTTCTAGGAGGAGAAGGAGGAAGGGGTGGGCTGGGCGGAGAAGGAGGGCTCCGGCGGGGGGGGGGGGGGGGGGGGGAAGGGGTGGGCTGGGCGGAGAAGGAGGGCTCGGGGGGGGGGGGGGGGGAAGGGGTGGCCTGGGCGGAGAAGGAGGGCTCCGGCGGGGGGGGGGGGGGGGGGGGGGGGGAAGGGGTGGCCTGGGTGGGCTACGGAGCAGCGCTTGGGCAGAGATGGCGGGCTCCGGCGGGGGGCAGGGGGGAATTAGATTATTTTTTTTAAGCCAAAAAAATATATGTAGACGGCTTGTAAGCCGTCTACATATATTTTTTTTGTAGACACTTATAATAACCGTCTACATATATTACTTTCTAGACAGTTTTCTTTAGCCATCTACTTATCTTTTGTAGACGGTTCTTTCGTAGACGGCGTTTAAAGCCGTCTACAAAAACATTTATAGACGGTCTTAATAGTTTTGTAGACGGTTTTAAGCCGTCTACGTATGCCCCTTTTCTAGTAGTGATGGAATTTTAGAGCAGATGTGAGCAGGGAACAACAGGGAGCTTGCCTCTCTATTCAAGATAAAATTGTGATTTCCTCATCAGTTCTTCATTTATTGAACATTCTGATCCATGGAGGCCACACTTTTAGAATAGAAACCAGCCTTGTATAGCTAATCCATGTTATTGTAAGGTTAATCACAGCCTGTATAGCTAATCCCTGCTGACCACCAGATGGTGATGGTAACAGGTAGGTGCTGGCGCCAGTGGTGAGCATGTGAGTAATGATTCAGATGACAAAATGTTTACTGATATGATGGATCTGACCTGTGGTATGGATCTATGATCATGCTTGTGGTCCCTTGATCATGCTTGTTCTTCTTTCTTTAAGGTGACTGCATAATTGGGTTCTCTATGTTCTTGTTCTTCATGTTAATAAATTTTGTTGTTCTTTTTCTTTAAGGTGACTGCATAATTGGCTGTGGGCATCACCTAGAGATTCAGGCAACTCCTTGAGATTAGAGCATCCACTGACATCTAGAATCTTCAGGTTTGTTAGACAACCGATTCTATCTGGCAGTTTTTCAGGCGAGCACAGTCATCTAAGAAGAGGGCTTCCAGATTGCATAATTTACTAACGTCTTCGGGCAAGTACTCCAGAAATATTGAGTTAGAAATTTGTAGGTGTCTCAAGTTTGTTAACCTGCACAGAGATCCTATGAGGTTCATCGTCTCCCTGATGGTTAGATGCCTAAGGTTGGTTAGACCCCCCACCTGCTCTGGCAACCTCTCCAACCTGGGACAAGACGTTATGATGAGAGTTTGTAGATTGCAGAGGTAAATAAATCGCAGATGCTTCAGGTTATTGATTGTTGCTGGCAATCTCGTTACATGACAGTCTATCAACCACAGACATCGGAGACGTCTCAACTTCTTGCACAAACCTTGACAAGCAGAACAAAATTCATGTTACTGTAAGCCCATTTTGCTGTGACTTTGTTTCTAATTTTTGCTGCATTATCTTCTCTAATTCCGCATCTTATAATTTGCTTTTAGATTCCATTCTCTAGAAGAAATGTCACCCGGCAGAAGGAGCTGAGGGAGATGGCGCGGAGGAAGGCGGCTATCGATTGGCGGGCAGTTGTGTGGTTTGACATATATATACAGTCAGCGACGTCTCCTGAGTGACGCCTGCGATTCAGCATATTCGAGTTTTTGTACAAATCAAAGAAAAGAAAAAAGTTGAGATTCAGAATACTCTGTGCCTTTCATATTGGCACTTGAATGTGTATTTTGTGTAGAGGCTTAATATACTTGAATATAATTGTATTTTTTTCCAAAAAATCTATATGTGATTGTGAAATAAAGATTGTGGATGTGTATATTTAAAGACTAGTGAAACATATAAATGGATATTTAGTAGGTGGCAAATGGTAATATATTAATATTAAAAAATAAAAAATAGTTTGAAGAAATAATCAACAGTTATCCTACCGTCGAGTTGAATGTCAATTAAAAAAAAAATTGAAAGAATGGGCGACTATTTTTAAACCGTCGAGAATATATGTACAAAATGTGGAATGGCCGACTGTTTGAATATGACGACTGTCTATAAACAGTCGTCTAAAGAATTGCCGACCCTAGAATAGCCGACGGAAAAGAGACGACTGTTAAACAGTCGTCAACAAGTAAGACGAGTGTATATAGTCGGCCTTACAGAACCGCCGACGGTTTTAACAGTTGGCGGTAATCTATGTTGTACCTGTGTCGTCAAGGTATAGAAAGATTAACTACTTAGATTATATATCAAAGGTATGCTTGATGTTTGAAGTAAGATCATTCAAGTACTAGTGCACTATTGCGCTCTTTTGCAACAGTGACGAGAGAGATTGTGAGCAATCTCATCGATCAGTACTAATTAACTTGATCAGTCCCAACACGTACGATGTTTAAAGTATGATCTATAAGTATTGTTCTTGCAGACTGCAACAATGACGAGAGATCATTGGGTTCAATCTCAGTTAGTAACTTCGTCAATTCTGACACAACATCTACTTAGTCACTGTTTGGAAACGGGTTTCAAAAAATTTTGAAATTAAAATTTCTTGACAAGGCCCTCCTAATTTCCTAAAGATCCACCTCTCGACTCGACTTTTTAGTATTGCAAAATCAATTGGAGGATAGAGGTAGACCGAAGACTTTGCATGTGGAAAAGTAGATGTAACACCGCTGTGAAAAAATTCTCGAAAAGCTGAAGAGAGAGAGACAAAACATGGTCAGGTTAAAAATTTTTCTTTTTTTTTTTTCAACAATCTAGCACGTCTCGTCACCCACACCGCAAAAGATGCGAGCAACGAGGCGAAACCCCCCTGTCCCTAAGTCATATTCTGCCAAACCGCGATTTTGTGGATTTCTTCTTTTTGAAAATTACATCCAAATGTTGTCTTAATCTCGTCCAACAGTCTTGCACCTATCATATCGCAGAAAAAAAAATTGTTACACTTTTCTCATATATCTATACTAATATTATATCTATCACTGATAACGTCTCTATGGCCAGGCAAATGATTAGAGATTTACGTAGAAAGGTTAGAGGTTACAATGTGGTCATGAAACTGGATATAAAGAAAGCATATGACAGTTTGGAGTGGGATTTCCTTTTTGCAGTCTTAAAAAAAATTGTTTTTTCTAGCAGATTTATTTCTTATGTGGGCATGCTCATTAGTAACTGCTGGTTTTCTGTGCTGTTCAATGGGGCGCCTTGTGGCTTCTTCCCTTCCACCCGAGGCCTTCGCCAAGGTGATCCTATCGCCCCTGCCCTTTTCATTATCATGGAGGAGGCTCTTAGTCGAGGCTTAAAGAATCTAATCCACTCGGGCTCCCTGCGCCCGTTTGCGGGTCCTAGAGGATGTCCCACCATCTCCCATCTCTTATATGCTAATGATACCCTCATTTTCCTGAATGGGGGGATCCAAAATGTGAAGACTTTGGTCCAATTCCTCCACAACTACTCTTGTGCTTCTGGGCAACATATTAACAAGGCTAAGAGCAGTTTTATGATTTCTGAAAAGGCTGCTGTCCACAGGGTTAATAGAATCAAGGAGGAAACTGGTTTCAAAAGACAAAGATGGCCTCTTATCTACCTTGGGGTTCCCCTTCGCCCTGGAAGAGTTTTGGCTTCTGATTTTGCCCCTCTCATTCAGAAACTAAATGGTAATTTAGCCTCCTGGAAGCCTAGATATATCTCCCAGGCTGGTAGAGTGACGTTGATCAATTCAGTTTTGGCTTCTCTTCCTGTTTACATGGCTGCCTCCTCTGCTTTGCCTGCTAGTATTTTGAGGTATTTTGACAAAACCTGTGCTGCTTTCTTTTGGAATACTTCTGATGGTTTGAGGAAACGGCATTGGGTGTCTTGGAGTGTCATCCAACACCCCATCTCGGAAGGAGGGTTGGGGATTCGCAACATTAAACATGTTCAAGTTGCTCTTGCTGTTAAATCTTTTTGGAATATGCAACAGGGTGATTCTTGCTGGGCGATCTATGCTAGAAATCGCTATAAACCTGGTGCCTTTTCCAGAGACCTGGGTTTCTCTTATAAAGTCTGGGCTGCAGCTCAGGAGATCATCCAACATCACACCAGGTGGATTCACGGGAATGGGAATAACATTGATGTGCTATCTGATGTTTGGAGGGGGGACCGCCCTCTTGCTGATCTTTTGAGTATCCCTTACGATGGAGAAAAGTGCTCCCTTAGAGAAGCTATTACTAATCCTGAACACCCGATCCATTATGCTTTGCCCACTGGCATTTTAAATGATGTGAACCTGACTGAAGCCAATGACAAAAGAATTTGGGGGTCGTCCAATGATGGGGAATTTTCGGTCAAGTCTGCCTACAACTTAATCCGTTCTGTGGGCGTGAAAAGGTTTGTGTTGAACAAAATTGGCATAGTCGTTTCAACAGAAGAGCATCCTCTTTTGTTGGAAGCTCCTTCATCGGGCAGTTCCAATGGATCTCAGAATCGCTGATACTGGCGTCCCTATGGTTTCCTGCTGCTCATGCTGTGCTTCCCCTATGTCTGAGGATGAAGACCACCTGTTTATTACTAGTGATCTGGCGGTTTCTTTGTGGCAATGGTTTTCACCGCTTATCAGTCCTAATGTTCATCTCCATAGCCATATCACGTTAAGAATCTGGAGTTTTCTCTCCATGATTCAGATCACATCTCCTATGGGATTTACTGCTATTCAATGCCTTCTTCTCCTTCTGTGGGAGATTTGGAAATGGCGATGCAAGTCCAGATTTGAGGAAAAAAGGCCACCTGTTCAGACTGTTATTCACAATATTAAGTTCATGGTTGCTCATTCCCTTGCTGACATTCAATTCAAGGTGGAACCATCTCCTACGGACCTGCAAACTCTTTAGAGTATTGGTTTTTCTCCTAAATTTGCTAGAAAGCAAGCTCAGCTGATCAGGTGGATACCTCCATTAAATGATTTCTGTTTGAATGTGGATGGAGCTTGCAAAGGTAATCCTGGAGAATGTGGTGGAGGGGGGTTCTATCAGAGATAGAAAAGGTTCAATTTTGGTGGCGTTTGCCCACTTTTATGGCCAAGGGAATAGTTTCATTGCTGAAACCAGATCTTTGTGCGATGGTCTCCGTATAGCTGACTTTCTTGGCATCCGCTTGTCTGTTGTCTACTCTGACTCAAATGTCTTGGCCAACTCTTTTTTATCTAGCAGCTGCCCTTCGTGGCAAGCGCTCAGATGGTGGAGGGAAGCTGAAGATCGGTTGAAGTCCAGAAATTTATCCCTGCAGCACTATTATCGTGAAACAAACAAGGTGGCCGACACCTTGGCGAATGTTGGTTGCTGGTCTAGGGAGTGTAAGGTTTTCTGGGGTTCCTCTAATATTCCCCAAGTTTGTAAAGGCCCTATTGTTCTTGATAAAACCGGTCTCTATCATGTTAGATTAGCTTGACCGGGCTGCCCTTGTACCTCCAATCTTTTAATATATATCATTTCGGCCTAGGATTGATCTGGTGGAGCGAGAACATTCTCCCTCCCTGAGGGAGGGTGCGCTCTCCTAGCATCTCTCCTGAGGACCTTTTAAAAAAAAAAAAAAACGTAACAACACTAGGACACTCTTATTCCCGCCTAAATCTTTTCGATACAAAAATAAAAAAATGCCATAGGATGATTCCTCCATTTTTCAAAAATTTTCTTCCTTTTTTTAAACCTTCCAAATATACATATAAAAATAAGATATAAGGAATGAGAAGATATCCAACTTATAAACCTTCCTCTGTGTATTTTCCTGATATAAAAGTAGAAAAATACCAGCAGATGGTTGCTCCATTTTTCAAAAACATTCCTCCATTTTTTTTAACTTTCCAATATCAGAAAATCTATACTATACTAATAATATTCAATTTTAAAAATATAAGTGACACACCAGAATATCTTATTTTCCGCCTAAACTCTCTCTCACCTTTTTCTTTATATCTATCTTTTATTTCTCTCTCTTTACGTCAGCCTTCTCCACCTTCGTTTGAAATTTTTTGTAAAGTTTCTCTTTTCTTTACGCTGTGATGTTTTAGTGTTAAAGAAAAATAGCAAGCACCTTCAAACGCAGCATCAGCTCCATGACAGCACTGCATCGATTTAAACGCCCTCATCTGCGCACAGCTAGTTGTCGTTGTAGTCGCCCTCTCCTCGCGTGACGTCCTTCTCCAGCACGCTCCCCGCCGTGCTGCATGCCAGGGTGCCACCTCAGTCGTCCGTTCGCCCCAGCATACACCCAAATGCCCCGTCGACCTTCGCCTCTGCTATGTCGCACTCTTGCTACCCTCGTCGATTGTGCGTCCGCCGCTGCGCTCTGCTGCTCGCCACACTCGTCGACGCTCGCCTGTTGTCGCCTCTGTAACAACCCAGAATCCGCATTACCGGTACCCGACCAGTAATCTGAATTCTGACCCGCTAACCCACGAGCCGGAGCTCGGAAGGGTGAGAAAAGAACGTCTGAGGAGATCACATAAGAAGATGCACAACATGGAAACAGACACTTCACTATATATATATAAAACTCAAGATGTACAACTCAGAGCCAACAAAAGTACAGAGTACAGGAAGTACACAAAAAGTACTACTCACAGCAACTAAGACGGACCAGCGCCGGAGTGGCTAGGCTCTCCTGGAACTAGAGCCGACGACGACCCACCTGAAAAGGAAGGGAGTGAGTCTCACAAAAAAGAGACCCAGTAGGGCAACACAACCCCTACTGGTAACAGTGCTAGAGTGCGGAAAGTAAAACAGAAAGTAAATACACGTCGCACTACAACTCGAAACCATTGCCAACTACACATCTCCTCAACAAGAGTGCGCTGTGAAACTACGAACCCCGCGGCACAGTAACACACACAACTCACACACACAGTAAGTAGGACTCAGCTAGGGTCTGGGGCTCGGCGTCCGGGCACCACAAAGTCTCTCGTCCCCAGCCACGTGCGAACACGCAGACGCTCTCTCGTATGTCTGGTCCCTTGACCGGTTTTCCCCTGCGCCGGACTCTAGCGGTAGAGAAGGGGGCTCCACGGAAGCCGGCTCAAAACCACCACAAGGAGTACGCACAGAAACGAGAAGCTCTCAACGTCCTGGCTCACTGGCTGAGGACCCCCACACGCCAGTCATCTAGACGGAGCGTAGCTCTACGTCCAGGCAACTAAACAGAACACAGAAGCACGGTAACTCCACGCGAGTACAGACGGAACACTCTCGACGTCTGAAACACCGTACAAGAATCGGACACCACGTGTCAACGTCTCAACACAGCCAACACTACAGAAGCACAGGTAGAGACACTCTCATACCCAACAGGCTGCGCCAATAGGTGGACACCGCATGTCAACACCTAAACCACAAGGTAGAGTCACAGGTATGCTGGGACACAGACAGGTTAACGGCAACATCGATTGCCGCCAACAATGATATAGATGTCCACCCTCTTGTCGTCAATATCAAAACTGAGGATCTTAACATCAACCTATGTGGACGTTAATCTCCTCAGCCTCCAGCAACCCGAACAGCTCCAACCCAACTGATAGGGCAACTAAGCCCTACAACTTATGGTTTGATGGAGGAAAACACTTCCTCACATCCCATAACACTACCAGAACTTCGGAAAACCACGATCCAACACCTGAATCAGCCAAACGACCCGAAAATCCCAGCATGGAATATATACCCATCCCAAAATCACAATTAACATGCAAATCTACTCCATTTAAACATGCTAATTCGACGAGGAGGGTTCAAGGGGTTAAGTCCCTACCTCAGAACGATCCAATAACCACCAAAGAACCTCCAATCGCGCTAGAACCCCCCAATGCTTCCACGTGAATCCCTCTTAATCCCATCGTTTCTCGCCCAATTAGTCACCGCCACATGCACCAGGGTCCTCCCACGAGCTTCCGTCGGCTGCGGAAGTGGTGGAATTAGACAGAGGTAGAAGTGGAGGGAAAGAGAAGGAGAGGGAGAAAGAAAAGCTGCTCACGGGTAGCCATATTTTACACAGGCCTGATAAGTCGACGTCAACATAGCCTGCCGCCTATCAAACCGCCAACAACTAAACGTCCAGATCGACTGTCGTTAAGTTCAAGCGCCTAAACACACCAGAACCAACAGTTAACGTCCACAACGATGGACGCCAACACCTGGTCAACGACTAGCCCCCTTGACGTCAACTAGTCTGAATCCTCTATACCCGACAAGGATCTAATAAGACCCGGGACATTACAGCCTCCGTCGACGAGCACCGCTAACCGTCTCCCTGCTTCCTGTCAGCACACCGACCTAGCCGCCAGCGCACCAGCCCAGTCGTCGTTCGCCCAGCCCACGTCCGCCTCCACCCACCGTCGATGTGCTCCTCGCCGTGCACACCACCACTGCACCGTTCGCTCAGCCACGTCCGCCTCCGCCCTTCACCTCAGCAGCAGTGCTAGCCGCTCCAGCCGCATTCGCCCCCGTTCTCCAGAGTGAAAAAGTTTCTTGATCATACCTTCTCCAGTTCGCCAGTACCCCACGTCTCTTCCAATTGTCTTTCACTCACACAAACAACTCTCTCTCTTCAAGGCGATTTCCCATACCTCTGTAGATCTCTCTCCCAACTATTCAAGGCGCTTTCCCCGTCAGCTTCCGACAACTTCACTTTCACCGAGTTTACCTGTGCGTCCTCCTGCTCCCCTGCATGGCCATCACCTGACTCGCCAGACAGTCAGTGTAAACTTATCCTAAAAACTTTCAGGCACAAATCAATGCTGTGCAGGTGGAAACATTTCTTCTTCGATTTTAGAAGACGTAAAAAGGCTAACCTCGATGGTGATGACTACGACAGCAAGTTCGACCAGCTGTTTGCCGCCCCGCATGACCACACCAGTCGTCTGCCATCCTGAGTTCTTCGTCTCCTCCAGCTCCCCTCCACCGACATCATCCGTTTTGCTGGACTGTCAGTGTAGACTTCTATAAACTTCCAGTTACAATTTTTCATAAATTTTATGAGGTACGCATCTTAAAAACTTTATGTGTAGTGAACGAATAGATGTTTTGCATGTTTAAAATGTTGGAATGCTTACCTTAGATACGGATGTTGTAATTTGTCAAAGTATCCTATTTACACGTATGAAAAGTTCAACTCTTAAGTCATGACTAACACAAAAGCACATACCTATTGATCTTGACATTGCATTCCATTCCATTGCATAACCTTTCCCACAATTGCTTCAATCCTTCCATATTCATCTTCTCTGTTGGGCTAAAGCAAATAAAACTCCATGGGATGCTTACTTTGTGATCTACTGATCATAGAGGCAAGGCCTGCTTGCGACGACAAAGCACCGCCCCTGAACCCTCACAATATGCTATAATTATGTGGGAGGAAGAAAGAACAACTACTACGTACAACAGTGGATCCAAGAGTTTCTGGTGCAATAGGCCCTGCAGAACAAGGGTTGCCACTTGCCATGCTCCTCAGAGATGCCAGATCTTCCATTCACCTCCCCTCCAGTGTCAACATCAACTTTGAAGAAGCAATTAGTGAAGGCAGTAGGATGAGCAAAGACCTTAAGATTGATGGGCAAAAGATTAATCAAAAAAGCCAAAAAAAGTATCCATGTAGATTTAATCATTGCTGGTTCCAAGTGGAATGATACCAGTTGGAGGAACTGGCTCTTTATTCTGCACATAAAGTTCTGGATCGTGCCTGTGCTGCATCTCGCACTGGCGTTGGCATTGCTGAAGGCACTCCTGATAATTGTTGGTTAATCTCGGTTGTCCGAGTCTTCAGGTGTTACAGGTCTTTAGGAGTCATGGTCCAAATCTTTAGGAGTCTTTTAAGGGGGCCACTTAGTTGTTCTGTTTTTGCTTCCTCCAAAGGCGCCATGCAAGTTCGCACGATGCATGTGCACCCATGTTTTTAGGTGCTTAGTGTTTGCACGTTCCCATTTTGTATTTGTGTTAAACAGGCCCCTGTTCATGTCTTAGTATCTCTGAGTAATAGAAGTTGCTTTGAAAGTTTTACCACCGAACTGTGCGTGTTTTCCCTGGAGTGTTCCCTGCGGTTCTAGTGAGAGAAGCGGGCCTTCTAGTGAGAGAAGTGGACTAGAAGCGGGCCTTCTAGTGAGAGAAGTGGACCTGCGGCTAGAGAGAGAGAAGCGGGCCTTCAATAATGTCCCCCCTCTCGGACATACATCGCTCCCTTCGTTCCTCTTCATATTGTTATTGGCATCAGTGCTAGCATTGGGCGAAAATCGGCTGGGGTCATCGCAGTGCTACTTCTCGCACCGCCCCTGGCACTATCGGAGACGCTCCTAGGGACTACCCTGAGAGAGGACGTCGTCCCCTATCTTGCGGCGGCACTCCCTTGCGGACTCTTTGCAGCGGCTCTCGCATTCACTCAGTTCCTTCTTCTGACATTCCCCTTCAACCTCGATTGAATGGATAAACCCACAACTCAGATTCCCTAATCAAACACAACACAAGCAGCGAAACAGATAGCTAAAGCACCCACAATTGCGCCCTTCACTCCTACAAGCCAGGCAGAAATAGGGATAAGAAACATACCATCTTCGGCCATCGCCCGCCACAGCATCTCAGAAAACCCTAAAATTGGACTTGCTCTGAGGTTTTGCCTCTGCCGTCTCTCTTTATTGTTTCAGCAACTTTAATATCTTATGCTATTGAATCCCTCATCTCCGTCTTTGTAATTCCTGGTTGCTGATGGGAAAAGGTGAGGGTGGCACTGTAGCATTGTAGCCACAGTGGCCATATATAGTGTAAAACAAAAGAAAAGAAATGTAGCTACAGTCGCAAGGTGACAGATGATGTGTTACGTAGACGCAGTGAGATAGAGATAGAAAAAAGGTGTGGGGGTGGAATAGATGGGTCTTGGTCGTGGTCTTACATGATGATGTTTTACATGGATAGTTGAACATATCATGCAGTGGGTGGGTGATAAACAAATAAAAAATTGAACAAAAAATTACTCATAAAATGGTGAACCAGTGGTTCATCTCTTTGGACTTATTCAGCATATTTATCATATCCTGGGATGAAAGAGAGATGAATAGATGTTTTTTTTCTAAATAATGTAGGGGGTACAGAGTTGAGCTACAATTTTTATTTCTTAGCCCGTTGTCACTCAGAAAAAAAAGGTATAAAAAACATGAGATTCAACACTAAAAAAGATATAAAGATTAAATATATAGTATATATTATTATGTCAATTATAGTTTCTACCAAGTTAATTACATCTTTATGTTTAAATTATTATATTACATCTGAAAGTAATATATGTAAAAAATATTATGCAACAATTGTAGATTTGTTAGGTTGCACCTGTAAGTAGCTAGTACTACGGTAAGAATCGTATTTTTTAGATAATTTATTCTATTTTAATTGTTTATATCATTTTTAAATATATATATAAACAAATATTATTAAAACATTTTTAAACAAATGTCATTATATAAATATATTAAATATTTATACCTAAAATATTCCGGTGCGATGCATGGGCATAGAGCTAGTTTTAATGTATTTTACACATCTCTCATTAATTAATGTGTTGTTGGTAAATTATGTCTAACTAATAGAAATTACAAAATCATATTAAAATATATTAAAAAAAAGTGCAACATTTTTTTTTCTACATCTCAGCGTCTATAACTTGATCCAAATCAAAACAATTGACGGTGTAAGAAGACCCACCCCCCTTGAACGCCGTTCACCACGGCCAGCATTCCCCAGAAAAGCAGATCCTCCTTGGATGTGATGGTGCTGCCCATGCTTGGAGCATAGCTCATAATGGAAACAGTCAACTCTCTGTTTGAGAAGGCAATAGCTAACCAATCGCTATCACAGACAAAGCGACGCATGGGGTGTCCCAACCAAAAGGCAACAGGAAGCCCATCACGTTCATGAGCATAAGGCAACACTCACACTGTCGCCACCATAATGCAACAGTGCGGATGGCGCAACTAGAGAGAGCGGAAGGTGACGGAGAAGGTGTCGCGACCAAGAATGCGACGAGCAATTTGTCACGTTCTCAGTCTAAGAACTACTTGTGGCCCTCAAGAACCTCCCAAAAAACCAGACAACAATCCAAGCCGAGAGAGGGAAACATGGAGACAACCAAAATAGCATGCTAGAAGCTCAAACGACCCCCAATCACACCCATGCATGGCTATGGAAGCTATCTATTCTCATGCAAAAGCTCACATGCAAGCTCAAAACCACACACACCCCACCACAACCATGAAACAAGGAAGCATGGAACAAGCCTAGAAGAACTAGGGGGAGAGTTGAGTTCCCTATCTCAAATAGAAGAGCCAATCTATTGGGGCCTTCTCGTGCGAATGACCACCTCCTCCTTGCTCTAACCTCCATGTCGAAGTCATCTGCAAGCAATGAAGATCCACCTCTGAGTCCAGATGCCACCAAGTCATGGAAGAAAAACCCCTAAGAGCTCAGCTCAGACAGAGGAGAGGAATAGAAGAAGAGAGGAGGAAGGAAAGAAGAGATCTGTTGGCCTAGCCTATATAGGCCACAGATCTCAGAATGCGACAGCCAAACTGTCGCAACTAGACATGAACACGACAGCCATTATGTCGTATTCCCAAAGAGTCTATCAGACTTGACATTTGAGCCCGACACACGTCGCCTTGAATGCATATGCGTGCTACTCTGAACGCAACAATTGGTACGTTGCCTTCACACTGCATGTGTCCCGATGCATGGTGCAACTGTCCCAACAACAAGATGACAACACACTGCCCAACGATCAAAACCAGAAAGCGACAGTCAAAGGGCCACGTTTGCAAAGTGAACGCGACAGTCATTTAGTTGCCTTCAGAATTAACCGAGATGTTACAATCTAGCCAACAAAAACAAAATTTCATCCTCAAAATTAGGGGGGAAATCCGGTCATGGAAAACAAAGTAAGGCATACCAGTCACTCAAACAAGTATGGAAACTACTCGCACATCTCATCCTCGCCCTCCCATGTTGCCTTGCCACCGATGAGATTCTCCCAACAACCTTGATGAGTGAAACCATGTGGGTTGTTGGTACTGCTCATCTTGATAATATCCCACAGACGCAAAGAAATATTCATATGGATACCAATCCTTGGCTGAATGAGTGGGGTGACCCATAACCAGAGATTTTTATCAATATCACTATGCACAAACAGATGATTAAAATCCTCCACTTGAGGGGACTTACAGCACCAGCACCGGGAAGCAAGGGGAGTGCCACACTTGACAATACGACTATCAATGGGGACTGCTCTGTGAAGCCAAGCAAACAAAGAAGCCGCCTACTAAAGTGCTGATACCAGATGCGAAGGAAAGATGTCCCGTGGACACCATGAGAGCGTACTAACTCAAAAGCACTTTTAGTAGAGAACAAACCAGAATTGGTCTCCGTCCAAACAACAAAATCATCGTAAGGAGGTAGATGCAAATCCTGTAGACCATTAGGAATAAGGTGACAAAGAGGATGTTGTTGATTAAGAAAAACCTCCTGAACAGTAGGTGAATTCTCATGAGAGAGATTAGAGGATATTTCTCTCAAAGGCTTGTTCCCAAACCAAATATCATCAAGAAATTTAATGCCGCCACCATTGCCCAACACCCATCTGGTATGTTGAGTAACAACATCATAAGCACAAAAGAAAAGCTTTTTAGAAATACCATGCAGATGGAAGATGATTTGACCCTGCATAAAATATCTTCCTTTAGCAAAGGAAGTCCACAGAGAAGACCCATGAAAAATGTTCCAAATCAGTTTGATAACCATAGACTTCTGAACGTGCCAAAGATTTTTTCACACCAAGACCACCTTCTGAAATTGGTTTTTGAATGGTCTCCCAAGAAACCCAGTGCCTGCGCTTCTCCCTTCCAGGCCCGCCCCAAGAAAAACCAGCACAAAGACATTCAATGTAATTCAACACAGCTTTAGGAATAGCAGCTGCAGTAGCAAGATAAACGGGCATAGAAGCCAGCACTGAATTAACCAAAGTTAATTTCCCAGCCTTGGAGAGAAATCTTGATTTCCAGGAACCAATTCTAACATTTATTCTATCCATCAGCCGCTTAAAATCTGCAATAGAGAACCTTGTTTGATAGGAATCCCAAGATAATGTATAACATTTCTTTGGCGCTGGAAACCAGTCAAGCGAGAAATCTTAGTAGCCAGGTGAATAGGAGCCTTGTTAGCGATAAGGAAAGAGTTTTTCCCATTATTTATCTTTTGGCCAGATGACCCCTCATAAATCTTTAGAAAGTTCATAATTCTCCTGATATTAGAAGCCTGACCATTAAGAAATATGAGAACATCATCAGCATACAGCAAGTGAGACATTACCATGTATTCTCGAGGTCCAGAATACGGTCTGACAGCAAAAGTGTCCAAGAGCTTGCGCAAACCCCTATTGAAGGTTTCTTCCATGATGATAAACAGTGAGGGCTCAAGAGGGTCCCCCTGTCGGAGGCCACTTAAAATACCCAGCAATAGCACCATTAAATAAGATCGAAAACCAGTAATTCGATATGAGCATGGCAATAATAGAAGTGAATCTGGAAGAGAAACCAAATTTGTAAAATTTGTAAAGAACAGCCAATAAAAAATTCCATTCCACCTTATTGTAGGCTTTCATCATGTCAAGTTTGAATATCACATTATGACTACGAACCTTCCTACCTACATCAGCAACTAACTGCCTAGCCAAAAAAATATTATCCATGATATTCCTCCCTTTAACAAATGCTCCGTTCAGACGAAATAATTGTTCAGACGAAATAATTCTTGAAAGAATAGAAGAAAGCCGCCTACTAATGATAACAGACAAAACGTCGGCCTATATGAATCACCATTTCCACTACATTCTTCTCTTCCATCCCTGTCACCCCAACATTCTTCTCCCTTAACGATACGTCATGCACAGTGCCCTGTATAGGTGTGGGCAAGAGTTAGAGAAGAAATTAACCATGAAGAATTCACATGTTAATTAGTACTAGATCTCCTGCGTTTGATGAGTACTCGCCTAAAATTAAGCTAGCGTATACTTTCTTGTGTTCCTTGTGTTCAGCTAGCTAGCTGCATTTATTGACGGATCAATATTTCTTTAGGAATTTTTTTTAAAATAATATTATTCTAAAATTTATTTACATAAATATATCTAATTCCAACATATTTACATATCTATACCTCTTACTTACACTGATTCGATATAATTTACATATTTTTTCTGTAATTTTCTCTGCAACTTACACGATTTTAATGTAATTACACTGATTCAGTATAGTTTAAACACATATATAAAACGTGTGTAAGTTATACTGGAGTTAATTTACATTATGGAAAAAAAGTGTGTAGGCTACAGGGAAAGTGTTTAAGTTATATTAAATTAGTGTAAGTGAGGGGTATAGATTTGTAAATATCTTAGAATTTGATGTATTTGTGTAAATATTTGTTAAATAAGATTATTTTAAAAAAATTTCCTATTTATTTTTGACGGATTTTGTATGTTGTAGATTAATATCAGATTCGTAATGTCTTTAATTTTTGTCGTAAATTATTTAAAAAAAAATGGTTCTGATACATCTAAATGGTTGCATTGATTTTTTTTAATGAACCGTCGAGATAAGCTACTTAAGAATAGTGGTGGATCTTAAAAATTAGTTCAGTGGGGTCACTTGAATCTAGGTGGGTCACCCTTAAATATCAGTGGGATCACTTTTCATTTGCACACCTAAATAACAAAGATATTTCTACTTTCCTTTAAGACATCTTTCCAAGTCAGTGGGGTCATGTGACCCCCACTGACTCTAAAGAGGATCCGCCACTGCTTAAGAATAAATAAATCCAAAAAATATTCTTAAGACATGTAACCCCACCGTGTCCTCGTGAAACTTAGTTTGTCACTGATTTCGTCAAGGTATAGAAAGATTAACTACTTAGATATATAGGTATGTTTGATACGGTTGAAGTAAGATCATTCAAGTACTAGTGCACTATTGCTCTTTTGCAACAGTAACGAGAGAGATTGTGAGCTATCTCATCAATCTGTACTAACTGACCAGTCCCAACACGATGTTTAAAGTATGATCTATAAGTATTGTTCTGGACTGTAACAATGACGAGAGATCATTGGGTTCAATCTCAGTTAGTAACTTTGTCAATTCTGACACAACATCTACTTAGTCACTGTTTGGAAACGGGTTTCAAAAAATTTTGAAATCAAAATTCTTGACAAGGCCCTCCTAATTTCCTAAAGATCCACCTCTCGGCTCGACTTTTTAGTATTGCAAAATCAATTGGAGGATAGAGGTAGACCGAAGACTCTGCATGTGGAAAAGTAGATGTAACACCGCTGTGAAAAATTTTCGAAAAGGCGAAGAGAGAGAGACAAAACATGGTCAGGTTAAAATTTTTTCTTTTTTTTCAACAACTTAGCACGTATGGTCACCCACATTGCAAAAGTCGATGCGAGCAACGAGGCGAACCCCCCGTGTCCCTACGTCATATTCTGCCAAACCGCGATTTTGTCGATTTCTTCTTCTTGAAAATTCCATCCAAACGTTGTCTTAATCTCGTCCAATAATCTTGCGCCTATCATATCTCAGAAAAAAAAATTGTTACACTTTTCTCATATATTTTAATGTATTTCACACATCTCTCACTAATTAATGTGTTGTTGGTAAATTATGTCTAACTAATAGAAATTACAAAAACATATTAAAAAAAAGTGCAACATTTTTTTTCTATATCTCAGCGTCTATAACTTGATCCAAATCAAAATAATTGACGGTGTAAGAAGACCCACACCCCCTTGAACGCCGTTCACCACGGCCAGCATTCCCTAGAAAAGCAGATCCTCCATGGATGTGATGGTGCTGCCCATGCTTGGAGAAGAATGATGGGTTCGATCTCTTTGCATTCCAACCTCCAAGAATTGTAGATCCCCACCGGACAAGTCCTTTGCATTGGGACGAAATAAGGAACAGCTAGCCGAACAGGTTGTGATTCCCAGAACGCCATCTAATAAGTGCATGCATGTCGGATCCCATCTAGATCTCCCTTCTCTTCTCCTCCTCCACACGCAGGAATCTTATTATATCTCGAGTAATTTTGGCTTGTCAAATATCGTGTAATTGGTCTAATTAATAAACAATGAAAAATATACTGCAAAAAGGGTGGGCGTGCGTGAAATATGAGAACATTTGAAGTGTTCGCTAGGCCAAGCCCAATAGACCCCATGAGCCCCGCCCAGCAAGAGCCCTCCGAAGAAGGAAGAGGAGGAGCAGGAGTCCCCATATTGGATACCCCCCTTTCCTTCCTCCTCTAATTATATGTCTTTAAAAAAAGGCCAATAGACGATAGAAGATGGAGGACATGTGGTGATCACTGTCAAGTCCAACACGAGGAGTTTCTCTCTCTTCTTCTTAAATGAGTGGAGAAATTAATTAAAAGTCTCTAACTGTGATAGAGAAGTACTTACTGTAACATGATTTAATATATACTGTAATAGAAAATAATATTTACTGTAATGAGTTACAGTTTTATTAGGGACTAGAAAATAAGTCAAATATTTTTTAAGGATTCCTAATTAATTTGTCCTAAATTATTTAAACTAAGTTGACCGTCGAAGGATCAATCTTGGGAACCTCTTTCCGAGATTGATTGTCCTTATGCATGTGGGTCGTCTCTAGTCGGTAGCAAGCTAGCTCTTGTTCTCTCAACCATCTCAATAAGAGCAGCTATTTGGTGGATTTGGAATGAACAATGTACAAGAATTTTTGAAGGCAGGAGCACTAGCAAAGTTCAACTTCTACTGAGGATTCTTCAAGACATTCGTTATTGCATCCAATGAGCTAAAAGGAAAGGAAGAATATTCAAGAGAACATCAACCATTCTACAAAATTTCCCAACTGCATAGAATGTGTGATGATTAGTAAGAATGGTTGATCGAGGTGGTTGTCTCATTTGTTGCTCTTTAGTAATTGCTGGTTATGAACTCTATAGTCTATAGATTGTGTAGTCATGAGCTCAGTCTTTCTCTTTGCTGTATTCTAGAAGTGTGCCGGTGGAGTCAGAACATCTCACCTCTCTGAGGTGAGGTGCACTCTCCTAGAACCTTCTACTATCATTTAGTCTTATTCTATAATTTTTGTAGATAAAACTCTTTTTATACATATTTTCTTAACTTATTCACTCACTCATCAATATATATATATATATATCTCCTAGTACCTGCTTTCTGAACTTAGACCTTCTGAGGTCAGCCTATTAATACCTTCAAGATCAGACCGCCTCATCAACATATTTATTTATTCAACCTCTGCTTCAACACAATCCGAAAAAAAGAAGGATGTGGATGATTAGTACATCGCAAAATCATCTCCCAGATAGAATCATTTGCGAGAGCAAGCACATGATGCCATCTACAGATGAATCAGCTTGGTCCATTTACGGACCACCGTCTTGGATGGGCCGACAATATTGGGCCGAGTTTTCAGCAAACCGGTCTTCCCGTTTTTTAGCCCAAGAGTGTTTTGCACGTTTCGACGGCTATAAATGGGCCAACTTGTCTTGTGAGTTGGTCCAATGGACTTGGGACCCACGTGAGCAGATCGTGCTGAAACGAAGCTACTGGATTGACCCGTTAACGGTTTTGGGCCTTGTCAGAACATTGTTCTTCCAAAGTTCTCAGTCTAGTCTATAAACGGCCCATTAATGGATTTGAGCTCCGACTTTGATTTACTCCGGTTGGGACTGAAAACAAACACCGATTAGACATGAAATAGAGCATACATAAGAACTCAAAATATTAAAAAAAATCATAAAATGTTATAAGACATTCCAAACATAAAAAACAGGCTTGTTTATGTTATTTTACCAATAGGGTCTTATATTTGAGGAGAAATGCCGTCTACTCGTAGGGACGGATAACTTTTCTATCCATCTACACACATAAAATTTAAGGATATGTGCGAACGAATAGAAATTTACTTATCTACATAGGGTCTGCCAAGTGATTGAACCCCAATTATGGAGGTTTCGTATTTCCGAATGAATAGAAATTGAAAATGTCTCACCTAATGTGTGGTGAGACCTCGGCACACTCAATATAAATGTGTCGGGTGGAGGAGAGAGATGAGACATTAAGATTATGTTTGATATTTGGATAGATTGGGGATAGAATAAGGTTATCCTTATGATTTTCATATAACCTCACTTCAACCTCAATCTATTCACATACCAAACATAGCATAAAGAGAGATGCTTTGCGCCCGGGCGTCGGGGGTGGCGCGCGCCCAACAGGGCGCGTCTGGGTGCTGCTCTGTGGGCACGCACCACCCCTGACGCCCGGGTAAATCATTTGCCCAGGCCTGAGTAATAAGTATTTTCCTAACATAAATACCTCATCTATCTCCTCAACCCCTCTGAATTGGAGTGTGCTTATGCACAGCCATATCGAGGTGTACACAAAAAGGGGCTCATAAAAAATTACCTGTCTACATTAGTTATTCACCTTTTTCATATTCGGGACTAAGAACCTTATTTTTCTCGAGAATTATTCTCACATGTAACCAAAATCTTGATTTGGTATCTTGGGCATGTAATTGATGATAAAGGGGTCCTCGCAGAATAAGAAGTCTATTCGATTATCAAACTAGATCTTATGTGTTAAACAGAGCCAATCTCACGTTAACTATATATCTAGGGCAAAATTTGTTATTTTTGCGGGATTATCCATCTTGTACTCACCTAAGGTGATTGAGTTATGCAGCACAATAAATACTGCGGAATCTTCCATCCAGATAATCACATAAGTGCAGCAAATTATTCTCTTATATATGTACCCATACATCTATTTTTATCACTTCTAAGTTTAATTTTGAGCAAGAATACCCTATTTCAACTACATGCAAATATTTTCATTTAGAACTTTTCCTGCTAAAGGCTTCCAAATTAAAACACACCCCGTCGTACTTTTGTATTATCCAAACAAAACAAAACAAAAAAAGAGAAAAACTTATAAGGGTGTCAATGGGTCGGGCTTAAAAAGGTCCAAGTTCAGCCCGATCTCTAAAAGATCGGCCAAGGCCCAACCCGACCCGGGGCCAAAAGCCTGATTTTTTAAAAGGAGGCTCTGCCCGAATATAAGTTTGATATAAAGGGAATGTTGGTCCACCCTCCTAAGTTATCCTTGCATTAATACTCTGACCTCACTGATATTAAGATTCACGGTCGGAGTTTCTGTTATGCCTGTTCTTTATACAGGTAATAGGATGGTCATGATTTTTGAATTCATATCCCATATCCATATTTTGGGTTCCGGACTATGGCGTCCTTAATTCGTAAGCATTTAGAGTTGCACTACATTGCATTTTGCGTGATGTAACATGTATATGCATTAAATTCAACTCCAAAACGTTAAAAGACATTGTAGATCAATTCTCGAGGTGTGTAAATTCGGAGTTTTTCTGATCAAGTGGGGTAAGGGCAATACGGGTATACGAAAAGTAGGAGCTGTCAAGTCCTGATCTTGAAGTTCACGAATACTAATCCTTGAACTCACAAAATCACACGGGGCGAAATTTTCTCGTTATCAAAAAAAAAAAAAATCTTGTAGATCATGATCAAGTGCTGACTGAGTTCTTGTTGTTCCTGGAAAGTGCTTTAGCTGCTTGGCTATGTATAAATTTTGTGAAATTATTGAAGTCTTTTGTAGCTGAAATCTCTCTGAGGATCATCCATAGATACAGTTGTATATAGTATCCTAATTTCTTAGACTACGATACGTGTGCCAATTGATTCATCCTTGGATTATTTATATTGCATTAAGATTAATGCCCCTTCGATTTATTTGGGCTTGAGGCCATCTAGCTGTTTCTTCATGACTTAATCATCATCGTTCACTGATGCTGTATTTATTCTCCCTTCAAATGATGTCTTTCTATAAACATCTCATGTTCCTGCTCTAAAAAGGGGGTGGATATAGACCTGTGGCAATTGGAGAACACACATATATATATATATATATATATATATATATATATATATATATATATATATATCTTTCTTCATTTTGGAGGAGAAAGAGTTGGTTAAGGCCACCCTACACAAACTAGAGCAAGTGTGATTAATTGTTGTATTCATGAAAAGAAAACTCATGATTGTTGTTCCTGGTTCGGCAGTGCTATGACTCGTTGTTCAAGTTTTATTGGTGCCATATATAATATTAGAAGAGTACGTAAACGGAGTTTGTCATGCATGCCACAATCTTTTTTTTTTTTTTATAATCGGAACATGGCACGGGGGAATAGCCCAACTTAGAGAATATTATTATAATAACTATACATGCTCAGATCATCAATTATTTAATTAAAAAAAGTCCATTCATTCACTAATTAATACAGATTCGATCAATCTGTATGTTCATAATGAGTAGTACATGGTTCAACTAACTAATGTCTATGTCTCTCTCTATTTCAATTTATCAATAAAAAAATGGCCATCTTTGGCCTTTTAATCAATATATATATATATATATATGTATGTATGTATATATATATATATACATATATATGTATATATATATATATAACCCAAAAACCAAATGATCCTTATAACTAAAATATTCTTCACAACAAGCTCTACAGATTTCAGCTAGATTAGCTTGCTCTTGAATTGAATCTTTTAAATCTTTTCTTAGATTTTCTGAAAGCATTGGTGGATTTTAATGTGTCTAGAGTTCAGTAAGATAATTTGCAGTCCTCTTAAGCATATACTATTTTTTAATGAGAGGTTGTACGTGTGATGGATAATAGTCATCCATAGTTAATTGAAAAATATTTACTATTTTTTAAGACCAATGGCTTGTGAATGTATCCCAGATTTTACAAGCACATATGTTTTATTTCTTGTACTTATTTTCACACATGTCTAAGTAATTTGGGACAAATACAAGCTGCGTTAGTACTGTCAAAATGTCTTAGAGATTTAAGTCTGACTGCTAAACAAAAGTAATTTATGGCACTGCTAACCAAAAGTCCATCACCTCTAACAGCACATCGTCTGCTAAATATATATATGCATGCTTGATCATAAAGCGGCATGGGCTCCCCACACTTGCCCGCGGTTAGCCTTCTTCATCACGTACCCATAGATGATAGATGAGATTGCATGGTGTACATGCTGGTTAAGAGGCTGTGCAAATGGTATGATCACTGATGAGTGAACGATATAGTACAGTATTACTGCACGGTATTTGGTCCCGGTTGGACCTTCCAAAACTGTACATGTCTGTGAAAGATGACTCTAACTAGGTTAGTACGTATGTGGTACATACTTTTTTTTCCCCCAAAACGTGGCCAGGGAGGGGGATAGGCTGACAGATGGATATTGAGGAAGGGGGTCTCTGATTTTAATATGAGTAATGCTAGGCTCCCGGCATGCCGGGAGCCCAGTGTGAGTTGGAGGGGCCGTGCCCCTCCACATGCACGCCGCGTGGAGGGGGCGGGCCCCCCAACATTAAATGCTATTTTTTTTTTTACAATTTGTGCACACAAATGATGTATTTGTACACACAAATACATCATTTGTGTGCACAAATAGTGCACAGAAAAAAAAAATAAAACAAAACCCAGCATTTAATGCTGGGGGGTCCGCCCCCTCCACGCGGCGTGCGTGCGGGGGGGGCGTGGCCCCCCCAGCTCAGCTTTGCTCCCGGCACTGCCGGGAGCAAAGTATTTCTCTTTTAATATCCCCGAAACCCGCGGCACGACACAAGCTCACAAGCATTTCTTTTATGTTACTTCATGCAAATAAATCTTATGATTTATTTACTAAACGGTGCAGTAAGATGTTGCTGTAAGAAATGCAGCCTTTCATTAACAAGAGTTTTTTTTTTTGGATAGTAAAATATGTAGCCTTTCATTGATCATAGAGGAAACCAGTACAACTGTAACAAAGCATGGTGGCAAGCCACCCACCTGATCGACCCAAGTAACGTGCTTCCGTAGGAAAGGATAGAACATTTGCAGATGAAACCGAGAAAGTATAGGAAAATACACCAGAGCCGGATTACAAAATACCTCCAGGCCGAACGCTGCACAGGGATAATGGAGGAGGAAGCCGGCTATCACCGACGATGGTAATAGTGATGGTAATATCGGTTCCTAGCTAACATGACGGTGGGCCTAGTTTTAGGGTGAGATCAAGGTCCTTCTTCTCCAGCAGCGCGGACGCCATTCCACCGGCAAAGACACCACCAGCGAGAGGACCGTGGCGGGTTGCGGAGGAGGCTGCCGAGGGGGAGGACTTGCTCTTCTTCCTCTTCTTCCTCTTCTTGCGGTGGATCTTACAGAGGAGATGCTTCTCCCCCTTGCGGAAGAACTCGTTGGCGAACTCCCATCTATTGCGCACCACCTTCTTGAAGCCCTGCATCGAGCAAGAACAAGAAGAATAAAGAGAGAGACAGGGGGAGAGAGAGAGAGAGAGAAAGAGAGAAGCAGCAGCCATGCAGCCTGCGGAGAGCTTTGTAACGTTATACGTAGTAACTGAGCTGGCGGATGAAGCTGGAGAAATTCTTGTGCTTGAAGTATGCCGGGAGGACGTCCCGAGCGAACTCATCGCTGCGCCAGACGACGAAGGTGGAGAGGCCTTCGCCCCAGGAGACCATGTGGTCAGTGGCGGGGTCGTCCACCAGCTAGTACATATTCATCAGAAATGGCGCCGTCTGCTAGCCTTGTGGCCTTCCCCGCCGCTGCCACTGCCGCCCCGCGCTGCTGCCTGGGCCATCGTTACCTACACTGATCGGAGAGAGAGAGAGAGAGAGAGAGAGAGAGAGAGAGAGAGAGAGAGAGAGAGAGAGAGAGAGAGAGAGAGATGGGTGTGCGCGTGTGGGGAGGGGATATAGTGAGGAGGGTGATCGTCGCTGTGTGCGAGAGTGTGTATGTATAAGGAATACTTCACCTTTTTCACTCTAATTTGAAGCCAGATCGATTATTTATGTGCTAGTACGTAGTCAAATGATCGATCAAAGGCTATTCCAATGATCGATCATTGGCCTTTTAGTGAGATCTGTCATTCCAACGCGTCCATTATTTTAATCTTCAATTTTTTCCCCTTCTTACCCTCACTCTTTCTCTATTTATATTTTTCATTTATTTTCTTCTCACTTTCCTACGAAGTTTCTAGATATTTAATGACGACATGAGTTGGCTTATTTGAATAAAAATTTTAAGCGTAAATCCTAAAATTACTAATTAACACATTTATGAATATTATATTTCTAACTTTCTATAATTATTGAAACTTAGTTTAATTCAATTTATATCTTCCTAATACATTTTTTAAAATACAATTTCACTTTATAATATCACATAAATTCTAATTGCTCTGTTTTGGTTTGGAAAATTTTTCTTTTCTTATTTATTTTTAAATATTTTACTCTAATAATTAAACTACATGCAATGATGTATACTACAAGCGCCCAACAAGGACGACGCTTCAAGACCAACTGCCCTCTGTCACATGCGTGCCTTCTAGCCGTTAGATGGGATGACAGTTACATTTCACTGAAATTTTTTTATTTTGGTCTCCGACATCTCATGACAATTTTCTCGATTTCTTCTGAAATTTATCAGCTTACAACTTCTAAGTTTAGGGTTTAGGGTTTAATGTTCATTAGCATAGAAGGTGTGTTTTGGAAATAATAAGCCAGAATAAACATTAACAATTAAACACGTACACTACTAGAAAAAGTGGTTTTACTGACAGATATTTCTGACAGAATTTGTCCGTCGGAATATCCGTCGGAAATACCGATTTCTGACGCAATAATCGGAGTTTCCGACCGATTTCCGATGCAATTCTTTTCCGTCGGTAATTTTCTGACCAACTATTTCCGACGGGCTATTTCCGACAAGTTTCTGACGGAAAGCTGTCGGAAACGGAGTTTCCGACGGATTACCGACGGATTTTCGACGGAAAGCATCCGTCAGAAACACCGCATTTTCTTGTGGTGGTATACATTATTTTGCAAAAAGATTACTTCAATAATAAATGGTCATTCTTGAAATTCGATATATCTGTAAATTTTGAAGCTTGATAATATGTATATATATAAATTGACATGATGTCATAATTAAAAAAAATCATAACTAAATGCTAGAATTTTACAAAAAAAATAATCTTATAATTTTGGAAGAATTGAGTTTTTAAAATAATTTGACAGAGTAACAGCAAGAATTAATAAGAAATCAAGAATTTACTTTGGCAAGGTATCCCCTTAGTTAAGGGATTAAGGGACAATTTTGACAGAGCACGTATTCCTTATAATTAAGGAATTAGAAATCAAGTATCTCAGAAATCTTGGATTAAAAATTAACTTTGACAAAATATCGCCTACAATTAATGACAGTATTGTAAATATAAGAATAATATCATGACAATTGAAAATGGGCCTGAAAATTAGCAAATAGTATCCCCTTATAGTTTAATCACATTAATGGGCCTAAAAATGGGAACACCAAGCGAATTTATGGGAAATTTTGGGACGAAGGGTCAGGCCTAGCTCCATGTAATAGTATCTCCCTCCCTCCGTTCAAAAACTGATGGATGCAGGGCATAAAGCCATTTTGATCAATTAAATGGGATAAAATAGGTGAAATGATCGATCATTCGACCTAATTCACCGTATGATCATTTTTTTTCCTCAATGATCGATTATTGTGCGTCTAAGTTTGCAAAATGATCAATTATTTAAAGTATTTAATAGATTATTCTTTCATTTAAAAGTAATTATAGAAACTATATATAAAAGAAATATAGATAACTATGTTCGAATGTTTATGTGAGAAACAATCCATGGATTTTTAATTCAATCGATTTGCTATTTTCAAATTGATCCATTATTTATGTGCTAAGTAGTAAAATGATCGATCAATTTCCATTTAGATGATCGATCATTGGCATTTAAAGGGTATATGACTTTGAGCTGATCAGCTGGGTGGGGGTGCGGGAGCATGGACGGACGCAGTTTGAAGCCAGTGGGGTCACGTGACCCCACTGGAAAAAAAAATAAATTGAAATGTCCATTAAAGTTGCAGGGTTTTGAGATTTTTTTATAAAGGGGTGACCCCACTCAAATTATCCGGAGTGACCTGATCTCACGGTTGGTCGTGCCATGGTTGTTCGGTTCTTCTATTTTTTTTAATCTTTCCTCACATCTTATATATCTAAGGGGTTTAAATGATATCTAATTGAGATGAAATTGTAAATATAAATTAATTAAAAGATGATACAAATTATGATAATTTTAGTTTAAAATTTTAAATTAATTTTTCATCCAGTAAAAATTATCTCCAAAAATTATTAAGTCGACTTAATCTCAATATCTATATATTAATAATTTATGATATTTACGTTTTAGAATCAATATATTTTTCTGATAATTATGATGATTTTAAATTTGACTTTATTTTTAAAATTAAATGACATCTTATCGAAGTGCACACAGTCAAAGTCGTATCGAAATCAAGGTTGGTTGTACCGCCGCATATCATGGCGGTATGGTCGATCTGTACCGCCACATACTATGGCATTATGGTCGACCTGTATTGTGCCGCGGTCGATTACCCTCTTTTTTTTTTAAATTTTCCTACCCCACATCGTGGAATCGTCGCAGATAATTGTAAGAAAAGAAATGATCATAATAATTTTTCTCATTTTATTTAAATATTTTAAATATATTTTTAAAATTATTTATTTATTTATATATAATATATAAAATATAAAATCGAAGTGACCCCACTCAACAAAATCTCTACGTACGTCCCTGGGTGGGAGTGGGACAAGATATATATATATATGTATGAATCTATAATCTATGTCTATATCTATATCTATGTATATATATTTATGAATCTATAATCTATGTCTATATCTATTTGTACATATAGTATATCCTTATATATTTATGTATATCTATATATATATAAATGTTCCAATATATATTTACCAATAGGTGTATATATATATATATAGGTACATGTATATGTATATTATAGGTACATTTATATACATATACCAATATATATATAATCTATGTATCTATATATACATGAATATATATATATATATAATATATATATTGATATATAAATAATATATATATCACATATATATATATATATTGATATACAGATAATTAACTATATATACATGTACATATATATGGATATATACCATATATATTATATATATCTATATATATATATAAAATATAAAATCGAAGTGACCCCACTCAACAAAATCTCTACGTACGTCCCTGGGTGGGAGTGGGACAAGATATATATATATATGTATGAATCTATAATCTATGTCTATATCTATATCTATGTATATATATTTATGAATCTATAATCTATGTCTATATCTATTTGTACATATAGTTATATCCTTATATATTTATGTATATATCTATATATATAAATGTTCCAATATATATATTTACCAATAGGTGTATATATATATATATAGGTACATGTATATGTATATTATAGGTACATTTATATACATATACCAATATATATATAATCTATGTATCTATATATACATGAATATAATATATATATATATATATTGATATATAAATAATATATATATCACATATATATAATATATATTGATATACAGATAATTAACTATATATACATGTACATATATATGGATATATACCATATATTTATATATATATCTATATATATATATAAATGTACCTATATATAAATATACATGTACATATATATATATATATATCAATATATAAATATCTGTCTATTTTGTTTATATATAATCTATGTATATCATGTATATCTATATATCTATATATAAACATTTGTTTTTTTTTATTGATATATAATCTATGTATATGTATATCTATATCTATGTATCTATGTATATCTATATATTGCTATATTTTGCCGTTGATAATTTATATGCTATTTTGCAGCTGATAATTTCATTCCTGATCATAATATTGCAGGTTCGCGATCTCCTACGCAAATAGATAGCATGCTTCCTTCTCTAGATTTTTATCATTTAGACTTATTGAATATTGTGGAAAAATTCTAAATTTAAGATATGATAAATTATATTAATTTGTATCATACCTATAATAGATTGTGATTCCTTAGTGAATCTTCTATCTGTAAGAATATATATATATAGGTACATGTATATATATTTATGTGCTATATATATTATTTATATATCAATATATATATATATAAATATATATATAGGTATACATACTATATATATATATATTATATATATATAGGTACATGTATATGTATATATAGGTACATTTATATACATATACATGTACCAATATATATAAAAATCTATGCATCTATATATACATTTATGTCTATATCTATGTATATATATGTATGAATATAATCTATGTCTATATCTATATGTACATATAGTTATATCCATATATATTTATGTATATATCTATATATATATATAATGTTCCAATATATATATTACCAATAGATGTATATATATATATATAGGTACATGTATATGTATATATAGGTACATTTATATACATATACATGTACCAATATATATATAAATATGTATCTATATATACATGTATATATATATATATATATATATATATATATATATTCAATATATAAATATCTGTCTTTTTGTTTATATATAATCTATGTATATCATGTATATCTATATATCAATATATAAACATTTGTTTTTTATTGATATAATCTATGTATATCTATATCTATGTATCTATATATATCTATATGTATACTCTATGTACAATATATATTAGATTTGTACCTATAAATACACATACATGTACCAACATATATATTTACCTATCGGAAAATATATATATATATATAGTTACATGTATATGTATATATAGGTACATTTATATATAGATATAAATATAAATATATAAAATATAAATGTATATGTATATATCCATATACATAAATATATATTATATATATATATATAGGTACATGTATATGTATATATAGGTACATTTATATACATATACATGTACGAATATATATATAAATCTATGTATCTATATATACATTTTTGTCTATATCTATATATATATATATAATGAATCTATAATCTATGTCTATATCTATATGTACATATAGTTATATCCATATATATTTATGTATATATCTATATATATATATATATAATGTTCCAATATATATTTACCAATAGGTGTATATATATATATAGGTACATGTATATATATATAGGTACATTTATATACATATACATGTACCAATATATATATAAATCTATGTATCTATATATACATGTATATATCTATATATATATCAATATATAAATATCTGTCTTTTTTGTTTATATATAATCTATGTATATCATGTATATCTATATATCAATATATAAACATATGTTTTTTTATTGATATAATCTATGTATATCTATATCTATGTATCTATGTATATCTATATGTATACATCTATGTACATATATATTAGATTTGTACCTATAAATACACATACATGTACCAACATATATATTTACCTATGGGAAAATATATATATTATATACATGTATATGTATATATAGGTACATTTATATATAGATATATAAATATATCTAAATATAAATGTATATGTATATATCCATATACATAAATATATATATATATAGGTACATGTATATGTATATATAGGTACATTTATATACATAACATGTACCAATATATATATAAATCTATGTATCTAATTATAACATTTATGTCTATATCTATGTATATATATGTATGAATCTATAATCTATGTCTATATCTATATGTACATATAGTTATATCCATATATATTTATGTATATATCTATATATATATATATATAAATGTTCCAATATATAGATTTACCAATAGGTGTATATATATATATATAGGTACATGTATATGTATATATAGGTACATTTATATACATATACATGTACCAATATATATATAAATCTATGTATCGATATATACATGTATATATATATATATACATGTATATATATATATCAATATTATATATATATATATATTATATCTGTCTTTTTTGTTTATATATAATCTATGTATATCATGTATATCTATATATCAATATAAACATTTGTTTTTTATTGATATATAATCTATGTATATCTATATCTATGTATCTATGTATATCTATATGTATACATCTATGTACAATATATATTAGATTTGTACCTATAAATACACATACATGTACCAACATATATATTACCTATCGGAAAATATATATATATATAGTTACATGTATATGTATATATAGGTACATTTATATATAGATATATAATATAAATATATCTAAATATAAATGTATATGTATATATCCATATATAAATATATATATATATATATATATATATTATATACATGTACCTATATATATATAAATCTATGTATCTATACATGTACCAATATATATATAAATCTATGTATCTATATATACATCTATGTCTATATCTATGTATATATATGTATGAATCTATAATATGTCTATTCTATATGTACATATAGTTATATCCATATATATTATGTATATATCTATCTATATATAAATGTTCCAATATATATATTTACCAATAGGTGTATATATATATATAGGTACATGTATATGTATATATAGGTACATTATATACTATACATGTACGCTAGGGCTGCAAACGATCCGAGCCGAGCCGAGTAACACTCTACTCGAGCTCGGCTCGTTCGTTTATTGGCGAGTTCGAACTCGGCTGGATACTCGCCGAGTATTTTTGGCCTATGTTCGTACTCGGCTCGATAAGTATTTACCATGTTTGAGCTCGGCTCGTTAAGCTACTCGTTTACATAAACGAGCTCGAATACGAGCTCGAGTTAGAATTCGAATTCGAATTTCTTACCTAAACGAGCTTAGGCTCAAACTCGACTCGTTTAACCATCCACATATTTGAGTCGAACTCGAACTCGGATCAAAATTTGTACACAAAAACGAGTGCAAGCTCGAGCTCGGCTCGTTTAACATGACAACCTACAAGCTATGCACATACTCCCAATTTTTTTATCACAGTGTGCAACATAAAGGTTAAAAAAACCCAAAAATGCCCCTAATGCCATACTATATAAATTGTTATAGGCTTATGTTCCTAATTTTTCATCAAAATGTCATAGAAAAATAATAAAAAAATAGATTTGCCCCTAATGTCATACCATATAAATTGTTGCATGCTATACAAATATGCTACCACTTTTTCACCAAAATTGCCATAGAGAAAATTTAAAAACCCAAAAATATCCCTAATGTCATACTACATAAACACATATACACAATCTTCCACTTAACAGTTAAGATGACCGGCAGAATTTATTCATCACATTTTTTTGTCTCTCCAAATTTAAGCAAAGAGACATCACATCGATAAAACAACAGACCACAATCTTGCAAGCAAATCAGATTGTAAATGTGACAGATTCATATTTCTTTAAAAGTAGAAGAAATGACATGTATATTTACTTTTGCATATGACTGAGTTTTGTTAACACCTTCATAGTACATGTATATATCTTCTAACTTCAACATCATCACATGTTTCATCCAACTTCAACAGATGTTCCTTGCAAATTATGCATATTACTAAAATAATGATAAATACAAAGGTTATTTGTATAATCTCTGCCTCTTGATTTCTTCTTTGTTTCTACAAGAAAGAAGAACCATACACATAACAGATGCTTGAAGAGCCTTGCTATATAGCTGCAACATAAATAGAAGCATGCTCACCATCCTCTTCATATGCAATAAAATAAGAGCTGCATGCAAAAGGGGCAAGGAAAAAAAATGGAAATGGAGCAGCATATATAGATCAGTTTTTTCTTCAAGAACCATACAAAAAGGAGTAGCCCAATGGTAAAACATTAAGTGACTCCGTACTATCTCCCCAAATTTCTTCAAGAAAAATGACAAAAGACTACATGTTCAAGTATCCAAATTATTCAACTTCACAAAAGGGAACAACGTAAAAGGTACATAGCCATTTTGGGCATACTCATAGCATCACGTAATAAAGAGATGACCATAATAGCCTGAACAAGGAGGAAAAATACAAATAATAAAAAATAAAAAATCTGAATAATAGATCTCTGCAAGTGAGCCACTGAGGTAAAAAGTATTAACCTGCATTGCTAGAAATGTAGAAAAAAAACAGAAGAACAAAATAAAAGTAAAAATCATAAATACTACTGCAGTTGAAACAGTTCAATCTAAAAAAAAATAACAAAACAAAAGTCTTAAAAGTCACCTGGTCCACCGTGTGAGAACTTGGAGAGGGAGAAGAAAGCATGTGAAGATGGCATGGTTCAAACAGTTCTAAGCCAACTTGAATGGTTTATAGTCACATGAGTTCTAGATGAATTTTTAGCAAATTTAATGCTCAGGACTAAAGGCAAGCTCTTGGCATGTATGTAAGACAGGAAAAGTTACTGTTGATTATTGATGTTGTAGCTTCAAAACTGGAATTGTCCCAGGCTCTGAAATTATCCTCAATTAGTCCATGGAAAATTTGAGCTCCAGTTTAATTATGAGATCACTTGCTCCTTGACAGTGACAAAAAATTGCATGTGGTTTCTTAGCTTTTAGTTTAAAAAGCACAAAATGAACAATCAATATTTTTCAGAGTAACTCACCATGATTCACCAAAGGAGGATTGCTGCTGCTGCCTGCCCCATGAGCATCATGTGTTTGTGCTGATGTGCTTATAGAAGAAATGCTTCTCTGTGACTGGACACCATTGTTGTCCATCTCATAGGTGCTTGTGCTCCAGAAATCCTCAGAAATACTGGGTTTCTTCACTGTTCACCCTTGTATTTTTAAACCCTTGGAAGGTTCATCAACTGCAATAATAGGGGCAGGCTTACTACAGCATCCAAAGCAACCTCTGCTCTGTACAAATCAGGTTAAATGATTAACGCCATATTCCAAATCCACTAAACACTTGACAGCAACCTAAAAATAATTGTGCTGTTCTAGATAATTTGTTTGAGATAGCCTACATTGTTAGTTTGATATGGAACAACAATTTACTGAGTGTTAGCAAATTTTGACTTTGGACAATTTTCAATTCCATTTAGCATTTGTTTCTTGGGAGTTATGATCCACATGAAACTGAAATATGAGTTATCCACAATGTAAAGCAAAGAAACGGGAGATGAGGGCAAAACCTCTGAATGTCCTTAGAAATTATAAATGATTCACCAAAGATAAGAAAGAGAAATACTAAAACCTGACATCAGGTAGATAATTTATTGTCATTAATAATGTGTGTATGCAAGTTGACAGCTAAGAGTTACAAGAAGAAGTTACGTTGCACATCTGTTTGGGATCAAGGTCATTGCCCAATGCATTTACTAGTGCAAGGCGGCAACTTGCATTTTACAAAGCAATATAATAAAACGGCAGCCAATAGATTAGCAGCAGTGTTTAGAATTATTCTATGAGAAAATACAATAACATCAAGGGATTCCTAGAAGGTGCATTGAGCTGGCCTTGATTTGTACAGAACTGGATATTGTGATCAAAGTCGAGACCAGGAAGGATTTGAGCAGATGGGTTGCTGCAAAAGGTCAATTACTATAAAATCCCAGCTGTGGGATGTGGTTTTTGCCACAAACCAGGGCGTGCCGAAAGTAATTGCCACAAGAAGACTAAGAAGACAGATGCACAGGAGGATCCCCCAAAGGCTATGAAAATACCAGAAAAACCGATAAAAGATGGGAATTACAAAGATCTGCAAAGAAAACCTGATGTGTGATGGAAACTGGTTCTCACCGCTCCTGGAGACAACCATCAATCGTCAACTCAGAATCTCCATCAGTTCTCACATAGCACAGATGATCATCTAGATGTTCTAAATAATAAATAGACCCATTTTTTAAAAGAAAAAATCAAACATTGAACAGAACAAGGGATCCAACTCCGCGCAACAAAACGACCACCACAAAATGGACGAAACCATCACGATCGGTCCCCCCCCCCTCGCTGGCACCTCATGCTACTGGGAAGGAAGATCTCACCGTTGTCACAGTGCCGCAAGCCCGCAAGAGGATGTCTGATGTAGATCACAAGGAGTCGAGAGATCGGCCCTTCGGAGAGAGTCGAGGGAGAGAGACCACGGCCGTCGACCCCTGCCGTGCTGCTGCTCTTTGAATCGCGAGGAGAAGAACCGATGTGCCGCCGTTTGAATCGCCCTTCGGAGAGAGTCGAGGGAGAGACTACCGGCTACCCCTGCAGTGCTGCTGCCCTTCGAATGCGGGGAAGAACCGAGGGAGAGACCACCAGCCGTCGTCGAACACCTGCAGTGCTCGCAGGGAAGAATCGATGAGCCGCCCTTGGAATCGCTGGCCCTGCATGCTGCTGTGCCCTTCGAATGCGGGGAAGAACCGAGGGAGAGACCACCGGCCGTCGTCGAACACCTGCAGTGCTCGCAGGGAAGAATCGATGAGCCGCCCTTGGAATCGCTGGCCCGCCACCGCCAAACCCTATTCGCCCGCGGCGTCACCTGCTGGAGGAGGGGACACAAATGGGAACTGGGAACTGGGTAGGCGCTAGAAGCCTGAAAAGTCCCCAATGGGAATGGGATTTGAGGGTTCGACGGCAAAATTGTGCAAATAGGTTTATTGGGTATTTGTGTGGAGACATTTACACGTAAGTTCTCAAAAAATTTATAATTCAACAATACATTTTTAAGAATATAAAAATATATTTATATCTTCATATTAACAAATATTTTTCTTATATGATATCTAGTAACATAATGACTAATTTAATGAGTATGTTAACAAATATTAAATCGAGTATATTAACGAGTATAATCGAATATATTAACGAGTAATTTATCGAGTATCTTAATGAGTATTTTATCGAGTATCTTAACGAGCTACTCGCGAACATAATCGAGCCAAGCATACCTTTGTTTAGCTCGGCTCGTTTATGAACCGAGCTATTTTTTTGTTCAGCTCTGCTCGTTAGTTAATAAACGAGTCGAGTCGAGTTTTTAACGAGCCGAATATCGAGCTACTCGTCGAGTGTATTGGTTCGTTTGCAACCTATTAAATCTATGTATCTATATATACATGTATTATATATATATTATATTAGCACATATATAATATATATATTGATATACAGATAATTAACTATATATACATGTACATATATATGGATATATACCATATATATTTATATATATATCTATATATATATAAATGTACCTATATATAAATATACATGTACATATATATATATATATATATCAATATATAAATATCTATCTTTTTTGTTTATATATAATCTATGTATATCATGTATATCTATATATCAATATATAAACATTTGTTTTTTTCTTGATATATAATCTATGTATATCTATATCTATGTATCTATGTATATCTATATGTATACATCTATGTACAATATATATTAGATTTGTTCCTATAAATACACATACATGTACCAACATATATATATATATATGTATATATAGGTACATTTATATAGATATATAAATATATATATATTATATAGTAAATATAAATGTATATGTATATCCATATACATAAATATATATAGATACATTTATATACATTCTATCAAAGAACATATATACATATTCTCATTTGGCCTAGTATATGTATATAAATACCTATATATATATAATATATATGTATATATAGGTACATGTATATATATATAGATACATAGATTTATATATATATTGGTACATGTATATGTATATAAATGTACCTATATATACAATACATGTATCTATATATACATATAGGTACATTTATAGAAATTTTATCAAAGAACATATATTACATACTCTCATTTTCTAGTAGATGTATATAATTGTACCTATATATATATATATATATATATATATATATATATTGATAAGTTTGAAGAGCTCTGGATCCTTCATCCGGGACTATAAAATACCTACCCCTTCGGGTTGTGAAGGGCACGGGGAAATAGACGAAGAATACAATAGCCTGCTTCCGCCATCTCTGTCTCCACTTCATTTCATCAATCCATCTTCTCTATCTTTAACATCTCCTTCTTCATTTGCAATTTGGTATCAGAGACTGGTTATAATGATAGTAGTAGTATTCAATAATCTATGTGCTGTTTTGCAGTTGATAATATCAGTACTGATAATACTGTTATTAGTATATACAATACATGTATCTATATATACATATAGGTACATTTATAGAAATTTTATCAAAGAACATATATTACATACTCTCATTTTGCCTAGTATAGTATATAAATGTACCTATATATATATATATATATATATTATATATATATATATAGATTGGAGATATAGAATATATATGGATATAAAGATATAAATTATAGATATATATACATGTATATATAGATACATAGATTTATATATATATTGGTACATGTATAGGTATATAAATGTACATATATATACATAACAATGTACCTATATATATATATATATATATATATATATATATATATATATATAATATATATATATATATACACACCTATTGGTAAACATATATATTGAAACATTTATATATATATATATATATATACATAAATATATATGGATATAACTATATGTACATATAGATATAGACATAGATTATAGATTCATACATATATATATATATATAGATAAACACATAAATGTATATATAGATACATAGATTTATATATATATATATATTGGTACATGTATATGTATATAAATGTACCTATATATACAATACATGTACCTATATATACATATAGGTACATATAGGTACATTTATATACATTCTGTCAAAGAACATATATTACATATTCTCATTTTGCCTAATACATAGATATATATCTATGTGCTAATAGATATAGATATATAAATATATAGATTGGAGATAGAATATATATATATAATTATAGATATATATACATGTATATATAGATACATAGATTTATATATATATTGGTACATGTATATGTAGTATAATGTACCTATATATACTATACATGTACCTATATATATATATTGATATATAAATAATATATATAGAACATAAATATATACATGTACCTATATATATATATATATATATTGATATATAAATAAATAATATATATAGCAATAAATATATATACATGTACCTATATATAATATATATACACCTATTGGTAAATATATATTGGAACATTTATATATATAGATATATACATAAATATATATGGATATAACTATATGTACATATAGATATAGACATAGATTATAGATTCATACATATATATACATGTACTTATAATAGCACATATATTATATATATGTGCGACATATATGTATTTATATATCTATATATATTGTAGTATATATATATATAGTATATATATATACATGTATATATAGATACATAGATTTATTAAATATACGTACATGTATAGTTATAATTATGTATATATCTATGTATATAAATGTACTAATGTATCCATATACATAAATATTATATATAGTTACATTTATATGCATTCTATCAAAGAAAATATATACATATTCTCATTTTGCCTAGTATATGTATATAAATATAAATATATATATATATATGCATGTATATATAGATAAATATATATATATATTGATTATAGATACATAGATATATTCTATGTGCTAATAGATATAGATATATAAATATATAGATTGGAGATATAGAATATATATGGATAATAGATATAATTATAGATATATATAGATTAGAGATATAGATTATAGATACACATAGATATATCTATGTGCTAATAGATATAGATATATAGATTGGAGATATAGATTATATATATATACATATATCTATTTATCTATTATCTATCTATATCTCTCTCTATATATATCTATATATCTATGTATATATATGTGTATATATAAATAGATAATAGTCTCTCTCTCTCTATATCTATGTATATATGTATATATATGTGTGTATATATCTAATGAATATATGTATATATATGTGTGTATATATGTATATATATGTGTGTATATATGTGTGTATATATTTTTTTCTTTTAAAATTTAATAGATTATATATAAACAAAAAACATATATATATATAATATATATTTCTATTATAAGGATTTATAATATTAAGATCTATATATAGATAGATAATATATATATATATAGATACATTGACTAACTAATAAACAAAAGAATATATATACATATATCTATATACAGATACATATATGTACAACACATAGATATTATATATATATACATAGATATGTAATATACAACATGGATGTGCAGATATAGATATACATAGATATATAGAATATATGGTTTTTTGTTTATATATAATCTATGAATCTATGTATATCTATATGTGTACATCTACGTAATATATATAATTATATATATGGACATATAGGTCCTTATATATGTACATATATTTTTCCATATATATGTATATACATATATATATATATATATATCCATATATATATATAGACATATAAGATATATATGGACGTATATTATATATGGACATATATTGAAACACATATATATATATATATATTATTTATAGATATAGGTGCATATAATATATATATGTGCCTATAATATATATATATATATATATAATATATATATAATATATATATATATAATGTATATGGACATATATAATGACTTATATGGACATATATATATGGACATATATAATGACTTATATGGACATATATATATATGTGGATATATATGGACATATATGTATATATATATTTATATTTCTATTATAAGGATTTATAATATTAATCTATATATATATAGATACATTGACTAACTAATAAACAAAAGAATATATATCCATATATCTATATACAGATATAATATATGTACAACATAGATATTATATATATATATTATATCTATGTATATATATATATATATATATATATATATATATATACATAGATATATAATATACAATATGGATGTGCAGATATAGATATACATATAAAATAGAAATATGTTTTTTTGTTTATATATAATCTATGAATCTATGTATATCTATATGTATACATCTATGTAATATATATAATTATATATATATGGACATATAGGTCCTTATATATGTCCATATATGTACATATATTTTTCCATATATATGTATATACATTATATATATATAATATAGGTCCTATATATGTCCATATATGTACATATATTTTTCCATATATATGTATATACATATATATATATATATATATCCATATATATGTGCATATATGTCCATATATATATATAGACATATATGGATATATATGGACGTATATGGATATATATGGACATATATAGAACACATATATATATATGTATATTATGTATATGGACATATATAATGACTTATATGGACATAATATATGGAC